>CM051241.1:74408109-74914014 GCA_027917425.1 Gastrophryne carolinensis
TGTGCATGCTCTCTGGTTTTTGTGGCATCCATTCTGTGACTACACCGCCTTCTATTTAATACCATAATAACCATTTGCACTTATTCTCATAGAAGTTAGGCCTGATAAAGACACTTTTGCTGTGCATGCTCTCTGGTTTTTGTGGCATCCCATTCTGTGACTACACAGCCTCTATTTAATACCATAATAACCATTTGCACTTATTCTCATAGAATTAGGCCTGATAAAGACACTTTTGCTGTGCATGCTCTCTGGTTTTTGTGGCAACCCATTCTGTGACAACACCAGCCTCTATTTAATACCATAATAACCATTTGCACTTATTCTCATAGAAATTAGGCCTGATAAAGACACTTTTGCTGTGCATGCTCTCTGGTTTTTGTGGCATCCCATTCTGTGACTACACCAGCCTCTATTTAATACCATAATAACCATTTGCACTTATTCTCATAGAAATTAGGCCTGATAAAGACACTTTTGCTGTGCATGCTCTCTGGTTTTTGTGGCATCCCATTCTGTGACTACACCAGCCTCTATTTAATACCATAATAACCATTTGCACTTTATTCTCACTAGAAATCAGGCCTGATAAAGACACTTTTGCTGTGCATGCTCTCTGGTTTTTGTGGCATCCCATTCTGTGACTACACCAGCCTCTATTTAATACCATAATAACCATTTGCACTTATTCTCATAGAAATTAGGCCTGATAAAGACACTTTTGCTGTGCATGCTCTCTGGTTTTTGTGGCATCCCATTCTGTGACTACACCGCCTCTATTTAATACCATAATAACCATTTGCACTTATTCTCATAGAAATTAGGCATGATAAAGACACTTTTGCTGTGCATGCTCTCTGGTTTTTGTGGCATCCCATTCTGTGACTACACCAGCCTCTATTTAATACCATAATAACCATTTGCACTTATTCTCATAGAAATTAGGCCTGATAAAGACACTTTTGCTGTGCATGCTCTCTGATTTTGTGGCATCCCATTCTGTGACTACACCAGCCTCTATTTAGTACCATAATAACCATTTGCACTTATTCTCATAGAAATTAGGCTGATAAAGGCACTTTTGCTGTGCATGCTCTCTGGTTTTTGTGGCATCCCATTCTGTGACTACACCAGCCTCTATTTAATACCATAATAACCATTTGCACTTATTCTCATAGAAATCAGGCCTGATAAAGACACTTTTGCTGTGCATGCTCTCTGGTTTTTGTGGCATCCCATTCTGTGACTACACCAGCCTCTATTTAATACCATAATAAACATTTGCACTTATTCTCATAGAAATTAGGCCTGATAAAGACACTTTTGCTGTGCATGCTCTCTGGTTTTTGTGGCATCCCATTCTGTGACTACACCGCCTCTATTTAATACCATAATAACCATTTGCACTTATTCTCATAGAAATTAGGCCTGATAAAGACACTTTTGCTGTGCATGCTCTCCTGGTTTTTTGTGGCATCCCATTCTGTGACTACACCAGCCTCTATTTAATACCATAATAACCATTTGCACTTATTCTCATAGAAATCAGGCTGATAAAGACACTTTTGCTGTGCATGCTCTCTGGTTTTTGTGGCATCCCATTCTGTGACAACACCAGCCTCTATTTAATACCATAATAACCATTTGCACTTATTCTCATAGAAATTAGGCCTGATAAAGACACTTTTGCTGTGCATGCTCTCTGGTTTTTGTGGCATCCCATTCTGTGACTACACCAGCCTCTATTTAATACCATAATAACCATTTGCACTTATTCTCATAGAAATTAGGCCTGATAAAGACACTTTTGCTGTGCATGCTCTCTGGTTTTTGTGGCATCCCATTCTGTGACTACACCCAGCCTCTATTTAATACCATAATAACCATTTGCACTTATTCTCATAGAAATCAGGCCTGATAAAGACACTTTTGCTGTGCATGCTCTCTGGTTTTTGTGGCATCCCATTCTGTGACTACACCAGCCTCTATTTAATACCATAATAACCATTTGCACTTACTCTCATAGAAATTAGGCCTGATAAAGACACTTTTGCTGTGCATGCTCTCTGGTTTTGTGGCATCCCATTCTGTGACTACACCGCCCTCTATTTAATACCATAATAACCATTTGCACTTATTCTCATAGAAATCAGGCCTGATAAAGACACTTTTGCTGTGCATGCTCTCTGGTTTTTGTGGCATCCCATTCTGTGACTACACCAGCCTCTATTTAATACCATAATAACCATTTGCACTTATTCTCATAGAAATCAGGCCTGATAAAGGACACTTTTGCTGTGCATGCTCTCTGGTTTTTGTGGGCATCCCATTCTGTGACTACACCAGCCTCTATTTAATACCATAATAACCATTTGCACTTATTCTCATAGAAATTAGGCCTGATAAAGACACTTTTGCTGTGCATGCTCTCTGGTTTTTGTGGCATCCCATTCTGTGACTACACCGCCTCTATTTAATACCATAATAACCATTTGCACTTATTCTCATAGAAATTAGGCCTGATAAAGACACTTTTGCTGTGCATGCTCTCTGTTTTTTGTGGCATCCCATTCTGTGACTATACCAGCCTCTATTTAATACCATAATAACCATTTGCACTTATTCTC
This sequence comes from Gastrophryne carolinensis, assembly GCA_027917425.1. Lineage (NCBI taxonomy): Eukaryota > Metazoa > Chordata > Amphibia > Anura > Microhylidae > Gastrophryne > Gastrophryne carolinensis. The sequence continues at coordinate 74,410,737 of CM051241.1, forward strand.
ATAGAAATTAGGCCTGATAAAGACACTTTTGCTGTGCATGCTCTCTGGTTTTTGTGGCATCCCATTCTGTGACTACACCAGCCTCTATTTAATACCATAATAACCATTTGCTCTTATTCTCATAGAAATCAGGCCTGATAAAGACACTTTTGCTGTGCATGCTCTCTGGTTTTGTGGCATCCCATTCTGTGACTACACCAGCCTCTATTTAATACCATAATAACCATTTGCACTTATTCTCATAGAAATTAGGCCTGATAAAGACACTTTTGCTGTGCATGCTCTCTGGTTTTTGTGGCATCCCATTCTGTGACTACACCAGCCTCTATTTAATACCATAATAACCATTTGCACTTATTCTCATAGAAATCAGGCCTGATAAAGACACTTTTGCTGTGCATGCTCTCTGGTTTTTGTGGCATCCCATTCTGTGACTACACCAGCCTCTATTTAATACCATAATAACCATTTGCACTTATTCTCCATAGAAATTAGGCCTGATAAAGACACTTTTGCTGTGCATGCTCTCTGGTTTTTGTGGCATCCCATTCTGTGACTACACCGCCTCTATTTAATACCATAATATCCATTTGCACTTATTCTCATAGAAATTAGGCCTGATAAAGACACTTTTGCTGTGCATGCTCTCTGGTTTTTGTGGCATCCCATTCTGTGACTACACCAGCCTCTATTTAATACCATAATAACCATTTGCACTTATTCTCATAGAAATTAGGCCTGATAAAGACACTTTTGCTGTGCATGCTCTCTGGTTTTTGTGGCATCCCATTCTGTGACTACACCAGCCTCTATTTAATACCATAATAACCATTTGCACTTATTCTCATAGAAATCAGGCCTGATAAAGACACTTTTGCTGTGCATGCTCTCTGGTTTTTGTGGCATCCCATTCTGTGACTACACCAGCCTCTATTTAATACCATAATAACCATTTGCACTTACTCTCATAGAAATTAGGCCTGATAAAGACACTTTTGCTGTGCATGCTCTCTGGTTTTTGTGGCATCCCATTCTGTGACTACACCGCCTCTATTTAATACCATAATAACCATTTGCACTTATTCTCATAGAAATTAGGCCTGATAAAGACACTTTTGCTGTGCATGCTCTCTGGTTTTTGTGGCATCCCATTCTGTGACTACACCAGCCTCTATTTAATACCATAATAACCATTTGCACTTATTCTCATAGAAATCAGGCCGATAAAGACACTTTTGCTGTGCATGCTCTCTGGTTTTTGTGGCATCCCATTCTGTGACTACACCAGCCTCTATTTAAATACCATAATAACCATTTGCACATATTCTCATAGAAATCAGGCCTGATAAAGACACTTTTGCTGTGCATGCTCTCTGGTTTTTGTGGCATCCCATTCTGTGACTACACCGCCTCTATTTAATACCATAATAACCATTTGCACTTATTCTCATAGAAATTAGGCCTGATAAAGACACTTTTGCTGTGCATGCTCTCTGGTTTTTGTGGCATCCCATTCTGTGACTACACCAGCCTCTATTTAATACCATAATAACCATTTGCACTTATTCTCATAGAAATTAGGCCTGATAAAGACACTTTTGCTGTGCATGCTCTCTGTTTTTTGTGCATCCCATTCTGTGACTATACCAGCCTCTATTTAATACCATAATAACCATTTGCACTTATTCTCATAGAAATTAGGCCTGATAAAAGACACTTTTGCTGTGCATGCTCTCTGGTTTTGTGGCATCCCATTCTGTGACAACACCAGCCTCTATTTAATACCATAATAACCATTTGCACTTATTCTCATAGAAATTAGGCCTGATAAAGACACTTTTGCTGTGCATGCTCTCTGGTTTTTGTGGCATCCCATTCTGTGACTACACCAGCCTCTATTTAATACCATAATAACCATTTGCTCTTATTCTCATAGAAATCAGGCCTGATAAAGACACTTTTGCTGTGCATGCTCTCTGGTTTTTGTGGCATCCCATTCTGTGACTACACCAGCCTCTATTTAATACCATAATAACCATTTGCACTTATTCTCATAGAAATTAGGCCTGATAAAGACACTTTTGCTGTGCATGCTCTCTGGTTTTTGTGGCATCCCATTCTGTGACTACACCAGCCTCTATTTAATACCATAATAACCATTTGCACTTATTCTCATAGAAATCAGGCCTGATAAAGACACTTTTGCTGTGCATGCTCTCTGGTTTTTGTGGCATCCCATTCTGTGACTACACCAGCCTCTATTTAATACCATAATAACCATTTGCACTTATTCTCATAGAAATTAGGCCTGATAAAGACACTTTTGCTGTGCATGCTCTCTGGTTTTTGTGGCATCCCATTCTGTGACTACACCGCCTCTATTTAATACCATAATATCCATTTGCACTTATTCTCATAGAAATTAGGCCTGATAAAGACACTTTTGCTGTGCATGCTCTCTGGTTTTTGTGGCATCCCATTCTGTGACTACACCAGCCTCTATTTAATACCATAATAATCATTTGCACTTATTCTCATAGAAATCAGGCCTGATAAAGACACTTTTGCTGTGCATGCTCTCTGGTTTTTGTGGCATCCCATTCTGTGACTACACCAGCCTCTATTTAATACCATAATAACCATTTGCACTTATTCTCATAGAAATTAGGCCTGATAAAGACACTTTTGCTGTGCATGCTCTCTGGTTTTTGTGGCATCCCATTCTGTGACTACACCAGCCTCTATTTAATACCATAATAACCATTTGCACTTATTCTCATAGAAATTAGGCCTGATAAAGACACTTTTGCTGTGCATGCTCTCTGGTTTTTGTGGCATCCCATTCTGTGACTACACCAGCCTCTATTTAATACCATAATAACCATTTGCACTTATTCTCATAGAAATTAGGCCTGATAAAGACACTTTTGCTGTGCATGCTCTCTGGTTTTTGTGGCATCCCATTCTGTGACTACACCAGCCTCTATTTAATATCATAATAACCATTTGCACTTATTCTCATAGAAATTAGGCCTGATAAAGACACTTTTGCTGTGCATGCTCTCTGGTTTTTGTGGCATCCCATTCTGTGACTACACCAGCCTCTATTTAATACCATAATAACCATTTGCACTTATTCTCATAGAAATCAGGCCTGATAAAGACACTTTTGCTGTGCATGCTCTCTGGTTTTTGTGGCATCCCATTCTGTGACTACACCAGCCTCTATTTAATACCATAATAACCATTTGCACTTATTCTCATAGAAATTAGGCCTGATAAAGACACTTTTGCTGTGCATGCTCTCTGGTTTTTGTGGCATCCCATTCTGTGACTACACCGCCTCTATTTAATACCATAATAACCATTTGCACTTATTCTCATAGAAATTAGGCCTGATAAAGACACTTTTGCTGTGCATGCTCTCTGGTTTTAGTGGCATCCCATTCTGTGACTACACCAGCCTCTATTTAATACCATAATAACCATTTGCACTTATTCTCATAGAAATTAGGCCTGATAAAGACACTTTTGCTGTGCATGCTCTCTGGTTTTTGTGGCATCCCATTCTGTGACTACACCAGCCTCTATTTAATACCATAATAACCATTTGCACTTATTCTCATAGAAATTAGGCCTGATAAAGGCACTTTTGCTGTGCATGCTCTCTGGTTTTTGTGGCATCCCATTCTGTGACTACACCAGCCTCTATTTAATACCATAATAACCATTTGCACTTATTCTCATAGAAATCAGGCCTGATAAAGACACTTTTGCTGTGCATGCTCTCTGGTTTTTGTGGCATCCCATTCTGTGACTACACCAGCCTCTATTTAATACCATATTAACCATTTGCACTTATTCTCATAGAAATTAGGCCTGATAAAGACACTTTTGCTGTGCATGCTCTCTGGTTTTTGTGGCATCCCATTCTGTGACTACACCAGCCTCTATTTAATACCATAATAACCATTTGCACTTATTCTCATAGAAATTAGGCCTGATAAAGACACTTTTGCTGTGCATGCTCTCTGGTTTTTGTGGCATCCCATTCTGTGACAACACCAGCCTCTATGTAATACCATAATAACCATTTGCACTTATTCTCATAGAAATTAGGCCTGATAAAGACACTTTTACTGTGCATGCTCTCTGGTTTTTGTGGCATCCCATTCTGTGACTACACCAGCCTCTATTTAATACCATAATAACCATTTGCACTTATTCTCATAGAAATTAGGCCTGATAAAGACACTTTTGCTGTGCATGCTCTCTGGTTTTTGTGGCATCCCATTCTGTGACTACACCAGCCTCTATTTAATACCATAATAACCATTTGCACTTATTCTCATAGAAATCAGGCCTGATAAAGACACTTTTGCTGTGCATGCTCTCTGGTTTTTGTGGCATCCCATTCTGTGACTACACCAGCCTCTATTTAATACCATAATAACCATTTGCACTTACTCTCATAGAAATTAGGCCTGATAAAGACACTTTTGCTGTGCATGCTCTCTGGTTTTTGTGGCATCCTATTCTGTGACTACACCGCCTCTATTTAATACCATAATAACCATTTGCACTTATTCTCATAGAAATTAGGCCTGATAAAGACACTTTTGCTGTGCATGCTCTCTGGTTTTTGTGGCATCCCATTCTGTGACTACACCAGCCTCTATTTAATACCATAATAACCATTTGCACTTATTCTCATAGAAATCAGGCCTGATAAAGACACTTTTGCTGTGCATGCTCTCTGGTTTTTGTGGTATCCCATTCTGTGACTACACCAGCCTCTATTTAATACCATAATAACCATTTGCACTTATTCTCATAGAAATCAGGCCTGATAAAGACACTTTTGCTGTGCATGCTCTCTGGTTTTTGTGGCATCCCATTCTGTGACTACACCAGCCTCTATTTAATACCATAATAACCATTTGCACTTATTCTCATAGAAATTAGGCCTGATAAAGACACTTTTGCTGTGCATGCTCTCTGGTTTTTGTGGCATCCCATTCTGTGACTACACCGCCTCTATTTAATACCATAATAACCATTTGCACTTATTCTCATAGAAATTAGGCCTGATAAAGACACTTTTGCTGTGCATGCTCTCTGGTTTTTGTGGCATCCCATTCTGTGACTACACCAGCCTCTATTTAATACCATAATAACCATTTGCACTTATTCTCATAGAAATTAGGCCTGATAAAGACACTTTTGCTGTGCATGCTCTCTGGTTTTTGTGGCATCCCATTCTGTGACAACACCAGCCTCTATTTAATACCATAATAACCATTTGCACTTATTCTCATAGAAATTAGGCCTGATAAAGACACTTTTGCTGTGCATGCTCTCTGGTTTTTGTGGCATCCCATTCTGTGACTACACCAGCCTCTATTTAATACCATAATAACCATTTGCACTTATTCTCATAGAAATTAGGCCTGATAAAGACACTTTTGCTGTGCATGCTCTCTGGTTTTTGTGGCATCCCATTCTGTGACTACACCAGCCTCTATTTAATACCATAATAACCATTTGCACTTATTCTCATAGAAATCAGGCCTGATAAAGACACTTTTGCTGTGCATGCTCTCTGGTTTTTGTGGCATCCCATTCTGTGACTACACCAGCCTCTATTTAATACCATAATAACCATTTGCACTTATTCTCATAGAAATTAGGCCTGATAAAGACACTTTTGCTGTGCATGCTCTCTGGTTTTTGTGGCATCCCATTCTGTGACTACACCGCCTCTATTTAATACCATAATAACCATTTGCACTTATTCTCATAGAAATTAGGCCTGATAAAGACACTTTTGCTGTGCATGCTCTCTGGTTTTTGTGGCATCCCATTCTGTGACTACACCAGCCTCTATTTAATACCATAATAACCATTTGCACTTATTCTCATAGAAATTAGGCCTGATAAAGACACTTTTGCTGTGCATGCTCTCTGATTTTTGTGGCATCCCATTCTGTGACTACACCAGCCTCTATTTAGTACCATAATAACCATTTGCACTTATTCTCATAGAAATTAGGCCTGATAAAGGCACTTTTGCTGTGCATGCTCTCTGGTTTTTGTGGCATCCCATTCTGTGACTACACCAGCCTCTATTTAATACCATAATAACCATTTGCACTTATTCTCATAGAAATCAGGCCTGATAAAGACACTTTTGCTGTGCATGCTCTCTGGTTTTTGTGGCATCCCATTCTGTGACTACACCAGCCTCTATTTAATACCATAATAACCATTTGCACTTATTCTCATAGAAATTAGGCCTGATAAAGACACTTTTGCTGTGCATGCTCTCTGGTTTTTGTGGCATCCCATTCTGTGACTACACCAGCCTCTATTTAATACCATAATAACCATTTGCACTTATTCTCATAGAAATTAGGCCTGATAAAGACACTTTTGCTGTGCATGCTCTCTGGTTTTTGTGGCATCCCATTCTGTGACTACACCAGCCTCTATTTAATACCATAATAACCATTTGCACTTATTCTCATAGAAATCAGGCCTGATAAAGACACTTTTGCTGTGCATGCTCTCTGGTTTTTGTGGCATCCCATTCTGTGACAACACCAGCCTCTATTTAATACCATAATAACCATTTGCACTTATTCTCATAGAAATTAGGCCTGATAAAGACACTTTTGCTGTGCATGCTCTCTGGTTTTTGTGGCATCCCATTCTGTGACTACACCAGCCTCTATTTAATACCATAATAACCATTTGCACTTATTCTCATAGAAATTAGGCCTGATAAAGACACTTTTGCTGTGCATGCTCTCTGGTTTTTGTGGCATCCCATTCTGTGACTACACCAGCCTCTATTTAATACCATAATAACCATTTGCACTTATTCTCATAGAAATCAGGCCTGATAAAGACACTTTTGCTGTGCATGCTCTCTGGTTTTTGTGGCATCCCATTCTGTGACTACACCAGCCTCTATTTAATACCATAATAACCATTTGCACTTACTCTCATAGAAATTAGGCCTGATAAAGACACTTTTGCTGTGCATGCTCTCTGGTTTTTGTGGCATCCCATTCTGTGACTACACCGCCTCTATTTAATACCATAATAACCATTTGCACTTATTCTCATAGAAATTAGGCCTGATAAAGACACTTTTGCTGTGCATGCTCTCTGGTTTTTGTGGCATCCCATTCTGTGACTACACCAGCCTCTATTTAATACCATAATAACCATTTGCACTTATTCTCATAGAAATCAGGCCTGATAAAGACACTTTTGCTGTGCATGCTCTCTGGTTTTTGTGGCATCCCATTCTGTGACTACACCAGCCTCTATTTAATACCATAATAACCATTTGCACTTATTCTCATAGAAATTAGGCCTGATAAAGACACTTTTGCTGTGCATGCTCTCTGGTTTTTGTGGCATCCCATTCTGTGACTACACCGCCTCTATTTAATACCATAATAACCATTTGCACTTATTCTCATAGAAATTAGGCCTGATAAAGACACTTTTGCTGTGCATGCTCTCTGGTTTTTGTGGCATCCCATTCTGTGACTATACCAGCCTCTATTTAATACCATAATAACCATTTGCACTTATTCTCATAGAAATTAGGCCTGATAAAGACACTTTTGCTGTGCATGCTCTCTGGTTTTTGTGGCATCCCATTCTGTGACAACACCAGCCTCTATTTAATACCATAATAACCATTTGCACTTATTCTCATAGAAATTAGGCCTGATAAAGACACTTTTGCTGTGCATGCTCTCTGGTTTTTGTGGCATCCCATTCTGTGACTACACCAGCCTCTATTTAATACCATAATAACCATTTGCTCTTATTCTCATAGAAATCAGGCCTGATAAAGACACTTTTGCTGTGCATGCTCTCTGGTTTTTGTGGCATCCCATTCTGTGACTACACCAGCCTCTATTTAATACCATAATAACCATTTGCACTTATTCTCATAGAAATTAGGCCTGATAAAGACACTTTTGCTGTGCATGCTCTCTGGTTTTTGTGGCATCCCATTCTGTGACTACACCAGCCTCTATTTAATACCATAATAACCATTTGCACTTATTCTCATAGAAATCAGGCCTGATAAAGACACTTTTGCTGTGCATGCTCTCTGGTTTTTGTGGCATCCCATTCTGTGACTACACCAGCCTCTATTTAATACCATAATAACCATTTGCACTTATTCTCATAGAAATTAGGCCTGATAAAGACACTTTTGCTGTGCATGCTCTCTGGTTTTTGTGGCATCTCATTCTGTGACTACACCGCCTCTATTTAATACCATAATATCCATTTGCACTTATTCTCATAGAAATTAGGCCTGATAAAGACACTTTTGCTGTGCATGCTCTCTGGTTTTTGTGGCATCCCATTCTGTGACTACACCAGCCTCTATTTAATACCATAATAACCATTTGCACTTATTCTCATAGAAATCAGGCCTGATAAAGACACTTTTGCTGTGCATGCTCTCTGGTTTTTGTGGCATCCCATTCTGTGACTACACCAGCCTCTATTTAATACCATAATAACCATTTGCACTTATTCTCATAGAAATTAGGCCTGATAAAGACACTTTTGCTGTGCATGCTCTCTGGTTTTTGTGGCATCCCATTCTGTGACTACACCAGCCTCTATTTAATACCATAATAGCCATTTGCACTTATTCTCATAGAAATTAGGCCTGATAAAGACACTTTTGCTGTGCATGCTCTCTGGTTTTTGTGGCATCCCATTCTGTGACTACACCGCCTCTATTTAATACCATAATAACCATTTGCACTTATTCTCATAGAAATTAGGCCTGATAAAGACACTTTTGCTGTGCATGCTCTCTGGTTTTTGTGGCATCCCATTCTGTGACTACACCAGCCTCTATTTAATACCATAATAACCATTTGCACTTATTCTCATAGAAATTAGGCCTGATAAAGACACTTTTGCTGTGCATGCTCTCTGGTTTTTGTGGCATCCCATTCTGTGACTACACCAGCCTCTATTTAATACCATAATAACCATTTGCACTTTTTCTAATAGAAATTAGGCCTGATAAAGACACTTTTGCTGTGCATAGTCTTACTGCTGCCAGGTGCACTGCTGGCTGTTGGGGCATCCCATTCTGTAACATAGCATACCCCTCTTTTTTTACACTAAGAAGCTCTCTTATTTACACTAGGCAGGCCTGTTGGAGGCTGAGTGTTACTGCTCACTTTTGGTGTGCATTATATTCTGTTTCATATAGACCCACCGCTGCCTGGGGGTTCTTAAAATATCACCTACTACCACGCCAGTTAGACTATGTCGGGCAGACAAGTGCCTGGAAGTGAAAAGAGGAGTGGCAGAGGCCAAGATTCCGCAGGCAGAGCTCGCATCAGACTGGGGGCCAGTAGCAGCAGGAGTCACGCTGAGAGACCTAATCTGCCAGTATCTGCTAGCGGTCGGGTCTCCACCAGTAACGCATCTGCCGTGGTAGATTGGTTGACGCGCTCATCAACAACATCATCACAACTTACGTCTGAGACCCCCAGTCTAGGGTCGGTAGGTTCCTCTGACACAACCCTGAGTTGGCATGCCCCGAGAGCAGTCCCTGTCCTCCCATTGCCTCTGTCCTACGCCGTTCCCTCCCCCAGCGGCGTATCATATGCTTTGGGTTCAGCTCCACTCTTTAGTGAGGAGGACGATCAGATACAGGAGGACAGTCAGCAGCTACTGCCCAGCCAAGAAATGTAGGTGGCTTCTTTAGCTAGGCAGACAAATAGTGATGTGGACAGTGTCGTGGGTGCTGCGAGCGTTCCAGCTCCTGCGCCAGACACTGTTGACGAATCCACGAACATCAGTGACGTACAGCCACAACTCGGTGATGATGATGATGACGATGAAGCCGATCGCACTTGGGAGCCGGGTGAGGAAGGGGCTTCATCGTCATCATCAGGAGAAGAGGGGCGCAGGTTGCCCCGGAGTCAGCAGCTGAGGCAGCAAGGTGGTAGCAGTCAGCATGGGGGCACAATTCCAAAGGCTGGAGCCGGCCGGGGCCGGGGCCGGGGTAGAGCACCTGCTGTGCGGCAGTCTACCTTATCGGGAGGTAGTGGAGCAGGGGTTCCTGGAGTTGGCAACAGCAGCAGTGAATCAGTGAGGCCAGGGGGTGGGAAAAGTAGCTACTCGGCAGTGTGGCAGTTTTTCCTGAGGTATCCGCAGGAGGGTAACATGGCCACATGCAAGATATGTAGGCAAAAGGTGAAGCGTGGCCAGGGTCCAAATGTTGGCACCACGGCCCTGCGTCAACATATGATGCGTCACCATAAAGCGACCTGGGAGAACCGAGGCTCCCAAGGGGTGGTCCAGTCTGCTTCCTCACCAAGTGAGCTCCCAATTTCTGCCAGCCAAGGCTCCAGCACCTCATCCGAAGGCAGCTGTGCGTCATACCCATCCTCTGTCGCTATTGCTCCTCCTCCTCCAAGTCATGCATCCCTCCAGCAATCCATCAGCGAAGCCATGTCCAAGAGACAGCAGTATGCGCCCACTCATCCTACGGCGCAGAAGCTGAATATGCTCCTGTCCAAGTTGCTGGTGCTGCAGTCGCTCCCTTTTCAGGTGGTGGAATCTGCACCTTTCAGAGAACTGATGGCTTGTGCCGAGCCGAGGTGGAGAGTCCCAAGCCGTCATTTCTTTGCCAAGAAGGCAGTACCAGCGCTGCACACTTTTGTTGAACAGAAGGTGGGCCAGTCCTTGAGCCTGTCGGTGTGTAGCAAAATACATGGCAGCGCCGACATCTGGAGCTGTAACTACGGTCAGGGGCAGTACATGTCGTTTACGGCCCACTGGGTGAATGTGGTCCCTTTGCAGCAGCAGCAGCAACTTGGAAAGGTCACGCAGCTTCGGCCTCCGCGCTCTCTGCCCATTGGGCCTGTGACACCGTGCGACTCGGCCTCCTCATCCTCCGCCATCTCCTCACCCTCCACTGTAGGCTCAAGTCTCAGTGCCCCTCCAGTCTACCATGTGTGCAGGGCACGGAGGTGTCACGCAGTGCTTCACATGGTTTGTCTTGGCGAACGGAGTCACACAGGGGAGGAACTGCTTAAATGTATTCATCAGGAAATCCAAACATGGCTTACTCCGAGAAAACTTAAAATGGGAATCATGGTTACCGACAATGGGAAGAACATTTTGTCTGCGCTGCGCCAAGGAAGCCTGACCCATGCCCCCTGCATGGCTCACGTCTTCAATCTGGTTGTCAAGCGGTTTCTGAAGTGTTCCCCCCATCTGCAAGACATCCTAACAACTTCAAGGAAACTTTGCATGCACTTCAGCCACTCCTACACCGCCAAACACACCCTTCTTGAGCTACAGCGTCAGAATGGTATCCCCCAACATAGTCTGATTTGCGATGTTTCCACCCGTTGGAATTCCACCCTTCACATGTTGGACCGATTATATGAACAGAGAAAAGCCATCACGGATTTCCTGATGATCCAAGCAGATAGTGGGACTCCCCTGTGTAACTTCAATGTCAACCAGTGGCAGCTCATACGTGACACCTGCCGTTTGCTCAGGCCCTTTGAGGAAGCCACTTTATTTGTCAGTCGGCAGGATTACGGGATGAACGACGTGATTCCACTGCTTCATGTACTACAGCACATGTTGGAAACCATGGCTGGTAAGGGCACTGGAGACATGGCGTTTACATCTTACGGCCACATGAACCCCGTTGGAGCTGAACTGGAGGAGGAGGAGGAAGAGGAGGAGGAGGAGTTGCCCAGCGAAACACAGTTTAGGCTTGGCGAAATGGCTGGTTTATCTAGTCAGCGGACAGGAGAGGAGGAGCAGGAGCAGTCAGAGGAGCTAGAGGTTTTTGAGGAAGGCGAGACAGAGGACCCGGGCACACCGTGGCAGTATGCAGTGGAGATGGAGACAGGTAGTCCATCCGAGTCACTTGCGCAAATGGCACGAAGCATGCTCACGTGCTTGTGTAGTGACCCCAGAATTGTTTCCATCTGTCGGCGGGATGACTTCTGGCTGTCCACCTTATTGGACCCTCGCTTCCGGCACAAAATGGGGGCATTTTTTAAACCCACCGAGAGGGAGGACAAACTCAACTACTACAAAGACATTCTACGTAGGCAGTTGGCCGATGCCTATCTGCGCCATGGTCCATACTCTCGCAGGTCTGACTCGAGGGGACCTCTGCGCTCACCTTCCACTGCCATGGCCGCTGGGGGGGTTGGTAGCAGCAGCAGCAGAAGCTCCATCAGCAGCAGCAGCCTCAGTCTTCAGTCGCTAATGAGTAGCTTTCTACACCCGCATAGTGAGGCTACTCATGAGCAGCAGGAAGACCTGGAGCAGGACCTCAACCAGCAGGTCATGTCATACTTTGACATGACCATGCCAACACACCTTGAGGATCCGCTGGACTTCTGGGCAGCCAAACTTGATTTGTGGCCGCAACTAGCAGAGTTTGCCCTGGAAAAGCTGTCCTGCCCGGCAAGTAGCGTGCCATCTGAGCGGGTGTTTAGTGCGGCGGGGGCCATAGTTACGGCGAGGAGAACTCGTCTGTCAACTAATGTGGAGAGACTCACCTTTGTCAAAATGAATCAGGGATGGATCAGCCAGGATTTCCACCCACCAATGCCTGATGCATGCGACTAGATTCAGCATGGTGCCACGTTTTACACTTTCCAAATGGTGCAAAACATATTTATGTCTTTAGGCCATTTTTTGGGCTCCTGCTGCTGCTGCTGCCAACTTCTGCCAACTCCAGGGTGTGATTCATCCAATTTTTGGGCTCCTGAAGCCAACTCCAGTGTATATTTGGGCTCCTGCTGCTGCTGCTGCCAACTCCAGGGTGTGATTCATCCAATTTTTGGGCTCCTGAAGCCAACCCCAGGGTCTCTTTAAAGTAATGTTTGGGATCCTGCTGCTGCTGCTGCCAACTTCTGCCAACTCCAGGGTGTGATTCATCCAATTTTTGGGCTCCTGAAGCCAACCCCAGTGTCTCTTTAAAGTAATATTTGGGCTCCTGCTGCTGCTGCTGCCAACTCTAGGGTGTGATTCATCCAATTTTTGGGCTCCTGAAGCCAACCCCAGGGTCTCTTTAAAGTAATATTTGGGCTCCTGCTGCTGCTGCTGCCAACTCCAGGGTGTGATTCATCCAATTTTTGGGCTCCTGAAGCCAACCCCAGGGTCTCTTTAAAGTAATATTTGGGCTCCTGCTGCTGCTGCTGCCAACTCCAGGGTGTGAATCATCCAATTTTTGGGCTCCTGAAGCCAACCCCAGGGTCTCTTTAAAGTAATGTTTGGGCTCCTGTTGCTGCTGCTGCCAACTCCTGCCAACTCCAGGGTGTGATTCATCCAATTTTTGGGCTCCTGAAGCCAACCCCAGGGTCTCTTTAAAGTAATATTTGGGCTCCTGCTGCTGCTGTCAACTCCTGCCAACTCCAGGGTGTGATTTATCCAATTTTTGGGCTCCTGAGGCCAACCCCAGGGTCTCTTTAAAGTAATATTTGGGCTCCTGCTGCTGCCAACTCCAGGGTGTGATTCATCCAATTTTTGGGCTCCTGAGGCCAACCCCAGGGTCTCTTTAAAGTAACATTTGGGCTCCTGCTGCTGCTGCTGCTGCCAACTTCTGCCAACTCCAGGGTGTGATTCATCCAATTTTTGGGCTCCTGAAGCCAACCCCAGTGTCTCTTTAAAGTAATGTTTGGGCTCCTGCTGCTGCTGCTGCTGCCAACTCCAGGGTGTGATTCATCCAATTTTTGGGCTCCTGAGGCCAACCCCAGGGTCTCTTTAAAGTAATATTTGGGCTCCTGCTGCTGCCAACTCCAGGGTGTGATTCATCCAATTTTTGGGCTCCTGAGGCCAACCCCAGGGTCTCTTTAAAGTAATATTTGGGCTCCTGCTGCTGCTGCTGCTGCTGCCAACTTCTGCCAACTCCAGGGTGTGATTCATCCAATTTTTGGGCTCCTGAAGCCAACCCCAGTGTCTCTTTAAAGTAATATTTGGGCTCCTGCTGCTGCTGCTGCCAACTCCAGGGTGTGATTCATCCAATTTTTGGGCTCCTGAAGCCAACCCCAGGGTCTCTTTAAAGTAATATTTGGGCTCCTGTTGCTGCTGCTGCCAACTCCTGCCAACTCCAGGGTGTGATTCATCCAATTTTTGGGCTCCTGAAGCCAACCCCAGTGTCTCTTTAAAGTAATATTTGGGCTCCGGCTGCTGCTGCTGCCAACTCCAGGGTGTGATTCATCCAATTTTTGGGCTCCTGAAGCCAACCCCAGGGTCTCTTTAAAGTAATATTTGGGCTCCTGCTGCTGCTGCTGCCAACTCCAGGGTGTGATTCATCCAATTTTTGGGCTCCTGAAGCCAACCCCAGGGTCTCTTTAAAGTAATATTTGGGCTCCTGCTGCTGCTGCTGCCAACTCCAGGGTGTGAATCATCCAATTTTTGGGCTCCTGAAGCCAACCCCAGGGTCTCTTTAAAGTAATGTTTGGGCTCCTGTTGCTGCTGCTGCCAACTCCTGCCAACTCCAGGGTGTGATTCATCCAATTTTTGGGCTCCTGAAGCCAACCCCAGGGTCTCTTTAAAGTAATATTTGGGCTCCTGCTGCTGTCAACTCCTGCCAACTCCAGGGTGTGATTCATCCAATTTTTGGGCTCCTGAAGCCAACCCCAGTGTCTCTTTTAAGTAATGTTTGGGCTCCTGCTGCTGCTGCCAACTTCTGCCAACTCCAGGGTGTGATTCATCCAATTTTTGGGCTCCTGAAGCCAACCCCAGGGTCTCTTTAAAGTAATGTTTGGGCTCCTGCTGCTGCTGCCAACTCCAGGGTGTGATTCATCCAATTTTTGGGCTCCTGCTGCTGCCAACTCCAGTGTCTCTTTAAAGCAATGTTTGGGCTCCTGCCCCTCATAGTGATGCCACTTCAACTCTCTTGAATTCAATTGTGCCGCTCTGCGATTCTATTAGCGATGCCTCTGATCTGCATGTGATATTTCTTCAAAGTATTATTTAACTAACCCAGCACGCATCCTGTGCGTGTTACAGCAAGGCAGAATGGTTTATAACCCTATTGAGGCTCTAGGAGGCTCAGAAATAGCCGTTTTTAATAGCGATTCGTCGCGAATTTATTCGGGTCGAAGCGATTTTTGTCGGAAAATTCGGCGAATCAGTCGAATCAAATTTTTCAAAAGTTCGCTCATCTCTAGTTATCATGAACTAACACTAAACAACTGCCTTAAATTTAAGTGCCCACCAAAAGGAGATGTATGTTAGAGCCTTTCAAAGGTTGAGTTACTTGTTCCATTTTAAGTACACTTTCAAATGTTTGACTTGGAACAAACTGTTTGTTTTTCTAAGTGCAAAATACGGTCCATTGTTTCACATACATTCTTTGAGGGAGGGAGGATTAGCAAGGAGGGACTGATTGCAATGAGGGAATATGTAAAAGGAGAGACTAGTAACATAGAGGGCATAATTCCAAGGAGGGACTATTAACAACAAGGGATTTAATTCAAGGAGGGACCAAAACAATGATGCGTTTTTTTACAAGGAGGGACTATTATCATTGAGGGATTGATTACAAGGAGGGACAAAAACAATGATGCCTTTTTTACAAGGAGGGACTATTATCAATGAGGGATTGATTACAAGGAGGGACAAAAACAATGATGCCTTGTTTACAAGAAGGGGCTATTATCAATGAGGGATTGATTACAAGGAGGGACAAATACAATGATGCCTTGTTTACAAGGAGGGACTATTATCAATGAGGGATTGATTGCAAGGAGGGACAAAAACAAATGAAGTTAGTGACCAAAGGAGGGACAACCCAAAAAACAAAAAAAAACAAAAAAAAGACAAATAAACTTGCCTGTATATGTACTTGTCGCAAGCAGGAGGGACAAGGGCAACGTGGGTGCAGTCAATGGCACCCATGACGTTGGGCATGTCGGCGATATTATAAAATGCCAGCTTAATCGCGTTTCTGGCTACCATATCCTCAGGAAAACAAATATATTTCCGAGTTAGGGTAGCCATGCCTTCCAAAAACTTGGATAGGGCGCGGCTCAGTGTAGGTTGTGAGATCCCCACGGAGAGGGCACCCAGCCTCTGGAACGAGCCGTTCGCCAAAAATTGCAGGCAGCCAAGCATCTTGGTCATACCTGAAATTGCTTGCCCCTTCCTTGTGGTGCTGGCTAACCATGGCTGCAGCTCACTATAAAACTTATGGAGGGAATCGCGATTAAGCCCGGTGAGCTCGAACAGCTCAACGTCATGCATGCCATTGATGTCCATGCGTCGCCGCCGGTGCAGTCTGGCCTCTGACCTCCAGACGATCTCAATGCCAAGGAGCTGCAGATCTTCATGCTCCTCAAATGCAGTAGACTCGTCCATGCCTGCTAGTTCCGACGTCAAAATGGTCCCGTAAGTGGATCGACAGTGAAATGGATTTATTGGGTGTTGGCCCATCGGCAATCAGCTCTCTGAATTAATTGCCAGCCCATTGCAATAACGTAAGTTTTCTGAACGGTCGAAACATTTCAGATTTGGTGGAAAAAAGCTCCCGAAATAGCGAAAAGCTTCCGATTTGCTTTGGATCATCGAAAGAGCATATACGCATTTTCCCGAACGTTCGCACGAATGAAAAATGGCCGAAAAAAAGCAAAAAAATTACAAACACCCACCAAAACGTTCACAGACAGCTACGGAAGTCCGGACGAATGTGTCTCTGAATCGAGGCTTATGTTCAATGACAACTGGGATAGTATGACGTCAATCTAATGGTGCAACTCAACAAAAAAGGACACCGGGGGACTCTGGCACTGGCAAAGGCATTAGAAGGCCATCTGGTCTAAAATCTGAATACTTGCTTGTGGAACAGGTTCAAAGTTACATACAAACTGAACAGAGTCATGTAATGCCCTGCCGAACTCCCGCCTTCTGTAAGCTGGCAACCTCCAATCTCCGTTGCTTCTTCAGCCTTTAGACAAGCCCCCGTTTGTCGGGACGCTGGATACCCCTCACCAGATACGGTTGCCCCCAGGTCTTATGTGTTGCAAGGAATTCACGCTTACGTTGAAGACAGATGAAACTACATGGGGTAATCAGAGAGCCAGGGATGTTATTCAGATAAAGCATCAAAACACTGTGATGGAGCAGATGGATGGTTGGGGAATGCCAAGGGGTCAAAGCCAAGCCAGTGTTAGGTAGCGAGGTATCCAGAGGATCAGGCAGAATCATAATCAGATGGGCAGAGGTCGATTCAGACTGCAGACAGGGATTGTCAGAACGTCAGAGGTCAGTCCAGGCAGCTGGCAGGGATGGTCGTTCAGAGCAGAGTCAGGAACAGATAGTATACACGAGAATACAGTACACTCAATTACTACTTAAGGGGTACTGAGCCAATGGGAGCTGCTGACTTACTAGAGGTGAGGCATGATTGGCCAGCCTAGGATTGCTGGCTGGATTGGCTGCACTATTCCCAAGGGCTGGTCAGCTCAGTAAGGCTGACCAGCTCCTGATTGATTTCAGCAGCACAGTGTCTCCTTGAAGTGACCTCCACTGACAGCTGGGCACGCATCTGCACAGGTGAAGGTCAGCGAAGGAGGTGGCCAGGGCTGCTCGCCGCTCGCTCCGGCTTCCAGGAGCAGAGCAAGTGCACTGCATCAGCCCATCAGGGAGCGCTTTGCCACTCCAAGGACACTCGCCGAGGGCCACCCGGATCAGGTAAGTTTCTTACATTACCCTCCCCCTGGGTTTAAGAGGTTCTCCCTATGGAAATTCTTGATCAGTCTCTCCGAGTTCTGAAGAAAACTGGAATCTAAGATTCGGACGACCTCAAACTCTTGCTGGCCATCAACTAAGACAGCAGGAAGAAAAAAGTCAGACTCTACTCCAAGGGCTGGCTTGAGGTGGGAAATATGGAAGGAGTTAGAAATCCTCAGGGCCTTAATCTTCTGTAAGATGGTAAAAGGGCCGATATATTGTGGCCCCAACTTAGCAAAGGGTTGGTGTAAAGCCAAATCCTTGGTATAGAGCCAAACTAGGTACACAACATTATAATCTAGATTGTTGAATCAATGCAGATCTTCAAAAGTTTTCTGCTGGCCAGAAGCTCGAACCAAATTCTGCTGGACCCTAGACCACAGGTTGGGCCACTGAGATAGCCACTCTTCTAAAGAGAACAACCAGAGGGCGGACCCAAGAGTGTGGAAAATGTAAGATCCTTCCCAAATACACATCGGAAGATGGACACCCCTGTAGATAATTTAACAGCATTATTGCAGGCAACTTCGACAAAAGGAAGGTACTGTGACCACTCTGTCTGAATATCAAAAACAAAACAGTGAAGATACTTTTCTAATGACTGATTGGTCCTCTCAGTCTGTCAGCTGGACTGGGGGAGAAAGGTATTGAGAAACAAATTGAACTCATCTGTCTGAGACCACATCCTCCAGAATTCAGTGGAATTCTTGAGCAGTGTGAAACTTTTTAAAGGGATTAAATGATTCATCTTTCTAAACTGATTTACCACTACCCAGATGGCGGTGAATCCCTAGAACAGTGGAAGGTCAGTAATGAAGTCCATCACTAGATGGGTCCATGGCTGCGAAGGAGTAGGCAGGGCAGACCTGGGAGTTTTACTGTAAGCACATGGCCTACAAACTTAGACAAAAGCCTTAGTTCCCAGCTTGTACGTGATGGTGAAAATAAACTGAGAAAAGAAAACAGACCATCGGGTCTGACGTGTGCTTAATCTCTTTGCAGACTCTATATACTCTAGATTTTTATAGTCAGTGTATACCTTGACAGGGAATTTGGCCTCCTCCAACCAGTGTATCCATTCTTGGAAGGCTAAATTTTATCTAAAAAAAGCACAAGCATGCAAACACTCACTATACTGGGAGAGGACTGCCCCTAGACCAAGCTCAGAGGCATCTAGATGACAATAGAGGCTCATTGGATTTCAGGGTGGACACAGGGGTCGAGCTGAAGGCAGCTTTAAAGTCCTCAAGGGCTCGGATGGACCAGGCTGACCAAACTGGGTGGAAGGCTCCCTTTTTAGTGAGGTACGTAAGAGGGGCTACCATAGTGGAAAAGTTCTAAATTAATCGCCTATAAAAATTGCCAAACCCTAGAAACATTTGTAACCCCTTTAAATCTTTGGGTTGTTCCCATTTCAGGCCCGCAGAAACCTTGGACTGACCATGGTTAAACCAGTTTTGAAGACTATGTACCCCAGGAACAAAACTTCGGATTCTTCAAAAACACATTTTGTGTGCTTGGCAAAAAGGCAATTCTCACCTTATTTCTGCAGAACCAGCCAGACATGCTCCCTATGTTTGGCCAAGGTTGGGGAAAAAAATAATTATGTCATCTAAGTAGATGACAATGAAGCGGCCTAAGAATTCCCTGAAAATGAAGACTGCCAGGGCATTACAGAGACCGAATAGCATGACAAAATACTTATAATGCCCGCCATGGGTAGTGTCCTGGTTAAATTGTAGGCCCCTCTTAGGTCAAGTTTAGTAAAGACTTGGGCCCCAATAACCTGGTTAAATAATGCCTAGATCAAGAGAAGGGGGTATTTATTCTTCACCTTGATCTTTGTGGTCCTTTATAATGTGATGCCCTGATGGACACCTGCCTTTTATGAGCTGCAATCTCCAATCTCAGCCACTTCTTCAGCCTTTAGTCAAGCCCCATTTTCCAAGGCTCTGGATATGTCTCACCAGACACGGCTGCCCCCAGATCTTATGTAGTGCAAGGGATGCCAGCTTGCGGTAAAGGCAGATGAACCTAGAGGGGTAATCAGAGAGCCAGGGTCACAAACGTGATGTCTGATCAAGTGTCGAAACACGGCATGGGAGCAGATGGATGGTCAGGGAATGCCAAGTGTTCAAAGCCGGGGAGTCAGAGGTAGCGAGGTACCTGAAGGATCAGGCAGCAGGCAGGGATGGTGAGACGGGCAGAGGTCAGTTCAGGCAGCAGACAGGGATGGTTGGTCAGAGTCAGTCAGGAATGGATAGTATACATGAGAATACAGCACACCCTTAGCACGGAATGCTATAATGGGCAATGAGGTCAGCAGGTGGACTAACTGGAGGTGGTCATGATTGTCTGGCCTAGGATCGCTGGCCGGATTTGCCGCAATATTCCTAGGGACTGGTCAGCTATTACCAGCAAGGCTGACCAGCCCTTGATTGATTTTTTGCTGCTGCGCTGCCTGCAGTGTCTCCCGGAAGTGAACTTCGGGAGTCGCCAGGGCGACTCGCTACGCACTCTGACTTCTGAGAATGCTCGCCGTGGGCCTCCCAGATCAGATAAGTTTCTGTATAAGACTGGCCCACCAAAAGTGTCACTGGATCAACTCCACTCCCACTTCTGGAACCATAATCTTTGTAGAAGAGCATATGTGTGAAGAACCTGCATCTTTAGTCCCATGGCTTGGATTGTTGTAGAAGATATAGAAGTTTCTTTTACAGTGATTGGACTTTTATAGAAACCAGTTGTATGCACTGCCTGTTTTTTATTAACTTTGTATGTTTAAACAGCCCTTGTTGCTGTTTTTGTGTTGTTGAGCATCAGAATTTGTTGTTAATTGAAACTCTTAGACAGCGTGTTAGTCTATATTTCTAACCCTGCAATGCACTGAGCCTCACCATGGGAAGTAAGCCAATTAACACCTGCAGCAGAATCTATGGTTATACCTAGATTTGAAATGGTGAAGCTAAAAAAATTGGACAGAGGTCTAACTGAACTCGCACTTCACAGCCTTGACAAATGGTGATTCCACAGCCAGGAGAGCTGGGGGACATATCCTTGGTGCTCCTGGAAAATGGAAGAGAAAATCAGGATATCACTCAGACCACAATGAAAATATCCAGAAGATCCAGGAAGATGTAATTTATAAAGTATTGGAATTCAGCAATCCTGCAAGCTGTTCTTCACTCATCTCCCTCCTGGATGCAGATAAAATTTTAGGCCACTCTCGAGTCCAGCATGGTAAATATGCAAGCAATTCCCAATTGCTGCAAAAGTTCCAGTATCAGTGACAGATGATACATACTCATAACCGCTTGTCTTATTTAAGTCCCGCTAGTCGATAAGGGGTTGAAGTTCCCACGAAGAAAATCCCTGCACCGGCTGTATAACAGATGAATCACTTGGTCAAGTTAGTATAAATATACTCCCATAGGTAGCCAACTTGGGCTCTGAGGGAGATGCATACCCAGCTCTGTCCATGATGGCAGAAGATATTGTTATGCTGTCAGCAGACAGGTGGGATACAGATGGCCCTGGAATCTACTGATCTGAACCTAAGACTCGACCCTGTGGCCCCTGAGTCTAACGGTCCCCCGTTCGGTCTTCTCTAGAGCCCACAGCAAGGGAGGATAGTGGGAGGGCAGGCAGTGGTTCCCTAGTCCAGATGGTACAACAGAAGCTCACAGGCAAAATCATGGTCAGGCTTAGCTGGGACTGCAGAGCTAAGAAAACCAGAATGTCAAAGTTCAAGGCCAAAAGTTGTGGGCAACAAGCAAGCAATCATAATCCAAAGTCCATAATTGGAGTCATGGGTTGGTAGCAAATAGGAAGGTGTGTAGCAAAGCTTGTTACCAAGGTATCCAAAATTATCCAAAATGTAAGGGTCAGGGAACCAGAAATTCCCAAGCACAGGATGAAAAATGAGACGTGGTAATCGATAAAGAATAATTGGTTTCCCCTGATCTAGGTTTACCCCCATGACAGAGAACTAAGTCAGGAAATCATTTTGCATAAATGCAGCACATCTGGCAAAGAAGTTGCCCCTTAAACCTATAATATTCACTATTTCTTTTGTAAGTAGCAATAATTAATCAAGGGATGTTAATTAACTTTTATCATAATAAAAACACAATTATACAATACAGGTCAGTTATGGAGCAACAGACTTAGTCCTAAACAGTCGAAATCTTTTTCCCACTTTTTTCCGAACTGTTGTAAATGATTCTACAGTGTATTCCATCATAGCTCAGCTGCTAAAATATTTTGGCTGGACTTGGGTTGGGGTCATAGCCTCCGACGATGTCAGTGGAGAGAAAGAAACAGCTCTGCTAAGAAGCTCCCTGACCAAGATGGAGATTTGTGTCGCCTTTGTGGTAGTGGCTGGATTGCGCACATATAGAAATGGAGATTCTGTTATAAAGAGAGATATCAGGACCATCCAGAAGTCAACTGCCCAGGTGATTGTAATCTGTGGAACTTTCTCTGAAATGATATTTCATTATTTTAGTGAAGTTAGATTTGTGATTTCTAATAAGACACTAATACTTAATCCATCGTGGTCAACAAATCTCTTAATCATACAAAAATATCCAGAAATCTTTAATCTTAGTTTGTCCTTTATGACCCATTCATTATGGACTCCAAATATGACTAGTTTTTTTAATAGCATCAATACTCTGAAATATCCAGAAGACAAGTTGTTGGAACATTTGTGGGTAATTTCCTTTAACTGCTCAGCTGGTGATAGGCAGAGGAATACTATGTATGAGCAGATTTATAATGTTTCACTTCATAATTGCTCAGGGATGGAGAGCATATCGAATAACCAGCATTATTCCTACCTTGAAAATACTCCACAAGTATATTTTGCAGTGTACTCACTGGCTGGTGCTCTGCATGATATGATCGTACATCTCGGTGGCCAATCACCTGAGCTCCAAGCATTAAAGTCTAAACACAAGGTGAGCATTCATCTTTTACAATCCTTTAGTAATAACTGTTATTTCCCAGTGGTTCTCCATGTATTTTCTTTTACCCAGTTCTGTTGTACTGTATTTCCTTTGTCCATTTCAAATTCACAACTTTGAAGTGAGAGAGTTCAGTATGTGAGGACCGAGTAACTTGGTTACTAGGGATGAGCGAACTTAAAAATGTAATTTGTATGATTCAACGAATTTCCCAAAGAAATTCAGGTTTATCCTAATTGAATATTTAACGAATAGCTGCTAAAAAATAAAAAAGCTCACCTCTGTCCTCTTTCTTGGGGTCTTCAGTGAGATGGAAGAACAGGAACCCTCTGCCGCGCACTGGGCTCCAGCCTCTTGCTCCCTGCCGCAGGGAGGGGCTATTTATATGCTAGGAGTGAGCCGACTTTCCCAGCCACCTCACTCCTCACCTATAACTAGCCCCTTCCTGCGGCAAGGAGCAAGGTGGGGGGGAAGCCCAGTACTGGATGGAGAATTTAAACCCCCCGTCCGGCTGCAGAGTGGCATGGGATATGCGGGGCATGCAAGTAAGTAAGTATCAGTCTCTTACCTGCAGGACCGGCTCCGCCATCGCTCCGGTCTGGCAGCCGGCAGTGGGTGCTGTGTGAGCAGCGCCAGAACCCAGCTAGTGCAGCTAACAGTGCGACTAGCTTCCCTTGCTTCCCTCCTACTGTGCTATACACACAGCAGGAGGAGAGCAGAGGAAGCTGGGCACTCTGTCAGTGCCTGCCGCCAACTGCCTGCCACTAGACCTGAGGTCCAGACTAGGGATGAGCGAATCGATCCGGACGAACCCAGATTCGTTCCGAATTTCATTAAAAATTCGATTCTGAACGAATCCGAATTTTCCGGCGATTCGATCGATCGAAGTTTTCCTTTAGACTCAATGAAAGGGCTTCTAAGATGGTGGACGGACATGTTCAGACATGTCCCCAGGGGCAAGTGACGATGGGACAGTCACATGCAGCCTATCAGCAGCCAGGAAGCCCGGTGACGTCACCGTGCTATATAAAGCGGCGGCCATTTTCCTTTTGCGCAGTTGAGACTTGCATTGCAGACAGAACGGAGCTAGCTGCAGACATGGACAGACAGTTAGTCATAGTTAGGTGAGAGTTAGTGATAGCTAGAGACAGTTACAGATAGGTAAAGAGAGAGACAGATAGGGAGATTTAGAGTGGTAGACAGAGCTAGGGAAAGATAGGTTTAAAACCGGAACAATCCAGCAGCATACAAGTCACAGTGACAGGGTGCCTAGTGCTGCCTATGATTCATATTTCATTATTACTGGGTTACTGTTAATATATTTGGTTTGGTTTAAATACAGCTGCACACTGTGCATGCAATGCACATGCTATTTAACCCTTTCTGCTATTTAGGCCTGAACGCTATTTTAACCCTATCTGTTAAACAAAAACATTTCTCATTATTGGATTAGTGTTAAAAGTTTCTGTTCAGCTTAAAATACATTACGCCACACTGGAATCCCAAGGCACATGCAATTTAACCCTATCTGTTCAACAAAAGCATTTCTCATTATTGGATTAGTGTTAAAAGTTTCTGTTCAGCTTAAAATACATTACGCCACACTGGCATCCCAAGGCACATGCTATTTAACCCTATCTGTTAAACAAAAGCATTTCTCATAATTGGATTAGCGTTAATAGTTTATGTTCAGCTTAAAATACATTAGGCCACACTGGCAACCCAAGGCACATGCTATTTTAACCCTATCCGTTATACAACATAAGCGTTGATCAGCATCAGCTTCATGAAGCTACTTTGGTTTGCACTTGCTTTTGACTGCTTTCAATAAACCAGGCCGCAGGGCACCCCAAAGCTGCACCTTGCACCCTATCTCTTATACAACATAAGCGTTGTTCAGCATCAGCTTCATCTATCTGTTTATACTAAATAAGCAAATACATAAAAATGTCAGGCAGACAAGTGCCAGGATGTTCAAAGAGGTGTGGCAGATGCCAAGATTCAGCAGGCAGAGGTCGCAGCAGACTAGGGGCGAGTGGCAGCAGGAGTCACGGGGAGAGACCTGATCTGCCAGTATCTGCTAGCGGTCGTGTCTCCACCAGTAACGCATCTGCCGTGGTAGATTGGTTAACGCGCTCATCAACATCATCACAACTTACGTCTGAGACCCCCAGTCTAGGGTCGGTAGGTTCCTCTGACACAACCCTGAGTTGGCATGCCCCAAGAGCAGTCTCTGTCCTCCCATTGCCTCTGTCCTACGCCGTTCCCTCCCCCAGCGACGTATCCTATGCTTTGGGTTCAGCTCCACTCTTTAGTGAGGATGGCGATCAGATAGAGCAGCAGCTACTGCCCAGCCATGAAATGGAGGTGGCTTCTTTAGCTCGGCAGACAAATAGTGATGTGGACAGTGTCGTGGGTGTTGCGAGATTTCCAGCTTCTGCGCCAGACACTGTTGAGGAAATCGAGAACATCAGTGACGTACAGCCACAACTCGGTGATGATGATGATGAAGCCGATCACACTTGGGAGCCGGGTGATGAAAGGGCTTCATCATCATCATCATCAGGAGAAGAGGGGCGCAGGTTGCCCTGGAGTCAGCAGCTCAGGCAGCAAGGTGTTAGCAGCATAGTTGGCAGTCAGCATGGGGGCACAATTGTAAAGCCTGGAGCCAAACGGGGCCGGGGTAGAGCACCTGCTGCGCGGCAGGCTACCTTATCGGGAGGTAGTGGAGCAGGGGTTCCTGGAGTTGGCGACAATAGCAGCGAATCAGTGAGGCCTGCTATTGTCGGGAAAAGTAGCTACTCGGCAGTGTTGCAGTCTTTCCCGAAGCATCCGCAGGAGGGTAACATGGCCACATGCAAGATATGTAGGCAGAAGGTGAAGCGTGGCCAGGGCCCAAATGTTGGCACCCCAGCCCTGCGTTAACATATGATGCGTCACCATAAAGCAACCTGGGAGAACTGAGGCTCCCAAGGGGTGGTCCAGTCTGCTTCCTCACCAAGTGGAACGCCGCTCCCAATTTCTGCCAGCCAAGGCTCCAGCACCTCAGCCGAAGGCAGCTGTGCGTCATACCCATCCTCTGTCGCTCCTGCTCCTCCTCCTCCAAGTCATGCATCCCGCCAGCAATCCATCAGCGAAGCCATGTCCAAGAGACAGCAGTATGCGCCCACTCATCCTACGGCGCAGAAGCTGAATGTGCTCCTGTCCAAGTTGCTGGTGCTCCAGTCACTCCCTTTTCAGGTGGTGGACTCTGCACCTTTCAGAGAACTGATGGCTTGTACCGAGCCGAGGTGGAGAGTCCCAAGCCGTCATTTCTTTGCCAAGAAGGCAGTACCAGCGCTGCACACGTTTGTTGAACAGAAGGTGGGCCAGTCCTTGAGCCTGTCGGTGTGTAGCAAAGTGCATGGCAGCGCCGATGTCTGGAGCTGTAACTACGGTCAGGGACAGTACATGTCGTTTACGGCCCACTGGGTGAATGTGGTCCCTTTGCAGCGGCAGCACCAACTTGGACAGGTCACGCCGCTTCGGCCTCCGCGCTCCCTGCCCGTTGGGCCTGTGACACTGTGCGACTCGGCCTCCTCATCCTCCGCCATCTCCTCACCCTCCACTGTAGGCTCAAGTCTCAGTGCCCCTCCAGTCTACCATGTGTGCAGGGCACGGAGGTGTCACGCAGTGCTTCACATGGTTTGTCTTGGCGAACGGAGTCACACAGGGGAGGAACTGCTTAAATTTATTCATCAGGAAATCCAAACATGGCTTACTCCAAGAAAACTTAAGATGGGAATCATGGTTACCGACAATGGGAAGAACATTTTGTCTGCGCTGCGCCAAGGAAGGCTGACCCATGCCCCCTGCATGGCTCACGTCTTCAATCTGGTTGTCAAGCGGTTTCTGAAGTGTTCCCCGCATATGCAAGACATCCGAACAACTTCAAGGAAACTTTGCATGCACTTCAGCCACTCATACATCGCCAAACACACCCTTCTTGAGCTACAGCGTCAGAACGGTATCCCCCAACACAGTCTGATTTGCGATGTTTCCACCCGTTGGAATTCTACCCTTCACATATTGGACCGATTATATCAACAGAGAAAAGCCATCACGGATTTCCTGATGATCCAAGCGGATAGGGGGACTCCCCTTTGTAACTTCAATGTCAACCAGTGGCAGCTCATACGTGACACCTGCCATTTGCTCAGGCCCTTTGAGGAAGCCACTTTATTTGTCAGTCGGCAGGATTACGGGATGAACGACATGATTCCACTGCTTCATGTACTACAGCACATGTTGGAAACCATGGCTGGTAAGGGCACTGGAGACATGGCGTCTACATCTTACGGCCACATGAACCCCGTTGGAGCTGAACTGGAGTAGGAGGAAGAGGAGGAGGAGGGGCACAGTGAAGCACAGTTTAGGCTTGGCGAAATGGCTGGTTTATCTAGTCAGCGGACAGGAGAGGAGGAGCAGGAGCAGCCAGAGGAGCTAGAGGGTTTTGAGGAAGGCGAGACAGAGGACCCGGACACACCGTGGCAGTATGCAGTGGAGATGGAGACAGGTAGTCCATCCGAGTCACTTGCGCAAATGACAGGAAGCATGCTCACGTGCTTGCGTAGTGACCCCAGAATTGTTTCCATTTGTTGGTGGGATGACTTCTGGCTGTCCACATTATTGGACCCTCGCTTCCGGCACAAAATGGGGGAATTTTTTAAACCCGCCGAGAGGGAGGACAAACTGAACTACTACAAAGACATTCTACGTAGTCAGTTGGCCGATGCCTATCTGCTCCATGGTCCATACTCTTGCAGGTCTGACTCGAGGGGACCTCTGCGCTCACCTTCCACTGCCATGGCTGCTGGGGGGGTTGGCAGGAGCAGCAGCAGCAGCTCCATCAGCAGCAGCCTCAGTCTTCAGTCGGTAATGAGTAGCTTTCTACACCCACATAGTGAGGCTACTCATGAGCAGCAGGAAGACCTGGAGCAGGACCTCAACCAGCAGGTCATGTCATACCTTGACATGACCATTCCAACACACCTTGAGCATCCGCTGGACTTCTGGGCAGCCAAACTTGATTTGTGGCCGCAACTAGCAGAGTTTGCCCTGGAAAAGCTGTCCTGCCCGGCCAGTAGCGTGCCATCTGAGCGGGTGTTTAGTGCAGCGAGGGCCATAGTTACGGCTAGGAGAACTCGTCTTTCAACTAAAAATGTGGAGAGACTCACCTTTGTCAAAATGAATCAGGGATGGATCAGCCAGGATTTCCACCCACCAATGCCTGATGCATGCGACTAGATTCAGCATGGTGCCACGTTTTACACTTTCCAAATGGTGCAAAACGTATTTATGTCTTTAGGCCAATTTTTGGGCTCCTGCTGATGCCAACTCCAGGGTGTGATTCAGCCAATTTTTGGGCTCCTGCTGCCCACTCCAGTGTCTCTTTCAGCCAATGTTGGGCTCCTGCTGCTGGTTGCAACTCCAGGGTGTTATTCATCCAATTTTTGGCCTCCCGCAGCCAACTCCAGTGTGTCTTTCAAGCTATGTTTGGGCTCCTGCTGCTTGCAACTCCAGGGTGTGATTCATCCAATTTTTGGGCTCCTGCAGCCAACTCAAGTGTGTCTTTCAAGCTATATTTGGGCTCCTGCTGCTGCTGCTTGCAACTCCAGGGTGTGATTCATCCAATTTTTGGGCTCCACCTGCCAACTCCAGTGTCTCTTTCAGCCAATTTTTGGCCTCCTGCTGCTGCCAACTCCAGGGTTTCTTTCAAGCAATGTTTGGGCTCCTGCTTATGCTGCTGCCAATTACAGGGTGTGCCTTCCAGCTAATGTATGTGCTCCTGCTGCTGCCAACTTCAGGGTGCCTTCCAGCCAATTTCTAGGTTCCTGCTGCTGTTGCCAACTCCAGGGTGTGTCAGTCAATTTTTGGGCTCCTGCTGCTGCCAACTCCAGTGTCTCTTTAAAGCAATGTTTGGGCTCCTGCTGCTGCTGCTTGCAACTGCAGGGTGTGATTCAGCCAGTTTTTGGGCTCCTGCTGCCAACTCCAGTGTCTCTTTCAGCCAATGTTGGGCTCCTGCTGCTGCTTGCTACTCCAGGATGTGATTCATCCAATTTTTGGGCTCCTGCTGCCAACTCCAGTGTCTCTTTAAAGCAATGTTTGGGCTCCTGCTGCTGCTGCTTGCAACTCCAGGGTGTGATTCAGCCAGTTTTTGGGCTCCTGCTGCTAACTCCAGTGTCTCTTTCAGCCAATGTTGGGCTCCTGCTGCTGCTTGCAACTCCAGGTTGTGATTCATCCAATTTTTGGGCTCCTGCTGCCAACTCCAGTTTCTCTTTCAGCCAATGCTTGGGCTCCTGCTGCTGCTGCTGCTTGCAACTCCAGGGTGTGATTCATCCAATTTTTGGCCTCCTGCTGCCAAGTCCAGTGTCTCTTTCAGCCAATGTTGGGCTCCTGCTGCTGCTGCTTGCAACTCCAGGGTGTGATTCATCCAATTTTTGGGCTCCTGAAGCCAACTCCAGTGTCTCTTTCAGCCAATGTTGGGCTCCTGCTGCTGCTGCTTGCAACTCCAGGGTGTGATTCATCCAATTTTTGGGCTCCTGAAGCCAACTCCAGTGTGTCTTTCAAGCTATGTTTGGGCTCCTGCTGCTTGCAACTCCAGGGTGTGATTCATCCAATTTTTGGGCTCCTGAAGCTAACTCCAGTGTCTCTTTCAGCCAATGTTGGGCTCCTTCTGCTGCTGCTGCTGCTGCTTGCAACTCCAGGGTGTGATTCATCCAAGTTTGGGCTCCTGAAGCCAACTCCAGTGTGTCTTTCAAGCTATGTTTGGGCTGCTGCTGCTGCTGCCTGCAACTCCAGGGTGTGATTCATCCAATTTTTGGCCTCCTGCAGCCAACTCCAGTGTCTCTTTCAGCCAATGTTGGGCTCCTGCTGCTGCTTGCAACTCCAGGTTGTGATTCATCCAATTTTTGGGCTCCTGCTGCCAACTCCAGTTTCTCTTTCAGCCAATGCTTGGGCTCCTGCTGCTGCTGCTTGCAACTCCAGGGTGTGATTCATCCAATTTTTGGGCTCCTGCTGCCAACTTCAGTGTCTCTTTCAGCCAATGTTGGGCTCCTGCTGCTGCTGCTTGCAACTCCAGGGTGTGATTCATCCAATTTTTGGGCTCCTGAAGCCAACTCCAGTGTCTCTTTCAGCCAATGTTGGGCTCCTGCTGCTGCTGCTTGCAACTCCAGGGTGTGATTCATCCAATTTTTGGGCTCCTGAAGCCAACTCCAGTGTGTCTTTCAAGCTATGTTTGGGCTCCTGCTGCTTGCAACTTCAGGGTGTGATTCATCCAATTTTTGGGCTCCTGAAGCCAACTCCAGTGTCTCTTTCAGCCAATGTTGGGCTCCTGCTGCTGCTGCTTGCAACTCCAGGGTGTGATTCATCCAAGTTTTGGTCTCCTGAAGCCAACTCCAGTGTGTCTGTCAAGCTATGTTTGGGCTGCTGCTGCTGCTGCCTGCAACTCCAGGGTGTGATTCATCCAATTTTTGGCCTCCTGCAGCCAACTCCTGTGTGTCTTTCAAGCTATGTTGGGCTCCAGCTGCTTGCAACTCCAGGGTGTGATTCATCCAATTTTTGGGCTCCTGCTGCCAACTCCAGTGTCTCTCTCAGCCAATGTTTGGCTTCCTGCTGCTGCTGCCAACTCCAGGGTGGCTTTCAAGCAATGTTTGGGCTCCTGCTTATGCTGCTGCCAACTCCCGGGTGTGCCTTCCAGCTAATGTATGTGCTCCTGCCAACTTCAGGGTGCCTTCCAGACAATTTCTAGGTTCCTGCTGCTGCTGCTGCCAACTTCAGGGTGTGTCAGTCAATTTTTGGGCTCCTGCTGCTGCCAACTCCAGCGTCTCTTTAAAGCAATGTTTGGGCTTCTGCTGCTGCTGCTTGCAACTCCAGGGTGTGATTCATCCAATTTTTGGGCTCCTGCTGCCAACTCCAGTGTCTCTTTCAGCCAATTTTTGGGCTCCTGCTGCTGCTGCTTGCAACTCCAGGGTGTGATTCATCCAATTTTTGGGCTCCTGAAGCCAACTCCAGTGTGTCTTTCAAGCTAGGTTTGGGCTGCTGCTGCTGCTGCTTGCAACTCCAGGGTGTGATTCATCCAATTTTTGGGCTCCTGCTGCCAACTCCAGTGTCTCTTTCAGCCAATGTTGGGCTCCTGCTGCTTCTGCTTGCAACTCCAGGGTGTGATTCATCCAATGTTTGGGCTCCTGCTTCCAACTCCAGTGTCTCTTTCAATCTATGTTTGGGCTGCTGCTGCTGCTTGCAACTCCAGGGTGTGATTCATCCAATTTTTGGGCTCCTGCTGCCAACTCCAGTGTCTCTTTCAAGCTATGCTTGGGCTACTGCTGCTGCTGCTGCTTGCAACTTCAGGGTGTCATTCTGCCAATTTTTGTGCTCCTGCTGCTCCTGCTGCCTGCTCCAATGTCTCTTTGAGCCGAATCCAATGTTTGGGCTCCTGCCGCTGCCAGCTCCAGGGTGTGTTTTTCAGGCAATATAGGGGCCCCTCATAGTGATGCCACCTCAACTCTCTGTAATTGTGCCGCTCTGCGATTCTAATAGCGATGCCTCTGATCTGCATGTCCTAATTATTTACAGTATTGTTTCACTAACCCAGCACGCATCCTATGCGTGTTACAGCAAGGCAGAATGGTTTACAACCCTATTGAGGCTCTAGGAAGCTCAGAAATAGCCATTTTTAATAGCGATTCGTCGCGAATAAATTTGGGTCAAAACTATTTTTGTCAGAAAATTCGGCGAATCAGTCGAATCCAATTTTTCAAAAGTTCGCTCATCTCTAGTCCAGACCCAGCGGACAGGTCAGTCTCAAGAAAAAATGTGATCGGCATAAATTAAAAGAAAATTCCCTGAAATTTGGAGCAAATTTCAATGCTTATGTTTATCTCCATTGGTTACCTATTGAATGTAATCATTGGTTAAATTATTTTCTCCTAAAAAATGCTCAGTTGTATAGATATTTCCATTACATCAAGAAATGTATGAAGCAAACATGATAGTTTGCTATTTCTGGTTTAAATTTAGGATTTCTGAAAGGAAATTATAGAAGACTTGCCCTCACTATTTCTAGGCAAGACTCTACTTTTTGACAGTTGGTCACAATAACCAGACCTATTTGATCAAAGTCTGATCAAACTGACAAATAGCACCACATAAGTGCCACCGGTTTTATAGTTAATCACTTTCCCTAATTGATACTTTCCCTAATTGGGCCATATATATAAGGTATTTAAACATAGAGGATCTGTGCCACTTTATGACTTGATCAAAATCCTGAGCCTCAGATCTCAGATGACCCTCTGCAGTTCAGCTGTCAAAATGTCACATGTCCAAAAGAAAACTTTGCAGGCATCTTATGTGTGTGATTTGTCACCTCCAATGATTAGCTGGAGAAGGGTTTTGTGTTACAAACCTCCTAGCCTAGCGTAAAGTTCTGGGCCTAGTCTGAATGAGACTACATGGTGCTGTTTTTGGGGCCTGCATAGTGTGTCACAGCTTCAATTTCTGGTTGTGACAATATGCAACATGCAGAATTGGGTTCAATGCATCATGGGTTCTAAACTTGGTGGCCCGGGCTATTCCAGGGGTCAATGCAAATGTGATGTGTGGTATGTTTGAACCTGTTTAACATTAGTTTAGGTATGCATTAATAGACAATACATTAAGTTGTACTTTTAACGCTAGATTTAGTAGAGCTTACACTCTAGTTTGACTTAGAAATGGTGAAGTTACATAGGCTAATCACAGTTAGTTCAGTGAAAGTGCAGAGGAATAACTTAGGTTTAGTGAAAACAATTTAGGAGCTCATATCCTGTGGCATCTGTGCTGACAACTGATGGTTAGATACATTGGTCTGACTCAACAGTTGGGTTTAGGAGGAACTCTAACCTTCAGTTTAGTAGTGGAAGAAGTCTATAAAAGTGTTAGGACACCTGTTAGAGATAGCATTGCTCAGAACTTATTACTGTAGTAACCGGATTGAGACAAGACGTGTGCAGGTGGAGAGGAGACAGTAGCTAGACAGAGAGAAGGATCCTGCCAGAGCTTGATTCTACCTTACTAAAGAGGAACAAGAGCGAGAGGTACACCCTGGTTCTTGAGGAGGGAGAACAGACCCCAAGTGACCATGAGACCATGAAAAGAGACAGAACCTGCTGCAGCCTTATTCCTATGGAAGGGGAACTGACTTTGTGTGCTTTTGATGGAAGTGATTAGAGATGAGCAAACTTTTGAAAAATTCGATTCGGCTGATTCGCCGAATTTTCCGACAAAATTTGTTTCGGTCCGAATTTATTCGCGACGAATCACTATTAAAAACGGCTATTTCTGAGCCTCCTAAAGCCTCAATAGGGTTGTAAACCATTCTGCCTTGCTGTAACACGCATAGGATGCGTGCTGGGTTAGTGAAATAATACTGTAAATAAATATCACATGCAGATCAGAGGCATCGCTAATAGAATCGCAGAGCAGCACAATTGCAGAGAGTTGAAGTGGCATCACTATGAGGGGCCCCTATAGTGCCTGAAAAACACACCCTGGAGCTGGCAGCAGCAGGAGCCCAAAAATTAGCTGAATCACACCCTGGAGTTGCAAGCAGCAGCAGCTGCAGGAGCCCAAACATTGCTTTAAAGAGACACTGGAGTTGGCTGCAGGAGGCCAAAAATTGGATGAATCACACCCTGGAGTTGCAAGCAGCAGCAGCAGCAGGAGCCCAAACATAGCTTGAAAGAGACACTGGAGTTTGCTGCGGGAGCCCAAAGATTGGATGAATCACACCCTGGAGTTGCAAGCAGCAGCAGCAGCAGCCCAAACAATGGCTGAAAGAGACACTTGAGTAGGCAGCAGGAGCCCAAAAATTGGATGAATCACATCCTGGAGTTGCAAGCAGCAGCAGGAGCCACCCAAACATTGGCTGAAAGAGACACTGGACTTGGCAGCAGGAGCCCAAAAATTGGATGAATCACACCCTGGAGTTGCAAGCAGCAGCAGGAGCCCAAACATAGCTTGAAAGAGACACTGGAGTTGGCAGCAGGAGCCCAAAAATTGGATGAATGACACCCTGGAGTTGCAAGCAGAAGCCGGAGCCCAAACATAGCTTGAAAGAGACACTGGACTTGGCAGCAGGAGCCCAAAAATTGGATGAATCACACCCTGGACTTGCAAGCAGCAGCAGGAGCCCAAACATAGCTTGAAAGAGACACTGGAGTTGGCAGCAGGAGCCCAAAAATTGGATGAATGACACCCTGGAGTTGCAAGCAGAAGCCGGAGCCCAAACATAGCTTGAAAGAGACACTGGAGTTGGCAGCAGGAGGCCAAAAATTGGATGAATGACACCCTGGAGTTGCAAGCAGCAGCAGGAGCCCAAACATTACTTTAAAGAGACACTGGAGTTGGCAGCAGGAGCCCAAGAATTGGATAAATCACACCCTGGAGTTGCAAGCAGCAGCAGCCCAAACATTGGCTGAAAGAGACACTGGACTTGGCAGCAGGAGCCCAAAAATTGGATGAATCACACCCTGGAGTTGCAACAGCAGCAGGAGGCGCCCAAACATTGGCTGAAAGAGACACTGGAGTTGGCAGCAGGAGCTCAAAAATTGGATGAATCACACCCTGGAGTTGCAAGCAGCAGCAGGAGCCCAAACATAGCTTGAAAGAGACACTGGAGCTGGCAGCAGGAGCCCAAAAATTGGATGAATCACACCCTGGAGTTGCAAGCAGAAGCCGGAGCCCAAACATAGCTTGAAAGAGACACTGGAGTTGGCAGCAGGAGGCCAAAAATTGGATGAATGACACCCTGGAGTTGCAAGCAGCAGCAGGAGCCCAAACATTACTTTAAAGAGACACTGGAGTTGGCAGCAGGAGCCCAAGAATTGGATAAATCACACCCTGGAGTTGCAAGCAGCAGCAGCCGAAACATTGGCTGAAAGAGACACTGGACTTGGCAGCAGGAGCCCAAAGATTGGATGAATCACACCCTGGAGTTGCAAGCAGCAGCAGGAGCCCAAACATAGCTTGAAAGAGACACTGGAGTTGGCAGCAGGAGGCCAACAATTGGATGAATCACACCCTGGAGTTGCAAGCAGCAGCAGGAGCCCAAACATAGCTTGAAAGAGACACTGGAGTTGGCAGCAGGAGCAGGGCCGTATTTAGGATTCCGGCTGCCCTAGGCACCTTTTGGTCATACGCCCCTTATTGTTACCCCCGGGGAAACCTGATTTGGGTTGCTCCACTTTATGAAACCCCCAGGATCACTGTGAAATCTCAACTCTCTGGTGATCCCATGGAACATACACAGGCTCTCCTCCAATCAGCGGCCAGCACTGCATTCAGCTTTTCTTTGCTTCTCTGACATCAACGTGGCAAAAGAAAAGCTCACTGGAGTGTCAGCCGCTCCCCCCTCACTCCATAAGTGGCCCTGCATTAGAGAGATACTCACCTTTTCCTAGCAGAGCTCCATCTGAAGGGGGACAGGAAACTCACCTCACCTCCCCCTTCACACCATCACCGAGCCCTGCATTAGAGAGATACTCACCTTTTCCTAGCAGAGCTCCATCTGATGGGGGACAGGAAACTCACCTCACCTCCCCCTTCACACCATCAGCGAGCCCTGCATTAGAAAGATACTCACCTTTTCCTAGCAGAGCTCCATCTGATGGGAGACAGGAAACTCACCTCACCCCCCCTTCACACCATCAGTGAGCCCTGCATTAGAGAGATACTCACCTTTTCCTAACAGTGCTCCATCTGATGGGGCACAGGAAACTACTGCACCTCCACCTCACACCATCAGTGACCCTGCATTAGAGAGATACTCACCTTTTCCTAGCAGAGCTCCATCTGATGGGGGACGGGAAACTACAGCACCTTCCCCCTCACACCATCAGCGAGCCCTGCATTAGAGAGATACTCGCCTTTTCCTAACAGAGCTCCATCTGATGGGGGACAGAAAACTACTGCACCTCCCCCTCACACCATCAGTGACCCTGCATTAGAGAGATACTCACCTTTTCCTAGCAGAGCTGCATCTGATGGGGGCAGGAAACTACTGTACCTCCCCCTCACACCATCAGTGACCCTGCATTAGAGAGATACTCACCTTTTCCTAGCAGAGCTGCATCTGATGGGGGGCAGGAAACTACTGTCCCTCCCTCTCATACCATCAGTGACCCTGCATTAGAGAGATACTCACCTTTTCCTAGCAGAGCTCCATCCGATGGGGACAGGAAATAGCTATACTTACATAACTCCCAACTTTTGAAAACTAGAGAGACATGCAGATTTTTTTTGCACTTAACGCCCCAGACACACAGGCACATACACCCAGACACATACACACACACAGACACAGACACACACAGACACATACACACAGACACATACACACAGACACATACACACACAGACACACACAGGTACTTACATACAGGCACATACACAAACACATGCACACAGACACACACACAGGCACATACACACAGACACATACACACAGGCACATACACACAGACACATACACAGAGACATACACACAGGCACATAAACACAGGCACATACACACACACATACACAGAGACATACACACAGGCACACACACACACACACACACACACACACACACAGACATACACACAGGCACATACACACACACAGACACACATACACACAGGCACATACACACACATACACACACAGAGACATACACACAGGCACATACACACACACACACACACACACAGTGACATACACACAGGCACATGCACACACATACACAGAGACATATACACACACATACACACACACACAGACATACACACAGGCACATACACACACACACAGACATACACACAGGCACATACACACACACATACACAGAGACATACACACAGGCACTTACACACACACACACACACACACACACACATACACAGAGACATACACACACACACATACACAGACATACACACACATACACAGAGACATACACACAGGCACATACACACACACACAGAGACATACACACAGGCACATACACACACACACAGACATAGACACAGGCACATACACACACACAGAGACATACACACAGGCACATACACAAACACATGCACACAGACACACACACAGGCACATACACAAAGACACATACACACAGGCACATACACACAGACACATACACAGAGACATACACACACACATACACAGAGACATACACACAGGCACATACACACACACACATACACACAGGCACATACACAAACACACACATACACACAGGCACACACACACACAGACATACACACAGGCATATACACACACACAGACATACAAACAGGCACACACACACACACACACATACACACAGGCACATACACACACACACACACACACACACACATACACAGAGAGACATACACACACACACACACACACACACACACACACATACACAGAGACACACACACACACACACATACACAGAGACACACACACACACACAGACACACACATACACAGAGGCACATACACACACACACACACAGACATACACACAGGCACATACACACACACAGAGACATACACACAGGCACATACACACACACAGAGACATACACACAGGCACATACACACACAGAGAGACATACACAGAGGCATACACACACATACACACACACAGGCACATACACGCACACATACACAGAGACATACACACAGGCACATACACAGACAGACACACATCCTCTCGGATGGAAACTCCTTACCTGTCACTTGTCACGTCTCTAGCAAGAGAGCGGCCCCTGCAGCACCACACACACATACACAGACAGACACACAGACAGACAGACACACACACACACACACACACACAGACAGACATACACACACACACACACACACACATACACAGAGACATACACACAGGCACATACACACACACAGAGACATACACACAGGCCCATACACACACACACAGAGACATACACACAGGCACATACACACACACACACACAGAGACATACACACAGGCACATACACACACACACAGACATACACACAGGCACATACACACACAGAGAGACATACCTCCTCTCCCGTGTTGTGCTGGGAGGGGCAGTGAGGCCAGGTGGGTGGAGCCAGCTTCTCTCCCCTCTCATCTCATGTGCAGGACGGAGGTCCTGCACAGCAACAGAAAACCAGACAGGTCAGATTGTCTCTGGGGAGGGAGGAGGGTCCTGCTGATCCACCAATGGCTTAAAGCACCTTGTCTGTTTTGCCGACCAAGGCCTGCCATCTGGCAGACATTTTTTTTTTTTTAAGTTAAAGTATTGCTGCCCGCCACCCCATCCCCACCCTTGGCTGTAGCGCCGCCCTAGGCACGTGCCTATACCTGCCTAGTGGCAAATACGGGCCTGAGCA
The DNA here is from genome assembly GCA_027917425.1 of Gastrophryne carolinensis. Lineage (NCBI taxonomy): Eukaryota > Metazoa > Chordata > Amphibia > Anura > Microhylidae > Gastrophryne > Gastrophryne carolinensis. The sequence continues at coordinate 74,448,932 of CM051241.1, forward strand.
GGAGCCCAAAAATTGGATGAATCACACCCTGGAGTTGCAAGCAGCAGTAGCAGCAGCCCAAACATAGCTTGAAAGAGACACTGGACTTGGCAGCAGGAGCCCAAACACTGGATGCATCACACCCTGGAGTTGCAAGCAGCAGCAGAAGCCAAAACATTGGCTGAAAGAGACACTGGACTTGGCAGCAGGAGCCCAAAAATTGGATGAATCACACCCTGGAGTTGCAAGCAGCAGCAGCAGGAGCCGCCCAAACATTGGCTGAAAGAGACACTGGAGTTGGCAGCAGGAGCCCAAAAATTGGATGAATCACACCCTGGAGTTGCAAGCAGCAGCAGGAGCCACCCAAACATTGGCTGAAAAAGACACTGAACTTGGCAGCAGGAGCCCAAAAATTGGATGAATCACACCCTGGAGTAGCAAGCAGCAGCAGGAGCCCAAACATTGGCTGAAAGAGACACTGGACTTGGCAGCAGGAGCCCAAAAATTGGATGAATCACACCCTGGAATTGCAAGCAGCAGCAGGAGCCGCCCAAACATTGGCTGAAAGAGACACTGGAGTTGGCAGCAGGAGCTCAAAAATTGGATGAATCACACCCTGGAGTTGCAAGCAGCAGCAGGAGCCCAAATATAGCTTGAAAGAGACACTGGACTTGGCAGCAGGAGCCCAAAAATTGGATGAATCACACCCTGGAGTTGCAAGCAGCAGCAGGAGCCACCCAAACATTGGCTGAAAGAGACACTGGAGTTGGCAGCAGGAGCTCAAAAATTGGATGAATCACACCCTGGAGTTGCAAGCAGCAGCAGGAGCCCAAACATAGCTTGAAAGAGACACTGGAGTTGGCAGCAGGAGCCCAAAAATTGGAGGAATCACACCCTGGAGTTGCAAGCAGCAGCAGGAGCCCAAACATTACTTTAAGGAGACACTGGAGTTGGCAGCAGGAGCCCAAAAGTTGGATGAATCACACCCTGGTGTTGCAAGCAGCAGCAGGAGCCGCCCAAACATTGGCTGAAAGAGACACTGGAGTTGGCAGCAGGAGCTCAAAAATTGGATGAATCACACCCTGGAGTTGCAAGCAGCAGCAGGAGACCAAACATAGCTTGAAAGAGACACTGGACTTGGCAGCAGGAGCCCAAAAATTGGATGAATCACACCCTGGAGTTGCAAGCAGCAGCAGTAGGAGCCGCCCAAACATTGGTTGAAAGAGACACTGGAGTTGGCATCAGGAGCCCAAAAATTGGATGAATCACACCCTGGAGTTGCAAGCAGCAGCAGGAGCCACTTAAACATTGGCTGAAAGAGACACTGGAGTTGGCATCAGGAGCCCAAAAATTGGATGAATCACACCCTGGAGAGTTGCAAGCAGCAGCAGGAGCCACCCAAACATTGGCTGAAAGAGACACTGGACTTGGCAGCAGGAGCCCAAAAATTGGATGAATCACACCCTGGAGTTGCAAGCAGCAGCAGGAGCCGCCCAAACATTGGCTGAAAGAGACAATGGACTTGGCAGCAGGAGCCCAAAAATCGGATGAATCACACCCTGGAGTTGCAAGCAGCAGCAGGAGCTGCCCAAACATTGGCTGAAAGAGACACTGGAGTAGGCAGCAGGAGCCCAAAAATTGGATGAATCACATACTGGAGTTGCAAGCAGCAGCAGGAGCCACCCAAACATTGGCTAAAAGAGACACTGGACTTGGCAGCAGGAGCCCAAAAATTGGATGAATCACACCCTGGAGTTGCATGCAGCAGCAGGAGCCACCAAAACAATGGCTGAAAGAGACACTTGAGTTGGCAGCAGGAGCTCAAAAATTGGATGAATCACACCCTGGAGTTGCAAGTAGCAGCAGGAGCCGCCCAAACATTGGCTGAAAGAGACACTGGACTTGGCAGCAGGAGGCCCAAAATTGGATGAATCACACCCTGGAATTGCAAGCAGCAGCAGGAGCCGCCCAAACATTGCTGAAAGAGACACTGGAGTTGGCAGCAGGAGCCCAAAATTTGGATGAATCACACCCTGGAGTTGCAAGCAGCAGCAGGAGTCAAAACATAGCTCGAAAGAGACACTGGACTTGGCAGCAGGAGCCCAAAAATTGGATGAATCACACCCTGGAGTTGCAAGCAGCAGCAGGAGCCACCCAAACATTGGCTGAAATAGACACTGGACTTGGCAGCAGGAGCCCAAACATAGCTTGAAAGAGACACTGGAGTTGGCAGCAGGAGCCCAACAATTGGATGAATTACACCCTGGAGTTGCAAGCAGCAGCAGGAGCCGCCCAAACATTGGCTGAAAGAGACACTGGAGTTGGCAGCAGGAGCTCAAAAATTGGATGAATCACACCCTGGAGTTGCAAGCAGCAGCAGGAGCCCAAACATTGGCTGAAAGAGACACTGGAGTTGGCAGCAGGAGCCCAAAAATTGGATGAATCACACCCTGGAGTTGCAAGCAGCAGCAGCAGGAGCCGCCCAAACATTGGCTGAAAGAGACACTGGACTTGGCAGCAGGAGCCCAAAATTTGGATGAATCACACCCTGGAGTTGCAAGCAGCAGCAGGAGTCAAAACATAGCTCGAAAGAGACACTGGACTTGGCAGCAGGAGCCCAAAAATTGGATGAATCACACCCTGGAGTTGCAAGCAGCAGCAGGAGCCACCCAAACATTGGCTGAAATAGACACTGGACTTGGCAGCAGGAGCCCAAACATAGCTTGAAAGAGACACTGGAGTTGGCAGCAGGAGCCCAACAATTGGATGAATTACACCCTGGAGTTGCAAGCAGCAGCAGGAGCCGCCCAAACATTGGCTGAAAGAGACACTGGAGTTGGCAGCAGGAGCTCAAAAATTGGATGAATCACACCCTGGAGTTGCAAGCAGCAGCAGGAGCCCAAACATTGGCTGAAAGAGACACTGGAGTTGGCAGCAGGAGCCCAAAAATTGGATGAATCACACCCTGGAGTTGCAAGCAGCAGCAGCAGGAGCCGCCCAAACATTGGCTGAAAGAGACACTGGACTTGGCAGCAGGAGCCCAAAAATTGGATGAATCACACCCTGGAGTTGCAAGCAGCAGCAGGAGCCACCCAAACATTGGCTGAAATAGACACTGGACTTGGCAGCAGGAGCCCAAACATAGCTTGAAAGAGACACTGGAGTTGGCAGCAGGAGCCCAAAAATTGGATGAATCACACCCTGGAGTTGCAACTAGCAGCAGGAGCCACCCAAACATTGGCTGAAAGAGACACTGGACTTGGCAGCAGGAGCCCAAAAATCGGATGAATCACACCCTGGAGTTGCAAGCAGCAGCAGAAGCCCAAACATTGGCTGAAAGAGACACTGGAGTTGGCAGCAGGAGCCCAAAAATTGGATGAATCACACCCTGGAGTTGCAAGCAGCAGCAGCAGGAGCCGCCCGAACATTGGCTGAAAGAGACACTGGAGTTGGCAGCAGGAGCCCAAAAATTGGATGAATCACACCCTGGAGTTGCAATCAGCAGCAGGAGCCACCCAAACATTGGCTGAAAAAGACACTGAACTTGGCAGCAGGAGCCCAAAAATTGGATGAATCACACCCTGGAGTAGCAAACAGCAGCAGGAGCCCAAACATTGGCTGAAAGAGACACTGGACTTGGCAGCAGGAGCCCAAAAATTGGATGAATCACACCCTGGAATTGCAAGCAGCAGCAGGAGCCGCCCAAACATTGGCTGAAAGAGACACTGGAGTTGGCAGCAGGAGCTCAAAAATTGGATGAATCACACCCTGGAGTTGCAAGCAGCAGCAGGAGCCCAAATATAGCTTGAAAGAGACACTGGACTTGGCAGCAGGAGCCCAAAAATTGGATGAATCACACCCTGGAGTTGCAAGCAGCAGCAGGAGCCGCCCAAACATTGGCTGAAAGAGACACTGGAGTTAGCAGCAGGAGCTCAAAAATTGGATGAATCACACCCTGGAGTTGCAAGCAGCAGCAGGAGCCCAAACATAGCTTGAAAGAGACACTGGAGTTGGCAGCAGGAGCCCAAAAATTGGAGGAATCACACCCTGGAGTTGCAAGCAGCAGCAGGAGCCCAAACATTACTTTAAGGAGACACTGGAGTTGGCAGCAGGAGCCCAAAAGTTGGATGAATCACACCCTGGTGTTGCAAGCAGCAGCAGGAGCCGCCCAAACATTGGCTGAAAGAGACACTGGAGTTGGCAGCAGGAGCTCAAAAATTGGATGAATCACACCCTGGAGTTGCAAGCAGCAGCAGGAGACCAAACATAGCTTGAAAGAGACACTGGACTTGGCAGCAGGAGCCCAAAAATTGGATGAATCACACCCTGGAGTTGCAAGCAGCAGCAGTAGGAGCCGCCCAAACATTGGTTGAAAGAGACACTGGAGTTGGCATCAGGAGCCCAAAAATTGGATGAATCACACCCTGGAGTTGCAAGCAGCAGCAGGAGCCACTTAAACATTGGCTGAAAGAGACACTGGAGTTGGCATCAGGAGCCCAAAAATTGGATGAATCACACCCTGGAGAGTTGCAAGCAGCAGCAGGAGCCACCCAAACATTGGCTGAAAGAGACACTGGACTTGGCAGCAGGAGCCCAAAAATTGGATGAATCACACCCTGGAGTTGCAAGCAGCAGCAGGAGCCGCCCAAACATTGGCTGAAAGAGACAATGGACTTGGCAGCAGGAGCCCAAAAATCGGATGAATCACACCCTGGAGTTGCAAGCAGCAGCAGGAGCTGCCCAAACATTGGCTGAAAGAGACACTGGAGTAGGCAGCAGGAGCCCAAAAATTGGATGAATCACATACTGGAGTTGCAAGCAGCAGCAGGAGCCACCCAAACATTGGCTAAAAGAGACACTGGACTTGGCAGCAGGAGCCCAAAAATTGGATGAATCACACCCTGGAGTTGCATGCAGCAGCAGGAGCCACCAAAACAATGGCTGAAAGAGACACTTGAGTTGGCAGCAGGAGCTCAAAAATTGGATGAATCACACCCTGGAGTTGCAAGTAGCAGCAGGAGCCGCCCAAACATTGGCTGAAAGAGACACTGGACTTGGCAGCAGGAGGCCCAAAATTGGATGAATCACACCCTGGAATTGCAAGCAGCAGCAGGAGCCGCCCAAACATTGCTGAAAGAGACACTGGAGTTGGCAGCAGGAGCCCAAAATTTGGATGAATCACACCCTGGAGTTGCAAGCAGCAGCAGGAGTCAAAACATAGCTCGAAAGAGACACTGGACTTGGCAGCAGGAGCCCAAAAATTGGATGAATCACACCCTGGAGTTGCAAGCAGCAGCAGGAGCCACCCAAACATTGGCTGAAATAGACACTGGACTTGGCAGCAGGAGCCCAAACATAGCTTGAAAGAGACACTGGAGTTGGCAGCAGGAGCCCAACAATTGGATGAATTACACCCTGGAGTTGCAAGCAGCAGCAGGAGCCGCCCAAACATTGGCTGAAAGAGACACTGGAGTTGGCAGCAGGAGCTCAAAAATTGGATGAATCACACCCTGGAGTTGCAAGCAGCAGCAGGAGCCCAAACATTGGCTGAAAGAGACACTGGAGTTGGCAGCAGGAGCCCAAAAATTGGATGAATCACACCCTGGAGTTGCAAGCAGCAGCAGCAGGAGCCGCCCAAACATTGGCTGAAAGAGACACTGGACTTGGCAGCAGGAGCCCAAAATTTGGATGAATCACACCCTGGAGTTGCAAGCAGCAGCAGGAGTCAAAACATAGCTCGAAAGAGACACTGGACTTGGCAGCAGGAGCCCAAAAATTGGATGAATCACACCCTGGAGTTGCAAGCAGCAGCAGGAGCCACCCAAACATTGGCTGAAATAGACACTGGACTTGGCAGCAGGAGCCCAAACATAGCTTGAAAGAGACACTGGAGTTGGCAGCAGGAGCCCAACAATTGGATGAATTACACCCTGGAGTTGCAAGCAGCAGCAGGAGCCGCCCAAACATTGGCTGAAAGAGACACTGGAGTTGGCAGCAGGAGCTCAAAAATTGGATGAATCACACCCTGGAGTTGCAAGCAGCAGCAGGAGCCCAAACATTGGCTGAAAGAGACACTGGAGTTGGCAGCAGGAGCCCAAAAATTGGATGAATCACACCCTGGAGTTGCAAGCAGCAGCAGCAGGAGCCGCCCAAACATTGGCTGAAAGAGACACTGGACTTGGCAGCAGGAGCCCAAAAATTGGATGAATCACACCCTGGAGTTGCAAGCAGCAGCAGGAGCCACCCAAACATTGGCTGAAATAGACACTGGACTTGGCAGCAGGAGCCCAAACATAGCTTGAAAGAGACACTGGAGTTGGCAGCAGGAGCCCAAAAATTGGATGAATCACACCCTGGAGTTGCAACTAGCAGCAGGAGCCACCCAAACATTGGCTGAAAGAGACACTGGACTTGGCAGCAGGAGCCCAAAAATCGGATGAATCACACCCTGGAGTTGCAAGCAGCAGCAGAAGCCCAAACATTGGCTGAAAGAGACACTGGAGTTGGCAGCAGGAGCCCAAAAATTGGATGAATCACACCCTGGAGTTGCAAGCAGCAGCAGCAGGAGCCGCCCGAACATTGGCTGAAAGAGACACTGGAGTTGGCAGCAGGAGCCCAAAAATTGGATGAATCACACCCTGGAGTTGCAATCAGCAGCAGGAGCCACCCAAACATTGGCTGAAAAAGACACTGAACTTGGCAGCAGGAGCCCAAAAATTGGATGAATCACACCCTGGAGTAGCAAACAGCAGCAGGAGCCCAAACATTGGCTGAAAGAGACACTGGACTTGGCAGCAGGAGCCCAAAAATTGGATGAATCACACCCTGGAATTGCAAGCAGCAGCAGGAGCCGCCCAAACATTGGCTGAAAGAGACACTGGAGTTGGCAGCAGGAGCTCAAAAATTGGATGAATCACACCCTGGAGTTGCAAGCAGCAGCAGGAGCCCAAATATAGCTTGAAAGAGACACTGGACTTGGCAGCAGGAGCCCAAAAATTGGATGAATCACACCCTGGAGTTGCAAGCAGCAGCAGGAGCCGCCCAAACATTGGCTGAAAGAGACACTGGAGTTAGCAGCAGGAGCTCAAAAATTGGATGAATCACACCCTGGAGTTGCAAGCAGCAGCAGGAGCCCAAACATAGCTTGAAAGAGACACTGGAGTTGGCAGCAGGAGCCCAAAAATTGGAGGAATCACACCCTGGAGTTGCAAGCAGCAGCAGGAGCCCAAACATTACTTTAAGGAGACACTGGAGTTGGCAGCAGGAGCCCAAAAGTTGGATGAATCACACCCTGGTGTTGCAAGCAGCAGCAGGAGCCGCCCAAACATTGGCTGAAAGAGACACTGGAGTTGGCAGCAGGAGCTCAAAAATTGGATGAATCACACCCTGGAGTTGCAAGCAGCAGCAGGAGCCCAAACATAGCTTGAAAGAGACACTGGAGTTGGCAGCAGGAGCTCAAAAATTGGATGAATCACACCCTGGAGTTGCAAGCAGCAGCAGGAGCCCAAACATAGCTTGAAAGAGACACTGGACTTGGCAGCAGGAGCCCAAAAATTGGATGAATCACACCCTGGAGTTGCAAGCAGCAGCAGTAGGAGCCGCCCAAACATTGGTTGAAAGAGACACTGGAGTTGGCATCAGGAGCCCAAAAATTGGATGAATCACACCCTGGAGTTGCAAGCAGCAGCAGGAGCCACTTAAACATTGGCTGAAAGAGACACTGGAGTTGGCATCAGGAGCCCAAAAATTGGATGAATCACACCCTGGAGAGTTGCAAGCAGCAGCAGGAGCCACCCAAACATTGGCTGAAATAGACACTGGACTTGGCAGCAGGAGCCCAAAAATTGGATGAATCACACCCTGGAGTTGCAAGCAGCAGCAGGAGCCGCCCAAACATTGGCTGAAAGAGACAATGGACTTGGCAGCAGGAGCCCAAAAATCGGATGAATCACACCCTGGAGTTGCAAGCAGCAGCAGGAGCTGCCCAAACATTGGCTGAAAGAGACACTGGAGTAGGCAGCAGGAGCCCAAAAATTGGATGAATCACATACTGGAGTTACAAGCAGCAGCAGGAGCCACCCAAACATTGGCTAAAAGAGACACTGGACTTGGCAGCAGGAGCCCAAAAATTGGATGAATCACACCCTGGAGTTGCAAGCAGCAGCAGGAGCCACCAAAACAATGGCTGAAAGAGACACTTGAGTTGGCAGCAGGAGCTCAAAAATTGGATGAATCACACCCTGGAGTTGCAAGTAGCAGCAGGAGCCGCCCAAACATTGGCTGAAAGAGACACTGGACTTGGCAGCAGGAGCCCAAAAATTGGATGAATCACACCCTGGAATTGCAAGCAGCAGCAGGAGCCGCCCAAACATTGGCTGAAAGAGACACTGGAGTTGGCAGCAGGAGCCCAAAATTTGGATGAATCACACCCTGGAGTTGCAAGCAGCAGCAGGAGTCAAAACATAGCTTGAAAGAGACACTGGACTTGGCAGAAGGAGCCCAAAAATTGGATGAATCACACCCTGGAGTTGCAAGCAGCAGCAGGAGCCACCCAAAGATTGGCTGAAATAGACACTGGACTTGGCAGCAGGAGCCCAAACATAGCTTGAAAGAGACACTGGAGTTCGCAGCAGGAGCCCAACAATTGGATGAATTACACCCTGGAGTTGCAAGCAGCAGCAGGAGCCGCCCAAACATTGGCTGAAAGAGACACTGGAGTTGGCAGCAGGAGCCCAAAAATTGGATGAATCACACCCTGGAGTTGCAATCAGCAGCAGGAGCCACCCAAACATTGGCTGAAAAAGACACTGAACTTGGCAGCAGGAGCCCAAAAATTGGATGAATCACACCCTGGAGTAGCAAACAGCAGCAGGAGCCCAAACATTGGCTGAAAGAGACACTGGACTTGGCAGCAGGAGCCCAAAAATTGGATGAATCACACCCTGGAGTTGCAAGCAGCAGCAGGAGCCACCCAAACATTGGCTGAAATAGACACTGGACTTGGCAGCAGGAGCCCAAACATAGCTTGAAAGAGACACTGGAGTTGGCAGCAGGAGCCCAACAATTGGATGAATTACACCCTGGAGTTGCAAGCAGCAGCAGGAGCCGCCCAAACATTGGCTGAAAGAGACACTGGAGTTGGCAGCAGGAGCTCAAAAATTGGATGAATCACACCCTGGAGTTGCAAGCAGCAGCAGGAGCCCAAACATTGGCTGAAAGAGACACTGGAGTTGGCAGCAGGAGCCCAAAAATTGGATGAATCACACCCTGGAGTTGCAAGCAGCAGCAGCAGGAGCCGCCCAAACATTGGCTGAAAGAGACACTGGACTTGGCAGCAGGAGCCCAAAATTTGGATGAATCACACCCTGGAGTTGCAAGCAGCAGCAGGAGTCAAAACATAGCTCGAAAGAGACACTGGACTTGGCAGCAGGAGCCCAAAAATTGGATGAATCACACCCTGGAGTTGCAAGCAGCAGCAGGAGCCACCCAAACATTGGCTGAAATAGACACTGGACTTGGCAGCAGGAGCCCAAACATAGCTTGAAAGAGACACTGGAGTTCGCAGCAGGAGCCCAACAATTGGATGAATTACACCCTGGAGTTGCAAGCAGCAGCAGGAGCTGCCCAAACATTGGCTGAAAGAGACACTGGAGTAGGCAGCAGGAGCCCAAAAATTGGATGAATCACATACTGGAGTTACAAGCAGCAGCAGGAGCCGCCCAAACATTGGCTGAAAGAGACAATGGACTTGGCAGCAGGAGCCCAAAAATCGGATGAATCACACCCTGGAGTTGCAAGCAGCAGCAGAAGCTGCCCAAACATTGGCTGAAAGAGACACTGGAGTAGGCAGCAGGAGCCCAAAAATTGGATGAATCACATACTGGAGTTACAAGCAGCAGCAGGAGCCACCCAAACATTGGCTAAAAGAGACACTGGACTTGGCAGCAGGAGCCCAAAAATTGGATGAATCACACCCTGGAGTTGCAAGCAGCAGCAGGAGCCACCAAAACAATGGCTGAAAGAGACACTTGAGTTGGCAGCAGGAGCCCAAAAATTGGATGAATCACACCCTGGAGTTGCAAGTAGCAGCAGGAGCCGCCCAAACATTGGCTGAAAGAGACACTGGACTTGGCAGCAGGAGCCCAAAAATTGGATGAATCACACCCTGGAATTGCAAGCAGCAGCAGGAGCCGCCCAAACATTGGCTGAAAGAGACACTGGAGTTGGCAGCAGGAGCCCAAAATTTGGATGAATCACACCCTGGAGTTGCAAGCAGCAGCAGGAGTCAAAACATAGCTTGAAAGAGACACTGGACTTGGCAGAAGGAGCCCAAAAATTGGATGAATCACACCCTGGAGTTGCAAGCAGCAGCAGGAGCCACCCAAAGATTGGCTGAAAGAGACACTGGACTTGGCAGCAGGAGCCCAAACATAGCTTGAAAGAGACACTGGAGTTCGCAGCAGGAGCCCAACAATTGGATGAATTACACCCTGGAGTTGCAAGCAGCAGCAGGAGCCGCCCAAACATTGGCTGAAAGAGACACTGGAGTTGGCAGCAGGAGCTCAAAAATTGGATGAATCACACCCTGGAGTTGCAAGCAGCAGCAGGAGCCCAAGCATAGCTTGAAAGAGACACTGGAGTTGGCAGCAGGAGCCCAAAAATTGGATGAATCACACCCTGGAGTTGCAACTAGCAGCAGGAGCCGCCCAAACATTGGCTGAAAGAGACACTGGAGTAGGCAGCAGGAGCCCAAAAATTGGATGAATCACACCCTGGAGTTGCAAGCAGCAGCAGGAGCCCAGACATAGCTTGAAAGAGACACTGGAGTTGGCAGCAGGAGCTCAAAAATTGGATGAATCACACCCTGGAGTTGCAAGCAGCAGCAGGAGCCCAAACATTACTTGAAAGAGACACTGAACTTGGCAGCAGGAGCCCAAAAATTGGATGAATCACACCCTGGAGTTGCAAGCAGCAGCAGGAGCCACCCAAACATTGGCTGAAAGAGACACTGGAGTAGGCAGCAGGAGCCCAAAAATTGGATGAATCACACCCTGGAGTTGCAAGCAGCAGCAGCAGGAGCCGCCCAAACATTGGCTGAAAGAGACACTTGAGTTGGCAACAGGAGCTCAAAAATTGGATGAATCACACCCTGGAGTTGCAAGCAGCAGCAGGAGCCCAAACATTACTTTAAAGAGACACTGAACTTGGCAGCAGGAGCCCAAAAATTGGATGAATCACACCCTGGAGTTGCAAGCAGCAGCAGGAGCCACCCAAACATTGGCTGAAAGAGACACTGGAGTTGGCAGCAGGAGCTCAAAAATTGGATGAATCACACCCTGGAGTTGCAAGCAGCAGCAGGAGCCCAAACATAGCTTAAAAGAGACACTGGAGTTGGCAGAAGGAGCCCAAAAATTGGAGAAATCACACCCTGGATTTGCAAGCAGCAGCAGGAGCTGCCCAAATATTGGCTGAAAGAGACACTGGACTTGGCAGCAGGAGCCTAAAAATTGGATGAATCATACCCTGGAGTTGCAAGCAGCAGCAGGAGCCCAAACATTGGCTGAAAGAGACACTGGACTTGGCAGCAGGAGCCCAAAAATTGGATGAATCACACCCTGGAGTTGCAAGCAGCAGCAGGAGCCGCCCAAACATTGGCTGAAAGAGACACTGGAGTTGGCAACAGGAGCTCAAAAATTGGATGAATCACACCCTGGAGTTGTAAGCAGCAGCAGGAGCCCAAACATAGCTTGAAAGAGACACTGGACTTGGCAGTAGGAGCCCAAAAATTGAATGAATCACACCCTGGAGTTGCAAGCAGCAGCAGGAGCCCAAACATTACATTAAAGAGACACTGGAGTTGGCAGCAGGAGCCCAAAAATTGGATGAATCACACCCTGGAGTTGCAAGCAGCAGCAGGAGCTGCCCAAACATTGGCTGAAAGAGACACTGGAGTTGGCAGAAGGAGCCCAAAAATTGGATAAATCACACCCTGGAGTTGCAAGCAGCAGCAGGAGCCCAAATATTACTTTAAAGAGACACTGGAGTTATCAGCAGGAGCCCACAAATTGGATGAATCACACCCTGGAGTTGCAAGCAGCAGCAGTAGCTGCCCAAACATTGGCTGAAAGAGACACTGGACTTGGCAGCAGGAGCCCAAAAATTGGATAAATCACACCCTGGAGTTGCAAGCAGCAGCAGGAGCCCAAACATTACTTTAAAGAGACACTGGAGTTGGCAGCAGGAGCCCAAAAATTGGATGAATCACACCCTGGAGTTGCAAGTAGCAGCAGGAGCCGCCCAAACATTGGCTGAAAGAGACACTGGAGTTGGCAGCAGGAGCTCACACATTGGATGAATCACACCCTGGAGTTGCAAGCAGCAGCAGGAGCCCAAACATAGCTTGAAAGAGACACTGAAGTTGGCAGAAGGAGCCCAAAAATTGGATAAATCACACCCTGGAGTTGCAAGCAGCAGCAGGAGCCCAAACATTACTTTAAAGAGACACTGGAGTTGGCAGCAGGAGCCCAAAAATTGGATGAATCACACCCTGGAGTTGCAAGCAGCAGCAGGAGCTGCCCAAACATTGGCTGAAAGAGACACTGGAGTTGGCAGCAGGAGCCCAAAAATTGGATGAATCACACCCTGGAGTTGCAAGGAGCAGCAGGAGCCCAAACATAGCTTTAAAGAGACACTGGAGTTGGCAGCAGGATCCCAAAAATTGGATGAATCACACCCTGGAGTTGCAAGCAGCAGCAGGAGCCGCCCACACATTGGCTGAAAGAGACACTGGACTTGGCAGCAGGAGCTCAAAAATTGGATGAATCACACCCTGGAGTTGCAAGCAGCAGCAGGAGTCCAAACATAGCTTGAAAGAGACACTGGAATTGGCAGCAGGAGCCCAAACATTGGATGAATCACACCCTGGAGTTGCAAGCAGCAGCAGGAGCCCAAACATTGGCTGAAAGAGACACTGGACTTGGCAGCAGGAGCCCAAAAATTGGATGAATCACACCCTGGAGTTGCAAGCAGCAGCAGGAGCCGCCCAAACATTGGCCAAAAGAGACATTGGAGTTGGCAGCAGGAGCTCAAAAATGGATGAATCACACCCTGGAGTTGCAAGCAGCAGCAGGAGCCCAAACATAGCTTGAAAGAGACACTGGAGTTGGCAGCAGGAGCCCAAAAATTGGATGAATCACACCCTGGAGTTGCAAGCAGCAGCAGCAGCAGCCCAAACATAGCTTGAAAGAGAAACTGGAGTTGGCAGCAGGAGACCAAAAATTGGATGAATCACACCCTGGAGTTGCAAGCATCAGCAGCAGGAGCCCAAACATAGCTTGAAAGAGACATTGGAGTTGGCAGCAGGAGCCCAAAAATTGGATGAATCACACCCTGGAGTTGCAAGCTGCAGCAGGAGCCTAAGAATTGGATAATTCACACCCTGGAGTTGCAAGCAGCAAACATTGCTTTAAAGAGTCACTGGAGTTGGCAGCAGCAGGAGCCCAAAAATTGACTGACACACCCTGGAGTTGGCAGCAGCAGCAGCAGGAATATAGTAACTGGCTGGAAAGCACTCTGAAGTTGGCAGCAGCAGGAGCGCATACATTAAAATTGGATGAATCACACCCTGGAATTGCAAGCAGCAGTAGCCGCCCAAACATTGGCTGAAAGAGACACTGGAGTTGGCAGCAGGAGCTCAAAAATTGGATGAATCACACCCTGGAGTTGCAAGCAGCAGCAGCAGCCCAAACATTACTTTAAAGAGACACTGGAGTTGGCAGCAGGAGCCCAAACATTGTCTGAATCCCACCCTGGAGTTGCAAGCAGCAGCAGGAGCCGCCCAAACATTAGCTGAAAGAGACACTGGACTTGGCAGCAGGAGCCCAAAAATTGGATGAATCACACCCTGGAGTTGCAAGCAGCAGCAGGAGTCCAAACATAGCTTGAAAGAGACACTGGACTTGGCAGCAGGAGCCCAAAAATTGGATGAATCACACCCTGGAGTTGCAAGCAGCAGCAGGAGCCACCCAAACATTGGCTGAAAGAGACACTGGACTTGGCAGCAGGAGCCCAAAAATTGGATGAATCACACCCTGGAGTTGCAAGCAGCAGCAGGAGCCGCCCAAACATTGGCTGAAAGAGACACTGGAGTTGGCAGCAGGAGCTCAAAAATTGGATGAATCACACCCTGGAGTTGCAAGCAGCAGCAGGAGCCCAAACATAGCTTGAAAGAGACACTGGAGTTGGCAGCAGGAGCCCAAAAATTGGATGAATCACACCCTGGAGTTGCAAGCAGCAGCAGGAGCCCAAATATTACTTTAAAGAGACACTGGAGTTGGCAGCAGGAGCCCAAAAATTGGATGAATCAGACTCTGGAGTTGCAAGCAGCAGCAGCAGGAGTCGCCCAAACATTGGCTGAAAGAGACACTGGAGTTGGCAACAGGAGCTCAAAAATTGGATGAATCACACCCTGGAGTTGCAAGCAACAGCAGGAGCCCAAACATTACTTGAAAGAGACACTGGACTTGGAAGCAGGAGCCCAAAAATTGGATGAATCACACCCTGGGGTTGCAAGCAGCAGCAGGAGCCGCCCAAACATTGGCTGAAAGAGACACTGGAGTTGGCAGCAGGAGCTCAAAAATTGGATGAATCACACCCTGGAGTTGCAAGCAGCAGCAGGAGCCCAAAAATAGCTTGAAAGAGACACTGGAGTTGGCAGCAGGAGCCCAAAAATTGGATGAATCACACCCTGGAGTTGCAAGCAGAAGCAGGAGCCCAAACATTACTTTTAAAGAGACACTGGAGTTGGCAGCAGAAGCCCAAAAATTGGAGGAATCACACCCTGGAGTTGCAAGCAGCAGCAGGAGTCGCCCAAATATTGGCTGAAAGAGACACTGGACTTGGCAGCAGGAGCCTAAAAATTGGATGAATCACACCCTGGAGTTGCAAGCAGCAGCAGGAGCCACCCAAACATTGGCTGAAAGAGACACTGGACTTGGCAGCAGGAGCCCAAAAATTGGATGAATCACACCCTGGAGTTGCAAGCAGCAGAAGGAGTCGCCCAAACATTGGCTGAAAGAGACACTGGAGTTGGCAGCAGGAGCTCAAAAATTGGATGAATCACACCCTGGAGTTGCAAGCAGCAGCAGGAGCCCAAACATAGCTTGAAAGAAACACTGGACTTGGCAGCAGGAGCCCAAAAATTGGATGAATCACACCCTGGAGTTGCAACTAGCAGCAGGAGCCACCCAAACATTGGCTGAAAGAGACACTGGAGTAGGCAGCAGGAGCTCAAAAATTGGATGAATCACACCCTGGAGTGGCAAGCAGCAGCAGGAGCCGAAACATAGCTTGAAAGAGACACTGGAGTTGGCAGCAGGAGCCCAAAAATTGGATAAATCACACCCTGGAGTTGCAAGCAGGAGCCCAAACATTACTTTAAAGAGACACTGGAGTTGGCAGCAGGAGCCCAAAAATTGGATGAATCACACCCTGGAGTTGCAAGCAGCAGCAGGAGCCGCCCAAACATTGGCTGAAAGAGACACTGGACTTGGCAGCAGGAGCCCAAAAATTGGATGAATCACACCCTGGAGTTGCAAGGAGCAGCAGGAGCCCAAAGATAGCTTTAAAGAGACACTGGGGTTGGCAGCAGGATCCCAAAAATTGGATGAATCACACCCTGGAGTTGCAAGCAGCAGCAGCAGCAGCCCAAACATAGCTTGAAAGAGAAACTGGAGTTGGCAGCAGGAGCCCAAAAATTGGATGAATCACACCCTGGAGTTGCAAGCAGCAGCAGGAGATACCCAAACATTGGCTGAAAGAGACACTGGACTTGGCAGCAGGAGCCCAAAAATTGGATGAATCACACCCTGGAGTTGCAAGGAGCAGCAGGAGCCCAAACATAGCTTTAAAGAGACACTGGAGTTGGCAGCAGGATCCCAAAAATTGGATGAATCACACCCTGGAGTTGCAAGCAGCAGCAGGAGCCCAAACATTGGCTGAAAGAGACACTGGACTTGGCAGCAGGAGCCCAAAAATTGGATGAATCACACCCTGGAGTTGCAAGCAGCAGCAGGAGCCGCCCAAACATTGGCTGAAAGAGACACTGGAGTTGGCAGCAGGAGCTCAAAAATTGGATGAATCACACCCTGGAGTTGCAAGCAGCAGCAGGAGCCCAAACATAGCTTGAAAGAGACACTGGAGTTGGCAGCAGGAGCCCAAAAATTGGATGAATCACACCCTGGAGTTGCAAGCAACAGCAGCCCAAACATAGCTTGAAAGAGACACTGGAGTTGGCAGCAGGAGCCCAAAAATTGGATGAATCACACCCTGGAGTTGCAAGCATCAGCAGCAGGAGCCCAAACATAGCTTGAAAGAGACATTGGAGTTGGCAGCAGGAGCCCAAAAATTGGACGAATCACACCCTGGAGTTGCAAGCAGCAGCAGGAGCCTAATAATTGGATAATTCACACCCTGGAGTTGCAAGCAGCAAACATTGCTTTAAAGAGTCACTGGAGTTGGCAGCAGCAGGAGCCCAAAAATTGACTGACACACCCTGGAGTTGGCAGCAGCAGCAGCAGGAACACAGTAATTGGCTGGAAGGCACAAACATTGCTTGAAAAACACCCTGGAGTTGGCAGCAGCAGCAGGAGGCCAAAAAGTGGCTGAAAGGCACACCCTGAAGTTGGCATCAGTAGGAGCCCAAAAATTGGTTGGAAGGCACACCCTGAAGTTGGCATCA
Source organism: Gastrophryne carolinensis (assembly GCA_027917425.1). Lineage (NCBI taxonomy): Eukaryota > Metazoa > Chordata > Amphibia > Anura > Microhylidae > Gastrophryne > Gastrophryne carolinensis. The sequence goes on from CM051241.1 coordinate 74,465,649, forward strand.
GCAGGAGCCCAAAAATTGGCCTAAAGACATTTGGAAAGTGTTAAACATGGCACCATGCTGAATCTAGTCGTATGCATCAGCCATTGGTGGGTGGAAATCCTGGCTGATCCATCCCTGATTCATTTTGACAAAGGTGAGTCTCTCCACATTTTTAGTTAACAGACGAGTACTCCTCACCGTAACTATGGCCCCCGCTGCACTAAACACCCGCTCAGATGGCACGCTACTTGCCGGGCAGGACAGCTTTTCCAGGGCAAACTCTGCTAGTTGCGGCTACAAGCCAAGTTTGGCTGCCCAGAAATCCAGCGGATCCTCAAGGTGTGTTGGCATGGTCATGTCAAGGTATGACATGACCTGCTGGTTGAGGTTCTGCTCCAGGTCTTCCTGCTGCTCATGAGTAGCCTCACTATGCGGGTGTAGAAAGCTACTCATTAGCGACTGAAGACTGAGGCTGCTGCTGATGGAGCTACTGCCCCCAGCAGCCATGGCAGTGGAAGGTGAGCGCAGAGGTCCCCTCGAGTCAGACCTGCGAGAGTATGGACCATGGCGCAGATAGGCATCGGCCAACTGACTACGTAGAATGTCTTTGTAGTAGTTCAGTTTGTCCTCCCTCTCGACGGGTTTAAAAAATGCCCCCATTTTGTGCCGGAAGCGAGGGTCCAATAAGGTGGACAGCCAGAAGTCATCCCGGCGACAAATGGAAACAATTCTGGGTTCACTATGCAAGCACGTGAGCATGCTTCCTGCCATTTGCGCAAGTGACTCGGAGGGATTACCTGTCTCCATCTCCACTGCATACTGCCACGGTGTGTCCGGGTCATTTTAAGTTTTCTTGGAGTAAGCCATGTTTGGATTTCCTGATGAATAAATTTAAGCAGTTCCTCCCCTGCTGTCCCTGAACGTAGTTACAGCTCCAGACGTCGGCGCTGCCATGCACTCTGCTACACACCAACAGGCTCAAGGACTGGCCCACCTTCTGTTCAACAAAAGTGTGCAGCGCTGGTACTGCCTTCTTGGCAAAGAAATGACGGCTTGGGACTCTCCACCTCGGCTCGGCACAAGCCATCAGTTCTCTGAAATGTGCAGAGTCCACCACCTGAAAAGGGAGCGACTGCAGCACCAGCAACTTGGACAGGAGCACATTCAGCTTCTGCGCCGTAGGATGAGTGGGCGCATACTGCTGTCTCTTGGGCATGGCTTCGCTGATGGATTGCTGGCGGGATGCATGGATTGCGCAAGTGACTCGGAGGGACTACCTGTCTCCATCTCCACTGCATACTGCCACGGTGTGTCCGGGTCATTTTAAGTTTTCTTGGAGTAAGCCATGTTTGGATTTCCTGATGAATAAATTTAAGCAGTTCCTCCCCTGTGTGACTCCGTTCACCAAGACAAACCATGTGAAGCACTGTGTGACACCTCCGTGCCCTGCACACATGGTAGACTGGAGGGGCTCTGAGACTAGAGCCTACAGTGGAGGGTTAGGAGATGGGGGAGGATGAGGAGGCCGAGTCGCACGGTGTCACAGGCCCAACGGGCAGGGAGCGCAGAGGCCGAAGTGGCGTAACCTGTCCAAGTTGCTGCTGCTGCTGCAAAGGGACCACATTCACCCAGTGGGCCGTAAACGACATGTACTGTCCCTGACCGTAGTTACAGCTCCAGACGTCGGCGCTGCCATGCACTTTGCTACATACCAACAGGCTCAAGGACTGGCCCACCTTCTGTTCAACAAAAGTGTGCAGTGCTGGTACTGCCTTCTTGGCAAAGAAATGACGGCTTGGGACTTTCCACCTCGGCTCGGCACAAGCCATCAGTTCTCTGAAATGTGCAGAGTCCACCACCTGAAAAGGGAGCGACTGCAGCACCAGCAACTTGGACAGGAGCACATTCAGCTTCTGCGCCGTAGGATGAGTGGGCGCATACTGCTGTCTCTTGGACATGGCTTCGCTGATGGATTGCTGGCGGGATGCATGACTTGGAGGAGGAGGAGAAGCAGGCGCGACAGAGGATGGGTATGGCGCACAGCTGCCTTCGGCTGAGGTGCTGGAGCCTTGGCTGGCAGAAATTGGGAGCGGCGTGCCGCTTGGTGAGGAATCAGGCTGGACCACCCCCACCCCTCGTGAGCCTCGCTTCTCCCAGGTCGCTTTATGGTGACGCATCATATGTTGACGCAGGGCCGTGGTGCCAACATTTGGACCCTGGCCACGCTTCACCTTCTGCCTACATATCTTGCATGTGGCCATGTTACCCTCCTGCGGATGCTTCAAGATAAACTGCCACACTGCCGAGTAGCTACTTTTCCCACCAACAGGCCTCACTGATTCACTGCTACTGTCGCCAACTCCAGGAACCCCTGCTCCACTACCTCCCGATAAGGTAGCCTGCCGCGCAGCAGGTGCTCTACCCCGGCCCCGGCCCCGTTTGGCTCCAGGCTTTGCAATTGTGCCAACATTATGCTGACTGCCAACCATGCTGCTAACACCTTGTTGCCTGAGCTGCTGACTCCGGGGCAACCTGCGCCCCTCTTCTCCTGATGATGACGATGAAGCCCCTTCATCACCCGGCTCCCAAGTGCGATCGGCTTCATCATCATCATCATTATCACTGAGTTGTGGCTGTACGTCACTGATGTTCTCGGTTTCCTCAGTTTCTGGCGCAGGAGCTGGAAAGCTCGCAACACCCACGACACTGTCCATATCACTATTTGTCTGCCGAGCTAAAGAAGCCACCTCCATTTCATGGCTGGGCAGTAGCTGCTAACTGTCCTCTATCAGATCGTCCTCCTCACTAAAGAGTGGAGCTGAACCCAAAGCATAGGATACGTCGCTGGTGGAGGGAACGGCATAGGACAGAGGCAATGGGAGGACAGGGACTGCTCTCTGGGCATGCCAACTCAGGGTTGTGTCAGAGGAACCTACCGACCCTAGACTGGGGGTTTCAGACGTAAGTTGTGATGATGTTGATGAGCGCGTTAACCAATCTATCACGGCAGATGCGTTACTGGTGGAGACACGACCACTAGAAGATACTGGCAGATCAGGTCTCTCACCGTAACTCCTGCTGCCACTCGCCCCTAGTATGCTGCGACCTCTCCCTGTTGAATCTTGGCCTCTGCCACTCCTCTGTATTTGCTTATTTAGTATAAACAGATAGGGTGCAAGGTGCAGCTTCGGGGTGCCCTGCGGCCTGGTTTATTGAAAGCAGTCAAAAACAAGTGCAAACTGAAGTAGCTTAATAAAGCTGATGCTGATCAACGCTTATGTTGTTTAACAGATAGGGTGCAAGGTGCAGCTTTGGGGTGCCCTGCGGCCTGGTTTATTGAAAACAGTCAAAAACAAGTGCAAACTGAAGTAGCTTAATAAAGCTGATGCTGATTAACGCTTATGTTGTATAACAGATAGGGTGCAAGGTGCAGCTTTGGGGTGCCCTGTGGCCTGGTTTATTGAAAGCAGTCAAAAAGCAAGTGCACACTGAAGTAGCTTAATGAAGCTGATGCTGATCAACGCTTATGTTGTATAACAGATAGGGTGCAAGGTGCAGCTTTGGGGTGCCCTGCGGTCTGGTTTATTGAAAACAGTCAAAAAGCAAGTGCAAACTGAAGTAGCTTAATGAAGCTGATGCTGATCAACGCTTATGTTGCATAACAGATAGGGTGCAAGGTGCAGCTTTGGGGTGCCCTGCGGCCTTGTTTATTGAAAGCAGTCAAAAACAAGTGCAAACTGAAGCAGCTTCATAAAGCTGATGCTGATCAACGCTTATGTTGTATAACAGATAGGGTGCAAGGTGCAGCTTTGGGGTGCCCTGCGGCCTGGTTTATTGAAAACAGTCAAAAACAAGTGAAAACTGAAGTAGCTTAATAAAGCTGATGCTGATCAACGCTTATGTTGTATAACAGATAGGGTGCAAGGTGCAGCTTTTGGGTGCCCTGTGGCCAGGTTTATTGAAAGCAGTCAAAAACAAGTGCAAACTGAAGTAGCTTAATAAAGCAGCTGATGCTGATCAACGCTTATGTTGCATAACAGATAGGGTTAAATAGCATGTGCCTTGGGATGCGCGTGTGGCCTGGTGTATTTTAAGCTGAACAGAAAATATTAACACTAATCCAATTATGAGAAATGCTTTTGTTTAGCAGATAGGGTTAAATAGCATGTGCCTTGGGATGCGCGTGTGGCCTGGTGTATTTTAAGCTGAACAGAAAATATTAACACTAATCCAATTATGAGAAATGCTTTTGTTTAACAGATAGGGTTAAATAGCATGTGCCTTGGGATGCGCGTGTGGCCTGGTGTATTTTAAGCTGAACAGAAAATATTAACACTAATCCAATTATGAGAAATGCTTTTGTTTAACAGACAGGGTTAAATTGCATGTGCCTTGGGATGCGCGTGTGGCCTGGTGTATTTTAAGCTGAACAGAAAATATTAACACTAATCCCATTATGAGAAATGCTTTTGTTTAACAGATAGGGTTAAAATAGCATGTGCCTTGGGATGCGCGTGTGGCCTGGTGTATTTTAAGCTGAACAGAAAATAATAACATAAATCCAATTATGAGAAATGCTTTTGTTTAACAGTTAGGGTTAAATAGCATGTGCCTTGGGATGCTCGTGTGGCCTGGTGTATTTTAAACTGAACAGAAAATATTAACACTAATCCAATTATGAGAAATGCTTTTGTTTAATGGATAGGGTTAAATAGCATGTGCCTTGGGATGCGCGTGTGGCCTGGTGTATTTTAAAGTGGACCAACATGCAGGATTTTGACTATCCTGGGTTTTGGTCCACTTTGGCGGGGCACCCCGATCGGGGTGTCCCGCTCTCTGAAACCCCCCAGAAACCCCAAAAAACTCACCTCTACCCGCTTCCACGTGACCGCGGCATCCAATCCCCGCCGGGACGTCCAAGCGGGTGACAGCGGCGTCCAAGACAGCGCGTCCGCCGCCTCCCACGCGTCACTCTCGGCGCGTGAGCTCGCGTCCGAGCCGGCCATTCACAGACGGCCGGCGCGCGCACGTCTAGAGGGGCGTGTGGGAGGCGGCGGCGGCGGAAACGGCGCCGGATCAGGTAAGGAGTTTGGGGGTTTTTTGGGGGGTCCCGGCCCGATCACCCCTGGGTGTTGGTCCACTTTAAGCTGAACAGAAAATATTAACACTAATCCAATTATGAGAAATGCTTTTGTTTAACAGATAGGGTTAAAATAGCATGTGCCTTGGGATGCGCGTGTGGCCTGGTGTATTTTAAGCTGAACAGAAAATATTAACACTAATCCAATTATGAGAAATGCTTTTGTTTAACAGATAGGGTTAAAATAGCGTTCAGGGCTAAATAGCAGAAAGGGTTAAATAGCAGGCTGCAGCTGTATTTAAACCAAACCAAATATATTAACAGTAACCCAGTTATGAAATATGAATCATAGGCAGCAGTAGGAACCCTGTCACTGTGACTTGTATGCTGCTGGATTGTTACGGTTTTAAATCTATCTTTCCCTAGCTCTGTCTACCACTCTAAATCTCCCTATCTGTCTCTCTCTTTACCTATCTGTAACTGTCTCTACTAGCTATCGCTAACTCTCACCTAACTAAGACTGTCTGTCTCTCCCTGCAGCTAGGTCCGTTCTTGCAATGCAAGTCTGAACTGCGCAAAAGGAAAATGGCCGCCGCTTTATATAGCACGGTGGCGTCACCGGGCTTCCTGGCTGCTGATAGGCTGCATGTGACTGTCCCATCGTCACTTGCCCCTGGGGACATGTCTGAACATGTCCGTCCACCATCTTAGAATGCCTGTCATTGAGTTTAAAGGAAAACTTCGATCGATCGAATTGCCGGGAAATTCGGATTTGTTCAGAATCGAATTTTTCATGAAATTTGGAATGAATCCGGGTTCGTCCGGATCGATTCACTCATCCCTAGAAGTGATGATAATCTTGGATTGTATCTGTGACTACTGAAATGTACCAGAAGATACTAATAAAGTGAGTGAGTTTAAGAGACTTGTCTCCTCTGGATTGTATGTGTACCCTGAAAGTGTGTGATGCCTGCTAGCATCCCAATTCCACATGCCACCCACGAGGCCCTCAGTGATCGGCATCCCGGGCTCACTCCCCCACACGCTCAGCTGTTAACCCCTTGGGCCATGTGTGCAACATACTCCCAGAATTATTTAAATATTAAAGGGCCAGAGCATATTCACAAAGTAGAATGAATCCCAGAAGAAGCTATGGGTGAGGCGGGCTTCTGGTCAGTATAACACCCAACACAATCAGCCCACTGAGAATCCTCCCAGCTCCCTCTATGACCAGTCCAGCCCTGGATCATAGCATATTGTTTTTTAACATACATTACAGTGTAAATGTATACAGTTATTGCATGTTGTTTGTGATGCATGTAGTTTGACCTGAGCTCTTTTTTTTTTTTTGTGAACACAAAGCTCTACAAATATGTGAGAAAATTAAACCATAAAACTAAGGATGGAAAAATAACCAGCTTCACCAAAAATGGAGACTTCCAAACACATCTAATCATTTTTAACAACGTGCTGGTCAATTCCCACTTACAGCTGTACTCTGTAGGCAACGTCAAGCCATCCCAAGAGTTACAGATTTCTAGGATCTCCTACATAAAATGGAAAACTTATCAGAACCAGGTGAGTTGGACCGATTTTCCTTCGTCTTGTTAGTCTTCTCATCTTACAAAGTCTGTTCATACAACTTGATATTTGTCATCATTAGAAACATAGAAACAAGGTTGATGGAAGAAGGAGACCATATGGTCCATCGTGTCGGCCCTTATGTGTTTATGTTCTCTTTATCTTAGGATAGATGGATGTTTATTCCAGGCATGCCCCAAAACTGCTGCTGGGCTGTGAGGGTAAAGTGCCAGAAAATAAAAGAAAACCACGGGTTAAACTGACATCACCAGATCAGAGGTAGCACTATCCAGCATCAGCCTGTAATGGACCCTCAGCTGGGATGCCCTGCTGAGTGTATCCCCCAGGTCGTTGTAAGAACTCACCTTCCTAGCGTACCCACGGAGCAGGCGCATCCGATACCGAGGACGCTGACTGGCCAAAGGGCTTACTCGATTTCTCTTGGCTCACTTTGGCTCTGCTAAGCCGACGGAAGCCCAGCTTAGTTTAAAGCTTGGGAGTACCCATGCTGGCCATTCAGAAAGGTGTTGCACAGGTACACCCAAAGCTAGAGGTGAGCGGGGATGCTTCAGCGGTACCCAGACATGGTGAGGGCTCATAGAGCAGGTAGGTAGATCGATCAACCTGGGAAGTTTCACACAGCGGGCATCCCAATTTCGGGTGCCCCAAGGAGTGGGACTTGGATGCCTCTAGATTATTTTAGACTCCAGGACCTCTGAAGTTCCTCTTTAAAAACACTTCCCTCCTGAACCTTACTAGCATCAAATATAATATGCCTCATCTTTTTCCATGGTACACAACAAAGCCATGTAGAGCCAGTAAATTAAAAGTAAAACATTAAATTAACATTAAAGTAGACAGGAGGTAATAATAATCAAATATGCAAAAGCAAAAGCGATGAGCAACCTCCTAAAAGTGCAGAAAAGTGGAGTCCCGGGACGACTAAAAATATTCTAAAAACCTTCAAACAACTTCAGCCAGCGAGGGAATATGACCCCATACAAGAGAAAGTCCAGTTACACCTGAGGTTAAATTTAGCAGTATATTTAGAATTTGATTCAGAACTGTTTGAAGTGGAACAAGCCCTTGGGCTGTGGTCCTGAGGGTTTTAAAAGCTTAGAGGGTTGGGAGTGGAAAATTGAGGGGTGGCACGTGAGAAGTCCTGGCAGCGAGCTTGAATTTAGGTGACCAGGGAGGCGCAGAGAGGCTTTGTCTAGATATATGTTGCTGGATAAAAGATAAAATGTAGGGAGGAGCGTGGCTGGAGCTCAGCTTAGTTCAAAGCAATGTACGCAGTGTGCTTGCATCACTCAGCCCTGCCACTGCTACCACAGAGGACAGCACAGGAGGAGTAATTTTCTACACAATAGAAATACCTTTGAGTGTGCCTGAACAGTGAAAAGTGTGATTATACTGTCATTGTAATGTATTTTCAGATCCCCAGGTCACAATGTTCTGAGACGTGCTCACCAGGAAACAGAAGAGTCCCGAGCTCCATGATACATCCGTGTTGTCATGAATGCCTTCCTTGTTCAGAAGGGGAAATATCTAACAAGTCCGGTACAATTAATCTTAAAGTGGACCAACAGTCAAAAATGACAAATCAGACCAACACAACAGTTCTCCTATGCATCCCTCCTTAGGGCAATTTACATTGCTGCACATAAAAATGAATTTACCTTTTTCTAACTCTTGCTGTGGTAAATTTTAAAAACAAGATGGCGGCTCATGCTTTTTTAGGCCGCCTGCAAACAGGAAGTGCTGCTGGGTTTCCTGTTATTGTGCATTGTCAGTTATGTCAGTTGAATCTAGGCAGCAGCATGGCTGATATTCTGGGAAAGGAAGCTCCAAAATGGCCGCTACCTTTCATTTCCAAATGTGCCAGGCTGTTGGTCCGGTTTAACTGCTTTTTGTATCACTATGAGAAGCATTAATCAGGCAAGCAACTTTTTTGAATTTTCAATTCTGTTAATCTTAAAGGGACTGTAAACTGAATGGCAAAAATAAGGCAGAAAGGAATAACCTGGTGCCTGTCACATGAATCTCTCCTCCGTCCAAAGTTAACAGTCACCCTGTCTCTTGTCAAGCCATAGTGGTTCCACGGAGCACAGCTAAGCATGCTAAAGCTTTGCCATGACACACCATTCCAAACTCAGCCCTGGCCCAGATATTGAAGTGAGGAAGGCAGCTTTGCTTAGAATGATAGATAAGCTTATTTCCTTATAATTCCATTCAGGAAACGGTGGGGGCTTTCCCCATGAGCTCAGTCATCGTTTTTCTAGTGCCTAAGCAACAGCAAATATTTGAATACTGCACAAGGCAGACCCAATTTTTACTTATGCCCAGGACAGGGCTACTTATAACTGTAGGTTTGGTATTTTGATAATTTTGATATTTTGATATTAGAGCAGAAAAATAAGATGTTCTTTTATTATTTATTATCTTTTATAACAAGATAAAGAACAACATAAAAGAAATCTAACAAAGGTAGTAATATATAAAAATACCAGAAACATCAACTAACATCATCATTCAGTAAACATTAAATAACTCAGTAACAGGAACAACAATTCCTACTAAAACCGTGCTAAAATATATTATTATAAATATTAATATATTATTATATTTAACCACATTTAAATTTGTGCTCAAATTAATCAAATAAATGTATATATATGTATATAACCTTAGTCACATCAGTTCATCAATTAACAATCAGAAAAGTGTATAACATCATCCGTGATAACATCTATTTTGGATAACAAGTCCAAATAGCTTCTTTTAAATACCAGCACCAGTGCCCAACACTCCTTTAATTCAGTGTATAATACTTCAGCCAGGGAGATAAAATCACGTACCAGATCACAATGATAAATAGGTAGTAAAAAAAATGTGTGATATATTTAGAGGATAATTTAAGACTAGTGCCACGTATTGCCATGTGAGCGTCTGTGTAGAGGCGCTTAAAGCGATCGCTAGTAGATGCTGCAAGCGAGTGTCTGGCGCTGTGACCTAGCTTAGTGGACGGACAAGTGGCACTGTACTATCCTGTCCAGCAGTGATAAATGTGATGTTTGGAGGACGCTGTAGAAGCGTTCTCCCTGATTCACTGCAGAGCCAATCAAGAATGCTGAGGTCCCGAGGTCAAAGTGCCCAAGACTACGCTACATCTAACAAAAGGGCAACACTGCAGTGAACGATAGGTAGCGCCAGTTAAGTGCGTCCAGCACTCGGCGCCGAAGCCCATATTTAAGAAAAAACTACACACAACCAGCGTCGGCGCTCTAAAACTGGGCGCCAGATGCTGTGTAAAAAAGTCTGTTTCTCAACACATATACACCAGCACCAGAGCCAAAACATATGGAATGACATTGTTTTAACACTGTGACAATGACACTGCAATGCCTGACCTGCACATACAATTCTGCATATTTTTTTTTTTTTTTTTACTCACTATAAAAGTGTTTGGCCCTTATTTATGAAGGAATAGCGACAGGTAGCGACTGGTGAGCGACCGGTAATGACGGGCACCGCCACGAGAACCCCGGCTCCCCACCACAATCACACATTTATCAAGCCGATCATGCTTAGCAACTGAGATAGCGCCATATAGCGACTCATTCATTATTATTCCAGCCTCAGCCCACAGTGCCAGCGTCCGACCTTGAACAGCGACAGGTATGACCTCTCGCTACCTGGCGCTCTCCAATGCATTTCAATGGAACAATCTTTAAATATTCATAATTAATTGTTATTAATGTTTTTTTTTTTTTTTTTTTTTTTTAATGTGAAAAATTCTGTGACCACTTCTGCCATGTTAGTTAATTTTTTTAAGGTAAAAAAAAAAAGAAAAAAATTATGCAGAATTGATATTACAGGTCTGATATTATTGTATTCATATTACTAAATTCTTTCCTAATTTTTTTTTTTTTGGTTTCCAAAAATATGGTGGTTTGGGGGTTAAAAAACTACTTTTAACACATCGCCGCCAGCGCTCTGGGGTTTAAACATGCATTTCACAGCGCGAGAATTTTTTGAGCGTGATTTTTTGATGAATGTGGTGGGAGCCGGTCGCTCTGACCAGTCGCTTTCATGCGCACCCATACATCGCGGAACCTGTCAAATAGCGACTCGTCACCCCGTATTCAACATTACTGCACACCGACTCAGTCGCTATCAACAACCGAACAACGGCCAAGCACAGCGACTACTAGCGGGCGCTGTGAAAATACTGCTACAGTCGCTCAACTGTCGCTACCTGCCGCTATTAATGAATCGGCCTCCCCGTTTGCAGGGCAGGAGAGGCCACACAATGCTTTGAACAAAAAATTTAAAAATTTACTTTAGCAACACGCTATTTACACACAACCAAATGAAACACCATTGAAATATATGGGAGAGCGCTACTGAGCGACAGGTGCTCCTGAACCTAGAGCGTTGGTGCTTTACACTGAGCCACTGCTAGTAATACATGTGACGCTACATGACGCTTTTAGAGGTGCTCACCAGATTGACTTTCTTAAATGCGGTTTTCACATACAGCGCCCAGCTTTCCCCCGATTGTCACGAGGGTCACGAGCTACTCACCCAGCCTTCGGTCCCGTGCCGGCTGCGGTCGGTCAGCTGGAGCACTGGCGGGGCAGCGTCCTCGGCGGGCGGCGGCTTCCCTCCCTGACCGCCGCTCGGTTGTTTCCGCCGTGAGTGGCCGCTCGGCTGTTTCCGCCGCGAGTGGCGGCTCGGGCAGTTCTGCCGCGAGCGGCGCCTGGAGCAGCCGCCTCCCCGGCATCGAGGCGCGCTCCTGACATCCTGCGTCGTGCTCGCGTCCGCCGGAGGTAATCAGTTCTGGGCTTATTGCCCTATGGGTGTGCGGGAGGTTCCAGGTTTGGGCCAATGAGCCCAGGGTGGTTCTGGGCAGAACGCCCTATATTAGAAAATCAATCCTTGTATCCTAAGTGCACCAATCATGTCCCTCTATCATGTCTGCTACTTCCTATAAAGGTGTTTCCTTCACATTTGATCCTTGCCCGTGATAGCGTGCTGCTGGGTGTGAATTGGTGTCTGCTCTGTCTTTTCTTATCCTGCTGTTTATGACCATCCTTGATCGCTGCCTGGACCGACCTTAGCCTGTTTTCCTGACCACGATTTTGCCTGCTCCACTGTACTGCGTACCCGTGATTCCCCGGTTTGACCTTTGGCTCGACTTGACTATTCTTCTGTCTCATCCTCGTGTACTGCGCTCCATTGGACTGATCTTCCGTGTATGACCTCTGCTTGTTTGACCTTGCCCAGTCTCGTTCCTGGTTCGTCTGCCTTCCCCTTCATAAGTCTGCATCCTAAGTGCTATAAAGTCCTGGGGGCAACTGTGCCCGGTGAGGCGTGTTTAGCGTCCCGGCAGACGGGGGCTTGTCTATAGGCGAAGCTAGCAGCGGAGATTGGGGGTTGCTGACTTATTTAGAAGGTGGGAGTCCCACGGGACCTGACACCGATGCTACGTGACGCTACGTGATACTGCCTGGTGTTTTCTTAAATAACCACTTTAAATACTGTGAGCAAAGAAAATTTGACCTAGAAGCTGTTTTTTCCTTCGAGGATAAGGTCAATAATAGTAAAAATGATCCTGAGGAATTTATTCAGGGGAATTTTAAGAAATTACATAATCTAATGAACAAAGAAAGGTTATGGTGGGATATTGCAACGCTAGAGGTGTACCTGGGGAAGACGAAATGGTCTCAAGGAGTCTTAGATGGGATGTCTGTGCTTATGATGGGGATGAAATGGAGATTGGAGATTGGTATCAATTTTTTTTAATGATTGTGGTCTGAGATTAATTAAAAAATGATTGTGTGAAAAACGGCTAAACAGCAAACAGTCAAAAATTAGATAGAAAAGTTAGAAGAAAATCTAGAACCATTTAAGTGAATATTTATTCTAAATTGTCAGAACATTTGAGTAAAAAAAATAATCAAGGAGGAAATTAAGAAGGAAACATAAGAAATTAAAAGGAGACAATTGGGATTATAATGATAAAATGGTATTTAAGTGGCAAGAGAGTTTAGGTCCGTTACCAAAGAAGACTTACCGGCTTATTCATCACTAACGCCAGGTAGCGACAGATGAGCGTCTGTAGCAGGCATTTTCAGAGTGCCCGCTAGTAGTCACTGTGCTCAGCCGTGGGTTGCTACTTCATAGCGACTCAGTCGCTGTCCAGTAATGTTGAATACATTGTGAGGAGTCGCTATATGACCAGTACAGCGCTGTATGGGAGCGCATGGTAGCGACTGCTCATAGCGACTGACTCACACCATATTCAGCAAAAAAAAGCCTTACAAATCTCTGGCGCTGAAAAATGCTTGTTTGAAGCCCAGAGCGCAGGAGGCGGTGTGTTTAAAGTCTGTTTTTCAGCATCTTTCCAATAGTAATAAAGCGAAAACATATGGAATTACATTGTAGCAACATTGTAACATGAACACTTTAATGGCAGACCTGTAATGTCATTTCTGAAGAAATATACAAAAAATAAAAAGGATCGTCCATTGAAATGTATGGCAGAGCGTCAGGTAGCGAGAGGTCATACCTGGCGCTGTGCAAGGCTGAACGCTGGTGCTGTTCGCTGAGGCTGTGAAAATGATGACTCAGACGCTACATGGCATTATCCCAGTCGCTAAACAGATTCTGCTTGATAAATGTGTAATTGCGTGCCATGTCCGGCGTTCACCAGTCGCTACCTGTCGCTACCTTTCATTAACCAGCCACTACTTGACGCTATCCCTTCATAAATAAGGCCCTTAGGGCCTTATTCATGAAAGGATAGCGTCAGATAGTGCCTTGTAAAAGACAGGTAGCGACAGGTAGTGGCAGGTGAACGCTGGACACGGCACGCAATTACACATTTATCAAGCGGATTCTGGAGTGTGACTGGAACAACGCCATGTAGCGTACGATTCATCATTATCCCAGCCTTAGCGTACAGCGCCGGCGTTCAGCCTTGCAGAGTGCCACGTATTACCTCTCGCTACCTGGCGCTATCCCATACTTTTCTATGGACGATCCTTAAATCCCTTTCCTGATCCCAATTTTTTTTTTTAAAGAATAAAATCTGAAATCATTCAGACATGTATCCTGGCCTAGAAAATGACATTTTTGAAAACTTTTTGGAATAATAATATTTTTATGCATAATTTTCCTTACATGTCTGGTATTAATGTGTTCATGTCACAATGTTATAACAATGTAATTTCATATGTTTTCGCTTTGTTACTGGTGGATACATGTTCAAAAACAGCCTTCAATGTAACAGCCTCCGGCGCTATGGGCTACAGCGATGCATTTTTGAGCGCCGGCGGTGTGTGAGGGTGTTTTTTGATGAATATGGTGTGAGTCGGTCGCACTGACCAGTCGCTACCATTCGCTGCCATACAGCACTGTACTGCTCATATAGCGACTCCTCACAACGTATTCAACAATGCTGCACAGCGACTATTAGCGGGTGCTCTGAAATGCCTGCTACAGACGCTCATCTGTCGCTACCTGCTGCTAGTAATAAATCAGCCTGCGCGTGAGTGGCTCCCCATACAAATATAAATAAAGAATTAAACGAGAGTAGGAAGGTTGTTAGATCTGGGTTATGGGAAGAAAAAAGGGCTCCAGTTATTAATAGAAGGGGGCTAAATTAGGGATAACTTCGGGGATCCAGATAGAATTATAAATAGGAAAGTCTTTAAGGTTAAAAAGGGTCCACTAAGAGGGAATAGGCTTTCCCCATTGAAATGAGTTGCGGAATCTAAAGAGTTTAATCGAATGAAGATTACTAAAGTCAATGGAGGTTCCAGATTATGGAATAAAAGACAATCACCTCCTTTGAAAATAAGAGAGAATAGACAGAAATAAGTCTGGAGTGGAACGGCTCCAGGAAAGGAGATTGGAAGGACAGACAGTGAACAATCAAACACCATCATTTATCAGAAAAAGAAAATTAGGGGAGGAAGAAGAGGGAGGAAGCATAAGAAAATACAGAAGATGCTGACTGATAAACAAGTGGGAACAGGGATTTATAATTTGAGCAATAAGAAATTGAATGATGAAGAAATATATGTTTTAGATAAAGCTCTGAATTTTGCGCCCAATGTAAATAAATGGATCCTCTGATCCCCTGCCTCCCCCCCTCCCCTCTCCAGCGATCAACGCATCTGTCATCGGATCGGCAAGGGGACACAGGAGCTGACGATTGGAGGTGAGTAAAGATACGTTTTTTTTAATAAAGTTATTTTTACTGTGTCTGTGTGTTTTCTTTTACTGTTAACCATTTGTGAACTGGTAAGGGGTCCATGAGACCCCTATACCAGTTCACAAGACTCTGGGCCTGGCAAGTCACCTGCGGCTAGTGGGTGACTTGCCATTAACCCCGAGCCCCCCCATTACCTGCCTCCCCAAAGCCCGGGGGGCAGAAGAGCTCATGGCCACAGGATGTGCCGGCTTGTAGCCTGCAGGGCCCGGGGCCACCAAATCTGGCCCCTGTGCCCCCGTTCTACATGTCCCCATAGCTGATCCTGGGCTGGTTATGGGGTCCCCCTCTCTGGGAGGGGGGACCCTATGTCATTTTTTTTTACCCTGTGTTACCTGTCACCCAACTGGTATAAAAGGCTTCCAGCAGCAGCAGGAGAGCAGAAGCCAAAGTGATTAGCGTGGGACACAGTGCTCCGGGATAGATGGGAGGTAAGTATTAAAAAAATAATACTAAAATATTTTTTCTCTGTGTCTGTGTTTTTTGTTTTCATTTAACCCTTTGTGAACTGATAAGGGATGTTTGAGACCCCCCTATACCAGTTCACAAGGCTCTGGGTCCGCTAGCTGCAGGTGACTTGCCATTAACCCCGAGCCCCCCATTACCTGCCTCCCCAAAGGCCAGGGGCTTGGGGTTTAAGCTGGCAGGATGGGGGCCACCAAAGCTGGCCCCTGCACCCTGTTCTACAAGCACCATAGCTGCTGCTCAGGTTATGCTGGGTAGGGGGACCTCACATCATTTTTTGGGGGAATTTAAAGGGTTTTTAATTTTTTTATTTAAAAGTGTGTTTTTTTTTTTTTTAAATAGTGTGAATAGTCTTTTATTTTAATTGTAAATGTTATAATGTGCTCTTTTCAGTTTAGGGGATCTACTGAGCAGGAACGGGGGGCTACCGCTAAATATGTGGTACCATTGTAATCGGGAGAAATGGGGCTTTCAAATGCAATATTTTTTATTTAAAATAAAGGCAACAATTAAAAAAAAATATATATATATATATATATGTTTTTTTTTATTTAAAAAAACAGTAGAAAAATACAAACAAGACATTTTATGTTAAAGCTCTAAACTCAACCACAAAAAGAAAACATGTCATTTTTCTTAGAACTTCCTGCCAAAATTTGCAGGAATTCCTAAGCATCACACAAAATGGTAAAAAAAAAACTGTAAGCAGAGGGTGACAAAATCTCAAGTAGGCTGGCATTTAAAAGGTTAAAATCTAGCTATGCATGTTGGATATTGTTCTGCTCTGGGCACCTTGCGCTTTCAGATTTACCTTGTTTTTTCTTGTTTTTATATTGATATTTTAGGAAAAAGTGTTTTTTATTCTGCTTTTTTACAAATTTTTTGGGGAAAAAAACAGTGCAACCTAAGAATTCTTCGAGGGATTACTTCCAGAAAGATGAGCCCAATACAACAATATGGGTTTGCTTAGAAAGCTTAACATGTGTGCTTTCAGGGAATATATGGTTTTTGGGTGGTATTCCAAATGTAAAGGGTTGTTTTGGTAGAAAAAATGCAAGGTGTGCACTTTGCGTACAGAGCTGAACAGAGCAGAGTAAAATTACCATTATACGCATGCTTTACTTCGAGTTGTTTGGCAACTCTTCCCTGGACTGTACCTATGCATGTTGGGTATTGTTCTGTTTGGGGGACCTTGCTTTTTATTTTAGATTTACCTTGTTTTTTCTTGTTTGCACATCGCTTTTTTCAGAAAAATGCGGCCTTGATTCGGCTTTTTTATTCTTTTTTTAGGGAAACCCTGTGAAACCAAACAATTAATTGAGGGATTACTTCCAGAAAACTGTGCCCACGTCAACAAGCCTGGTATGCCTAGAAAGCTTGAGGTGTGTACTTCCAGAGAATACATAGTTTGTGGGGGTTATTTCATATGTAAAGGGTTTGTTTTTTTTGCAAAACTGTAAGGTGCGCATAGCACCTAGCACAGTTGTATTTTATCTGAAAATCTGCTAAAGCTCTGTTTCAGTTTAGGGGAGTCTCCTGGGCCGGAAAGGGTGTCTACCAATACATATGTGGTACCACTGAAACCGGGAGAAATTGGGATTTCACATGCAATAGGATTTAAAAAAAAAAAAAACACTACAAATTGTAAACATTTTTTTTTTTTTTGCACAAATATTTTACCCACAAATATTGAGGATACACCTAAAAAATGACAAACAAGACATTTCATGTTAAAGCCCAGACTCTGCTGAAAAAAACAGTATATAATTTCCCTGGCAAATCCCTGGAAATCCTATCAAAAATCACAATTGAATATGGGGAGCACAAAATAGTGCAAAATGGTCTGGCAACAAAGAGTGACAAAATCTCCAGATAGGCTGGCAGCGAAAGGGATAAATCACTAAAGGAAGATAATACTAGGTTGGTGAAGAAGGCTGATAAAGGGGGGATAGTAGTTCAAGATGTGGTTGTATTTATTTCACAAATGAAAAAATTATTGAAGGATGAGGATACATACAAAAAGTTGGATGCTGATCCCACAAAACTCTTTAAAGGAGAATTGGATGACCTAATCGAGATTGATCTAACATTAGGAATTTTAAACAAAAAGGAGGCAGAATCCCAACCTTTTATGGGCTCCCAAAAATCCCTAAAGATGAGCAAAACCAACCCTATCGCCCAATTATAAGTGGGATAGGTTACATCACATAAAATTTGGGGAAATCTGGATTGGTTTTTACAATCTTTGGCAGTTAAGCTTCCATCTTACATTAAAGATAGTCAACAAGTCTTGAATCTATTTGAAGAACTTGAAATAATAAGTAACAATTTATTAGCTACAATAGATGTTGTATCTTTATATAATAATATCCCCCGTGAAAAGGGACTGCTTGCTCTAAGGTTTTATCTGATGCATTTTTGGGGATTAATGCTGACCCAAATTGATTTTTTAATTGATTGTTCTCATTTTGCTTTGTTGCATAATTATTTTTGGTTAGATAAGGAGTTTTTTTTTGCAAGTGAGTTGCCATGGGAGCAAAATTTGCTCCCAGCCTGGCAAAACTTTTTATGGGCATGTGGGAGGAAACCTTTATTTATGGTCTTAAACATACAGGATTAAAAATCTGGAGCAGATTTATCGATGATTGTTTGGTGTTATGAGAGGGTGATATGGATTCCTTTGAATGATTTTTTTAAGGTTTTGAATGATAATGAATGGGGGATTACATTTACAAAATACGTAAGCCAAGAAAAAATAAATTTCTTGGATTTGGAAATTGAAAAGAAAGATGGGAGATTAGTGACTAGGACGTTTTTAAAGAAATTCTTATGTACCTAAGATTAGTTGCCATCACCCAAAATGGTTGGATAATATACCCAGGGGCCAATACTACCGAATAAGAAGGAATGGTACTAATGGCCTGGACTTTGCAAAATAAGCCCAGGTTATTGGGGATCAGTTTATAAGTAAAGGGTATGCCCCTGACTATATCCAAAAGGAGATTAAGATGGTTGCAGATATGAATAGGAAAAGTATGTTAGAAGAATTGCAGAATTTGTTATGATTACCCAATTTGGGAATGATTACAAAAGAGTTAAAAGGGTGCTAGAAAAACATTTGCATATCATTAAAAGTGATGAGTAGAGATGAGCGAGTAGTGAAATATTCGAAATTTCGAATTTCGTTTTGAATAGACCGCGTTACTCGACTACTCGACCGAATATCGAATCCCATTATAGTCTATGGGAAAAAAATGCTCGACACTTGGAAATCTCAATTCGACCACTTGGAGGTCACCAAGTCCACCCTGAAACATCAGAAAATGATGCCAACACTGCTGGAATGCAACTGGGACAGCAGGGGAAGCATGTCTGGGTGCATATAACGCGCCCAAGTCGCACTATTACGCCACTATCACAGCCACTCAACAATACACTCCAAACACAATATAACTTCTACGTAAAGTGAGACAAGACAAGGAAACCTTCTTTCCTCTACATTGCCATGGACCCCAAGCCAAACTGTACAAAAAAGAAGAACAAAATTCTGCACCCCTTAAAATCACGTTGCCTAATGACAACCACAGATGACATAGGCAAGGGGGAAAATAAATAGACCCCACCCCTAATTGTCATTGTGTGTGTGTGTGTGTGTGTGTGTGTGTGTGATGTGGTCAGACATGTCCTCTTGTGTCATTGTGTCACCCCAGCAGTAAGGGAAGCTTAAAGGAGGAGGTTTGTTACAGTGTGTTACCCCAGCAGTAAGGGAAGCTTACAGGAGGAGGTTTGTTACAGTGTGTCACCCCAGCAGTCAGGGAAGCTTACAGGAGGAGGTTTGTTACAGTGTGTCACCCCAGCAGTCAGGGAAGCTTAAAGGAGGAGGTTTGTTACAGTGTGTCACCCCAGCAGTCAGGGAAGCTTACAGGAGGAGGTTTGTTACAGTGTGTCACCCCAGCAGTCGGGGAAGCTTAAAGGGGGAGGTTTGTTACAGTGTGTCACCCCAGCAGTAAGGGAAGCTTAGAGCTGAGACCTCTTAAAAATTGTGTGGAGGCCCAAGAGCTGAGACCTTTTAAAAATTGTGTGGAGGCCCAAGAGCTGAGACCTTTTAAAAATTGTGTGGAGGCCCAAGAGCTGAGACCTTTTAAAAATTGTGTGGAGGCCCAAGAGCTGAGACCTCTCAAACATTGTGTGGAGTCCCAAGAGCTGAGACCTCTTAAAAATTGTATGGAGGCCCAAGAGCTGAGACCTTTTAAAAATTGTGTGGAGTCCCAAGAGCTGAGACCTTTTAAAAATTGTGTGGAGGCCCAAGAGCTGAGACCTTTTAAAAATTGTGTGGAGGCCCAAGAGCTGAGACCTTTTAAAAATTGCGTGGAGGCCCAAGAGCTGAGACCTCTTAAAAATTGTGTGGAGGCCCAAGAGCTGAGACCTTTTAAAAATTGTGTGGAGGCCCAAGAGCTGAGACCTTTTAAAAATTGTGTGGAGGCCCAAGAGCTGAGACCTCTTAAAAATTGTGTGGAGGCCCAAGAGCTGAGACCTTTTAAAAATTGTGTGGAGGCCCAAGAGCTGAGACCTTTTAAAAATTGTGTGGAGGCCCAAGAGCTGAGACCTTTTAAAAATTGTGTGGAGGCCCAAGAGCTGAGACCTTTTAAAAATTGTGTGGAGGCCCAAGAGCTGAGACCTCTTAAAAATTGTGTGGAGGCCCAAGAGCTGAGACCTTTTAAAAATTGTGTGGAGGCCCAAGAGCTGAGACCTTTTAAAAATTGTGTGGAGGCCCAAGAGCTGAGACCTTTTAAAAATTGTGTGGAGGCCCAAGAGCTGAGACCTTTTAAAAATTGTGTGGAGGCCCAAGAGCTGAGACCTCTTAAAAATTGTTTGTATTAAGCCCAAGAGGTGAGCCATAATTTTTTTTTATTAATACAGCAATTCTACGACGGTTAAGGAGGAGGAGGAGGAAATGGCACTTCATACAGATGGCACTTCACTCTTGGCTGCTTTCCACTGTTGTACAAGCAAAGTCCGGGTCAATCCACTTGCTGTTCATTTTGATTAGCGTCAGCCTGACGGCACTGTCGGTTGACAGGCAGCTGCGCTTATCGGTTATAATGCCCCCGGCTGCGCTGAACACTCTTTCTGATAGCACGCTGGCGGCAGGGCAGGCAAGCACCTCCAAGGCGTACAGGGACAGTTCCAGCCACGTGTCCAACTTGGAGACCCAGTAAGTGTAGGTCGCGAGGGATCGGGGAGGACAGGGGTGTGGTCTGCCAGGTAGTCCCGCAACATCCGCCGATACTTGTCCCTCCTGCTGATAGCGGGCCCCGCAGTGATGGAAGTTGCACGAGGGGGTGACATGAACGTGTCCCACACCTTGGAGAGTGTTCCCCTGGTGGCTGTGGGCCTGATCGATGTTGTCAGACTCTGGGAGACACTCTCCTCTCTGCCGCCAGCGATGCTGGGTGGGAAAATCTGCATCATGTTCTGCAAGAGTTCCCTCTGGTATTCCAGTAATCGATTCGTCCTCTCCTCTACCGGAATAAAAGAGGAGAAGTTATCTTTATACCGGGGGTCCAGGAGTGCGAAGACCCAGTATAGTTTGTTCTCCAATATCCGGACAACACGTATGTCCCGGGAAAAGCAGCCCAGCATGAAGTCAGCCATGTGTGCCAGACTCTGAGTAGGCATGACCTCACTGCCCCCACCAGAAGGATCATTTTCCATTTCCTCCTCTTCCTCCTCCTCTCCGCCCCATCCGCGCTGAACCAATGGGACGCACACAGCCTGACTGCTACCCTCGCCGCCAGCATCCTCTTCCACAGCCACCTCCACGTTGTCCTCCTCCTCCTCATCCTCCTCCTCCTGCAACTGCCACCGAGCAGCAGACAAAAGTGTGGTCTGACTGTCTACCTGCGTTGTGTCTCCTCCTACCCCCATCTCCTCTGTGTGCAATGCGTTCTCCCTTATTGCGATGAGCGATTCTTTAAGGACACATAGGAGCGGGATGGTTACGCTCACTATAGCGTCCTCACTGCTGACCTTCTTAGTGGACTCCTCAAAGATACGCAATACATCGCATATGTCTGCCATCCATGGGCACTCGTGGTTGGCAAACTGAGGGAGCTGAGTTGGATGCACGCGTGGATGCATCATCTGGTACTCCATCAATGCTCTCTGCTGCTCACACACCCTGGCCAACATGCAATAGGTGGAATTCCAGCGAGTGGGCAGGTCGCACAACAGCCGATGTTGAGGCAAATGGAGGCGTTGCTGGATTTTTTTTAAGCTAGCAGCAGCTACAGTTGACTTCCGAAAGTGAGCGCACAAGCGCCGCACTCTCACCAGTAGCTCTGCCAGGTTGGGGTAAGTCTTTAGAAACTTTTGAACTACCAAATTAAAAACGTGGGCCAGGCATGGTACGTGATTGAGTTCTGCAAGCTCCAGAGCCGCCACCAGGTTACGGCCGTTATCGCACACGACCATGCCTGGTCCTAGCTGCAGCGGTGACAGCCACATCTCTGTCTGCTGCAATATGGCGTGCCTCACCTCTGCGGCGCTGTGCTTCCTGTCGCCCAAGCTGATGAGCTTAAGCACCGCCTGCTGACGTCTCCCCGCGCCAGTGCTGCAACGCTTCCAGCTAGGGGCTGAGGGCGATGTTAAGGCAGAGGAGGAGGAGGAGGAAGAGGAGGGGGGTCTATCAGAACCCGTGCTGGCAATCTTGGGCGGGGGTGGTATGTAGGCCGTCCCTGTTTGCGACCCCGTCCCCGCTTCCACAACATTCACCCAGTGTGCCGTCAAAGAGATGTAGCGTCCTTGGCCGCAAGCGCTTGTCCACGAGTCGGTGGTCAAGTGAACCTTTGCACTGACTGCGTACCTCAGGGCCTGCCTGATGTTACGCGACACGTGCTGGTGCAGGGCGGGGACGCCACACCGGGAAAAATAGTGGCGGCTAGGGACGGAATAGCGAGGTGCGGCAGCCGCCATCAGGTCGCGGAAGGCCTGCGTCTCCACAAGCCTAAACGGCAACATCTCCAGGGCCAGCAGTTTGGAGATGAGGCAGGTTAAGGCTTGGGCTTGGGGGTGACTGGAGGCGTACTTCCGCCTGCGGTTGAACGCCTGCGAGATGGACAGTTGATGGGACGAGGAGATGGAAGGTGCAGACGAAGATGCGGGGGAAGGGGGCTGAAGGAGAAGGCCCCAAAGTAGCCGAGGCAGAGGCAGATGTGGAGGTGTCCTGGCTGGAGGTCTGGACCGCAGTGGCAGCACACAACAAAGGGGAAGAGGCAGTGGCAGCAAGACCGGGCGCAGGTTGTATTGCGTTTGCTCTCTCCCACTCAGCCCAGTGCTTGAATTCCAAGTGACGGCGCATGCCTGAGGTGGTCAGATTGCTCTTCTCAGAGCCCCTACTCAGTTTTGAGTGGCAGATTGCGCAAACCGCGCTCAGTTTGTCATCCGCGCAAACATTAAAAAATCTCCACACCACAGAAGTACGAGGCCTCGATGGGGGAGCTTCGCGCGACTGCCTGCTGCCGGGAAGAGCTTCGGCCCTGCTGGCTGTGGCCTGCCTTCTCTGTCTGGACTGTCCTCTGCCTCTGGACTGTCCTCTGCCTCTTGCTGCCTTATTCGGTGATGCGCAGACCGCATCTCCACTGCTTTCCCCGCTGGACATCACCCCTGTCCAAGTGGGGTCGGTCATTTCGTCGTCCACCACCTCCTCTTCCACTTCCTCTCTCTGCTCCTCCTCCTGCCCACTGGACATTCCAACAGCCTCCCTTGATGGCAACTGCGTCTCATCATCATCGCTCATGATAGCAGATGCTGGCTCCGGGTCCACATCACTAGCAGATGGCGGATACTCAAGTGTTTGGGCATCACTACAAACAAATTCCTCTGCTAGCTCCTGGGATTCTTGCAGCACATCTGGAAAAGGACCCGAAAAGAGGTCCTGGGAGGGGTCAAGGGTGGGCTGACTCTGTTGGCCAGGTTGGGAGGAAGGAGGGTCAGAGTGAGACTGTGTGGATGACTGGGTGGTGGACAAGTGACTGGAAGCGTTATCGGCCATCCATTGCACCACCTGTTCACGCTGCTCAGGCCTCAACAGAGGTGTACCCCGCCCCCCGCATAACTGTCCCATAAAGGCAGGGAAGCTGGATGAGCGTAATGCTGGCTGCCCCTCACCAGCACGCATTGTATCCCCACTGGCTTCAATGCGGTTTGTGCCCCCACCAGCATTTCCGCGCCCCCGTCCTCGTCCACGTCCCTTTGCGCTAGCCCTCCGCATTTCAGACGTTTTACTTTTTTGGCCACGCGTTATGCCAAATATAAATATATTTTTTAGGAGAACACCTGGCTATACAGCCGTATACTGCCAGAAGGTGAAATGGTGCCTATACGCACCAGGTATATAACAGGGTTTTGTTGGCACAGAGGACACAAAACAGTAGTGCCAAATATAAATATATTTTTTAGGAGAACACCTGGCTATACAGCCGTATACTGCCAGAAGGTGAAATGGTGCCTATACGCAACGGGTATAAAACAGTGTTTTGTTGGCACAGAGGACACAAAACAGTAGTGCAAAATATAGTTTTGTATATAGGTGCTAATACACCACTGAAGTCTTTCTGTCCCTATTCCAGCAGCAGCAGCTACCCCTCACTAAAGCAGCCGTTTTGTGCAGAGTGTATATAGTTTTGTATATAGGTGCTAATACACCACTGAAGTCTTTCTGTCCCTATTCCAGCAGCAGCTACCCCTCACTAAAGCAGCCGTTGTGTGCAGTGTGTATATAGCTAGAATGAGCTATATACCGTTCAGCATAGTAGCCCTAATAAGGACTCTCAATGACTCTCTTATCTTCTGGTAGCTGGTATATATGGTGGTAAAAGCGATATTCTGAGCTTCTGGGGCCCTGCCTGCCTACATATGAGCTATATACTGTTCAGCATAGTAGCCCTAATAAGGGCTCTCAATGACTCTCTTGTCTTCTGGTAGCTGGTATATATGGTGGTAAAAGCGATATTCTTGGCTTCTGGGGCCCTGCCTGCCTACATATGAGCTATATACTGTTCAGCATAGTAGCCCTAATAAGGGCTCTCAATGACTCTCTTGTCTTCTGGTAGCTGGTATATATGGTGGTAAAAGCGATATTCTGAGCTTCTGGGGCCCTGCCTGCCTACATAAGAGCTATATACTGTTCAACATAGTAGCCCTAATAAGGGCTCTCAATGACTCTCTTGTCTTCTGGTAGCTGGTATATATGGTGGTAAAAGCGATATTCTGAGCTTCTGGGGCCCTGCCTGCCTACATAAGAGCGATATACTGTTCAACATAGTAGCCCTAATAAGGGCTCTCAATGACTCTCTTGTCTTCTGGTAGCTGGTATATATGGTGGTAAAAGCGATATTCTGAGCTTCTGGGGCCCTGCCTGCCTACATAAGAGCTATATACTGTTCAACATAGTAGCCCTAATAAGGGCTCTCAATGACTCTCTTGTCTTCTGGTAGCTGGTATATATGGTGGTAAAAGCGATATTCTGAGCTTCTGGGGCCCTGCCTGCCTACATAAGAGCTATATACTGTTCAACATAGTAGCCCTAATAAGGGCTCTCAATGACTCTCTTGTCTTCTGGTAGCTGGTATATATGGTGGTAAAAGCGATATTCTGAGCTTCTGGGGCCCCTCCTGCCTACATATGAGCTATATACTGTTCAGCATAGTAGCCCTAATAAGGGCTCTCAATGACTCTCTTGTCTTCTGGTAGCTGGTATATATGGTGGTAAAAGCGATATTCTGAGCTTCTGGGGCCCTGCCTGCCTACATAAGAGCTATATACTGTTCAACATAGTAGCCCTAATAAGGGCTCTCAATGACTCTCTTGTCTTCTGGTAGCTGGTATATATGGTGGTAAAAGCGATATTCTGAGCTTCTGGGGCCCTGCCTGCCTACATAGGAGCTATATACCGTTCAGCATAGTAGCCCTAATAAGGGCTCTCAATGACTCTCTTGTCTTCTGGTAGCTGGTATATATGGTGGTAAAAGCGATATTCTGAGCTTCTGGGGCCCTGCCTGCCTACATAAGAGCTATATACTGTTCAACATAGTAGCCCTAATAAGGGCTCTCAATGACTCTCTTGTCTTCTGGTAGCTGGTATATATGGTGGTAAAAGCGATATTCTGAGCTTCTGGGGCCCTGCCTGCCTACATAAGAGCTATATACTGTTCAACATAGTAGCCCTAATAAGGGCTCTCAATGACTCTCTTGTCTTCTGGTAGCTGGTATATATGGTGGTAAAAGCGATATTCTGAGCTTCTGGGGCCCTGCCTGCCTACATAAGAGCTATATACTGTTCAACATAGTAGCCCTAATAAGGGCTCTCAATGACTCTCTTGTCTTCTGGTAGCTGGTATATATGGTGGTAAATGCGATATTCTGAGCTTCTGGGGCCCTGCCTGCCTACATATGGGCTATATACTGTTCAGCATAGTAGCCCTAATAATAAGGACTCTCAATGACTCTCTTGTCTTCTGGTAGCTGGTATATATGGTGGTAAAAGCGATATTCTGAGCTTCTGGGGCCCTGCCTGCCTACATATGAGCTATATACTGTTCAGCATAGTAGCCCTAATAAGGGCTCTCAATGACTCTCTTGTCTTCTGGTAGCTGGTATATATGGTGGTAAAAGCGATATTCTGAGCTTCTGGGGCCCTGCCTGCCTACATATGGGCTATATACTGTTCAGCATAGTAGCCCTAATAATAAGGACTCTCAATGACTCTCTTGTCTTCTGGTAGCTGGTATATATGGTGGTAAATGCGATATTCTGAGCTTCTGGGGCCCTGCCTGCCTACATATGAGCTATATACTGTTCAGCATAGTAGCCCTAATAAGGGCTCTCAATGACTCTCTTGTCTTCTGGTAGCTGGTATATATGGTGGTAAAAGCGATATTCTGAGCTTCTGGGGTCCTGCCTGCCTACATAAGAGCTATATACTGTTCAACATAGTAGCCCTAATAAGGGCTCTCAATGACTCTCTTGTCTTCTGGTAGCTGGTATATATGGTGGTAAATGCGATATTCTGAGCTTCTGGGGCCCTGCCTGCCTACATATGAGCTATATACTGTTCAGCAAAGTAGCCCTAATAAGGGCTCTCAATGACTCTCTTGTCTTCTGGTAGCTGGTATATATGGTGGTAAAAGTGATATTCTGAGCTTCTTGGGCCCTGCCTGCCTACATATGGGCTATATACTGTTCAGCATAGTAGCCCTAATAATAAGGACTCTCAATGACTCTCTTGTCTTCTGGTAGCTGGTATATATGGTGGTAAATGCGATATTCTGAGCTTCTGGGTCCCTGCCTGCCTACATATGAGCTATATACTGTTCAGCATAGTAGCCCTAATAAGGGCTCTCAATGACTCTCTTGTCTTCTGGTAGCTGGTATATATGGTGGTAAAAGCGATATTCTGAGCTTCTGGGGCCCTGCCTGCCTACATATGAGCTATATACTTTTCAGCATAGTAGCCCTAATAAGGGCTCTCAATGACTCTCTTGTCTTCTGGTAGCTGGTATATATGGTGGTAAAAGCGATATTCTGAGCTTCTGGGGCCCTGCCTGCCTACATAAGAGCTATATACTGTTCAACATAGTAGCCCTAATAAGGGCTCTCAATGACTCTCTTGTCTTCTGGTAGCTGGTATATATGGTGGTAAATGCGATATTCTGAGCTTCTGGGGCCCTGCCTGCCTACATATGAGCTATATACTGTTCAGCATAGTAGCCCTAATAAGGGCTCTCAATGACTCTCTTGTCTTCTGGTAGCTGGTATATATGGTGGTAAAAGTGATATTCTGAGCTTCTGGGGCCCTGCCTGCCTACATATGGGCTATATACTGTTCAGCATAGTAGCCCTAATAATAAGGACTCTCAATGACTCTCTTGTCTTCTGGTAGCTGGTATATATGGTGGTAAATGCGATATTCTGAGCTTCTGGGGCCCTGCCTGCCTACATATGAGCTATATACTGTTCAGCATAGTAGCCCTAATAAGGGCTCTCAATGACTCTCTTGCCTTCTGGTAGCTGGTATATATGGTGGTAAAAGCGATATTCTGAGCTTCTGGGGCCCTGCCTGCCTACATAAGAGCTATATACTGTTCAACATAGTAGCCCTAATAAGGGCTCTCAATGACTCTCTTGTCTTCTGGTAGCTGGTATATATGGTGGTAAAAGCGATATTCTGAGCTTCTGGGGCCCTGCCTGCCTACATAGGAGCTATATACCGTTCAGCATAGTAGCCCTAATAAGGGCTCTTAATGACTCTCTTGTCTTCTGGTAGCTGGTATATATGGTGGTAAAAGCGATATTCTGAGCTTCTGGGGCCCTGCCTGCCTACATAGGAGCTATATACCGTTCAGCATAGTAGCCCTAATAAGGGCTCTTAATGACTCTCTTGTCTTCAGGTAGCTGGTATATATGGTGGTAAAAGCGATATTCTGAGCTTCTGGGGCCCTGCCTGCCTACATAGGAGCTATATACCGTTCAGCATAGTAGCCCTAATAAGGGCTCTTAATGACTCTCTTGTCTTCTGGTAGCTGGTATATATGGTGGTAAATGCGATCTTCCGAGCTTCTGGGGCCCTGCCAGCTACAGCCTGTCTTTCCCTGCTGTGAGCGTCTATCCCTCACTAAGTTCAAGCTGCTAATGCTGACGAAGAGGAAGTGCTGAGTTTTGTAGATTCGAGGTCACATGGTTTTTCCAGCCAATGCGTGTAGACGCCGTTCTCGCGATGCCAGCGTCCTCCCAGGACCTGTTCCACCCCCCCTGCATGGTGATTGGTGTAAAAAACGCGCCAGGGAAGGTGGGAGGGGAAACGAATTGTGAGTGCGCCATCGCCGCTGTACTCGATCGAAATCGAGTATGACGAATAGCGTAGTATTCGATCGAATACCGACTCGGTCGAATACTACTCGCTCATCTCTAGTGATGAGGCTTTAGGCTCTGTTTTACCCGAGAAACCTAGAGGCTTATTCATTACTAACGCCAGGTATCGGCAAATGAGCGTCTGGATAGTGATGCTTAGAGTGACCGCTAGTAGACACTGAAGCTGAAGGATTTCTAAAAAAATCAGATACCGATAAGTCTAGCAGTGGTTATTACACTGTTCCCAAGGGAGATGCAGAAGGAGGAAGCCTGTGTGTGCCTGGATAAGGACATTAATTTCAAAATTATTGATGTCAAATGATGTTTCCATTATTTAAAGCTTATTGCCGTTTTATTGAATTTTACAGATACCGATAATTGCATGAAATGTCTCCACCACCAATGGCCAGACGAGAAGAAAACAAGATGTCTTCCAAAATTAGAAGAATTTCTTTCCATTACTGGTGACATGATCTCTCAGTTTTTTCTACTTGCCCCTGTATTGTTCTGCATTGTCACAGCTGTGGTATTGGGGATTTTAATTTCACATCAGAGAACACCTTTGGTGAAAGCCAACAACAAGGTCCTCAGCTTTGTCCTCCTGGTTTGCATCATGCTGGGCTTCCTCTCTGTATTCCTGTTCCTGGGTCGTCCTGTGGACTTGACTTGCTTGCTACGTCAGATATCTTTTGGAATCCCTTTCACGATAGCCATCTCCTCTGTGTTGGGTAAAACCATCATGGTGTACATTGCCTTCAAAGCCACCAAACCAGGCAGCACCTGGAAAAAATGGCTTGGAAACAAACTTTTGTATTATCTAGTTATTGGTTGTTCATCTGTTCAAGTTCTAATCTGTTTAGTTTGGCTGACTATCTCTCCCCCCTTCCAGGAGCTGGACACGCACTGCTACAAAGATAAGATAATAGTTCAGTGTAATGAAGGTTCTGTTATCGGCTTCTACTCTGTTCTGGGTTATATGGGGCTTCTGGCAGCGGTTAGTTTCGTAACAGCTTTTATAACCAGGACATTACCAGACAGCTTCAATGAGGCCAAATACATCACCTTCAGCATGCTGGTCTTCTGCAGTGTCTGGATTGCCATGATCCCAGCCTATCTCAGCACCAAAGGCAAATACATGGTGACTGTGGAGATCTTTGCCATTCTTGCCTCGAATATGGGACTTCTGGGTTGTATATTTTTTCCAAAGTGTTACGTAATTATTTACAGACCTCAAATGAATACAAAAACCTATATGATGAGCAAAGGAAGATGTAATGGACCTTTCTAGGCAACCAGAAAACAAGCTATACTCACCTTTGACCCTCTGCAAGAGAGCAGGGCATGTGATCCACATGTGCTGTCCTCTTATAATGCATAGAACTCCCTCAGCATCATTGTGAATGGCGTGTGCAACATTCATTGTCATAGAGGAGGAAGGCGGCCCCTTTAAGGGGCTTTCAATCTTTATATGTAAGATCAAAATTTTTTTTGCCAGAGATTGGCTTTAACACTCTTACAGTCACAGTAAAATGCATGACAACTCAAAAATATCCTTATTTTCTGCTGAAAGTCTTTAATGTATGTCTCATGTAAATAAAGTTGGCGCATGACTAATTAACCCCCTCAATGACCCAGCTAAATTTAATAAGACAGGACAGATCAGAAACTCTGAAAGATGCCAGTCCAGTTTACTACAATCGTCCTTCAGGATGGCCACGGAAAGAAGGCTCCTCCCCCTAGAGAGGAAACACAACTGGGACAAGCTAAAAGCCCCACCTCTTCCCCCCAGTCCTCAGTATTGTGTTTCCTCTCTTGGGGGAAACCGCTTGGACTACCACATCTTCCTATTAAAATAAAAAATTAAATGTTTTTATTTTTCATTTTCAATCCCTGGAGGCGTCTGGGGGGTGCTCGCCCACCCGACTTGTGGCTGGGCGGTCCTCTGGAGCATCAAAGCACTGGCTGAAGACCAAGTGTCACTGCAGAAGCTCTCTCTCCACCCTCCTCTTAAGCGGTGGCGTCCGAGGAGACCGAGTCCGGAGGTGTGGTCACAAGTGGTGGTGTACTGGCAAGACAGGTGCAGCTGGTAACAGTGAGGCAGCAGTGTTGCAGCATCGATGGGCGGCAGGCACAGCCAGACCGCAGACAAGGGAAGGATAGACCCGTGGCTGAGACGCTTCCTGTAGTGCTGCCAACTTCCAGGTTGGAGGGGACTTTCGTCCTCTATACGTGCGATCCACAGCGCAGGAGGCTCACAGGAACAGAGGACTGCAGCAGCTAGCAGCAGCAGCATACTCTGACTGCAGCAGTACAGGAAAGAGACAGCGGAGGGTCTACTCAGCCACAAGGATGCCATATCAGGATAAAACAGGGAGGCGTACAATTTCCACTTTCTTAAGAATATATAGACATGGGGGGGGTCATTTGTATGCATCTAGCGCCTTTGTTTGTTTTAATCCTGCAGCCCCCCCTTCAAAGAGTAAGTAGAAGGAAAGAAGGATAAGGACCCGCCAAACCTAAACTGGATGTTAAGACTTTCAGACTCTGCATGAATTGCCCCACTATACTTGCTGATTCCTGGAATAGGTTTTGTAAGGCCTGCTTAGAGCACAAATGAAGCAGCACTTTATTGCAATGATGGGCAATATGCAGACCAATATGGCCACCACACTGGAGGTCTGTAGGTCTATTGTCAGAACTATGGCATTCACCTCTAGGCATCCCACCCCCTCTCCAACACCTGTGGTGGTCAGTACAGCCCCTGACGCCACCACCCTTGTCCCTCAGACAAGAGCACTGAGTCTGTGGACAGCCGGGGGTCATCTCCTTAGATAAGGACTCCCTCAATGAGGGGTTTGGGATCAAGGGAGAAACCAATCCCGGGAATTCCAAGTCCAAGGTTTTGGAAGAAACATTGGCCCTGTTGGATGATATTTATGACACAATGCAGATCCAGTCAGGATCCACACAGGATGCATTGTACCATAGATTGTAAAAAAAAAAAAAAATGGGTAAATGCTTCTTGATCCACTGTTCCCATCTAAGTGTTATGAGCACAGAGTGACAATTCCTAGAGAAAAATATTTTTTTACCTAGCTCGGTCAAGAGGAAGTTTCCTTTTAACAAGACAGAATCTGCTATCTGGCCCAAATGCCCCAGACTAGATGCATCAATAGGTCAGGTATCATATTTCTCGTACCTCAGTTTTGAGGATTCAGGAACATTGCGAGATCCTATGGATCATCACACTAAGGTAAAGAAGAGTTTGGGACGCAGCTGCATTTACATTCAAACCTACACTAGCTTCAGATTGCGTAGCCTGCAATTTAGA
The DNA here is from genome assembly GCA_027917425.1 of Gastrophryne carolinensis. Taxonomy (NCBI): domain Eukaryota; kingdom Metazoa; phylum Chordata; class Amphibia; order Anura; family Microhylidae; genus Gastrophryne; species Gastrophryne carolinensis. The sequence goes on from CM051241.1 coordinate 74,497,275, forward strand.
AGCTTGGCTTGCAAATCTGAAAACTTTCCTTGGAAAGGATACCTCAAAGCAGACCCTTCTTGATCAATAGTTCAAGAAGAGCTATTTGGCTTAAAACTTGGCAGGGAGACTTAGACTCAAAGGCTAAGTTATTTAGGATTCCCTTTGAGGGAGATTCGATGTTTGGGTCGGAATTGGAAGCCACCCTCTCCCAATCCTCAGAAAAGACGGGGAGGCCGATTCATTAATAGCGCCAGGTAGCGACAGATGAGCGACTGAAGTATGGCGCTATGAGCGCCGCTAGCGTACGCCGCGGGCGGTAGCGATTAGCTATAGCAGGCCTCCTCAGTCGCTACCTGGCGTTGTTGGGAACAACGCCTACATTGCTGAATATGATGTTGGAGCTCAGCTTTGTAGGCGCTGTCAGTCAGTTTGACCACGCTATTCAACACAGCGCCTGCGCTTTGCTTTGCTGTGGGCTTGAAATCAAGTACCTTCAGAATTAAACACATTGCAACATGTTTCTTTGGTTTTTTTTTATTTTGTTTTGAAAAGTAAATAAATTTAACTTAAATGTTCATGAAAATCAAAATGCCCGTCATGGTGCATCTCGGGGTGCCTGAAAAAGATTAAAAAGTGCAGTTAGTATATATATTTAAATTGGCTTTTTCGCTGTAAAAAAATATTGCATTAATTGGTAACCAACATTTGGGTCAAACTTGCACACCAACCCTAATTGTTATGTTGTTCAGCTTCCACCCCCCCCCTTAGAGTGGTTTTGGTCATCTTACACCCCCCTTATAGTGGTTTGGGTCATATTACACCCCCCTTACAGTGGTTTTTGTCATCTTACACCCCCCTTAGAGTGGTTTTGGTCATCTTACACCCCCCTTATAGTGGTTTTGGTCATCTTACACCTCCCTTAGAGTGGTTTGGGTCATCTTACACACCCCTTAGAGTGGTTTTTGTCATCTTACACCCCCCTTAGAGTTGTTTTGGTCATCTTACACCCCCCTTATAGTGGTTTGGGTCATCTTACACCTCCCTTAGAGTGGTTTGGGTCATCTTACACACCCCCTTAGAGTGGTTTTTGTCATCTTACACCCCCCTTAGAGTTGTTTTGGTCATCTTACACCCCCCTTATAGTGGTTTGGGTCATCTTACACCTCCCTTAGAGTGGTTTGGGTCATCTTACACACCCCCTTAGAGTGGTTTTTGTCATCTTACACCCCCCTTAGAGTGGTTTTGGTCATCTTACACCCCCCTTACAGTGGTTTTGTCATCTTACACCCCCCTTAGAGTGGTTTTGGTCATCTTACACCCCCCTTAAAGTGGTTTGGGTCATCTTACACCCCCCTTAGAGTGGTTTGGGTCATCTTACACCCCCCTTAGAGTGGTTTTTGTCATCTTACACCCCCCTTTGTTGTTTACGGTTTCTGTAATACAGCTCCTGTGCACGGGGAGGGCGGAAAGGGATATGTGTACCATCAACGCACCCTAGCACATTCGGGATCACTCCCATTTGATAGAAAGCATGTTTTATTTTGGCAACCTCTTCCTCAGGAAACTTGATGTAAATTGGGATTAAATCACAAATCGCCAGAACTACCTGGATTAGTATGCGGCTCATAGTAGCCTGGCTTATCCCGCTGAGGAGGGCAGAGGTTGCCTGGAAGGTCCCTCGTGCCACGATATTAAGCGTGGCACACAGGCGTACTATGCCTGGAATGGATTGAGTGCGTTTGGTGGATGGCTCGATTTTGTGCTTAATCTGATCATATAGGGACTGTAGTGCAGCACGATTCAGACGGAAGCGGCTCCTGATCTGCTCGTCACTTAAGTCCCATACTGAAAGGCAGATTCCAAAGGAGCGGGGTGCCCTAAGCCTCACAACACCCCGCTTCCTGGCCTCCTGCTCTTCCAGCATACGCATACATCCATCCACCCAGACACCATACATCACCCTCTTATCCATCACACACACTCAACAGATATACAAAATCAAACAAACAAAAACAAAAACCACAAACACACCACACACACAAACAATCACACTCCTCACACACTCACTACAATGCAGCTCACCACAAAACCAGAACTATAGTGGTCCAAACCACCAGCCTGCTGAAAAACAGCTTTCTAAGTTAGGCACAACCAAGAGGGGAGTTGCTGCACAGCCCACAAAAGGCCCCAAAATCAAGCCTCACTTGCTGTATGCTCCACAATATTTGCATATGCCACCAAAATCAATCTCCTAAAGAAACAGCACTGATGTCAGAAATCACCCAACAATCCACAGAGAGTGAGGACAAAACCCAGACAGAGACTCAAATGAGCTAAGGGAAACAAGCACCACACCACAGCCCTTGCCACAGTGTAACAATACCAGAAGCTTTCAAATTCCTTCCATTTATACTTCACTTTGAAAAAGGACAGGTCCGCTTTCCCGCCTTTTGCGTTGCTCTGCTATTTCCGGGCGCCAATTAGCCGACCCAGGTGTGCGTGAAACGGAGTGCGCACGCGCACGCTAGTAGCGCTACTAGCGTACGTGAGCCGAAACTTGCGTGCATTAACGGACATGGCCGAAAATTCAGTGGTGGGCCAATGAAAGGTAAGCTGCTGTTTATTTAAATAGCCGTTAGGATAGCCACATGTCACAAGGGTTTCATATACATCAGTCCATTGTTGTATTTGGGTGTGTGTTGTTTGGTTAATGAGGTCTGTAATTAGTTAATTGGCTAACACACATGCTTCAGTCAGTGCAGTGGAGGTGTGGCTAGAAGGACCTGGGCAGTATGTGTGAATCTATTAAGTGGGCTGGTTTGTGATTGGCTGTTAGAGCACATAAAACCTGGCCAACCCAAAGAGAGTGCGATGCCATTCTGTAGTCTGCATGCGTGCTTGTTGTTTGTGTATTGGTGTGTGTGTACAGCTACAGGATGGAGCCAAATTCAGGACATCTGCCGGCCACAGCAGGCCCAAGTAGGAGTTTGGTGGGTGCTGTGCGCAGACCTCCCTTACGGAAAAGGGCCCAGCCTGAAGATGGTGCAGCACCCCAGGCTAAGCGCCCAGGTGCCAAGAGGGAGCCTGAATTTAATTTGGCTGAGAATAATCATCTTGTGCGCCTTACTCTTGCTAAATGGGAGCTACTCTTTGGCTCCCAAAGCAAGTCAATAGGCAAACAAGAAAGAAGCAAACTGTGGGATGCCATTGGTGTGGAGCTTAGTAGCACTGCTCAACACCCACGTAGTGGCCCATCCTGCAGGAAACGCTTCTACACTTTGAGAGGGGCCCTTATGAAAAAGATGAATCACGATCTTGATGTGGACAGTGGGACCATCCAGGCTCCAAAGAGTACCTACAGGCCGTATGAGGAGATGCTGAAGGCCAAAATTCCACTGGCTCGGCTGCAGGGTGTGGATCCTGGGGATGACACCACAGGTTGGACTGAAGGTACATATTTTCTGCCTTTTTTTAAAAGCTAATGTTAATGTATGTGATTAGCATTTTCTCTTTCTGCCCAACTAACAGTAGGACCTGTGAAGTAGTACATTATACATCATACATTTTTTACTTTCCTGTCTGTTGCTTTCTGCATAGGTGCACATGGTGCTGTCCAGGATTTGCCTCGGGACACACAAACTCCTGCCCTTCAACCAACCTCAAGCCTAACCCAGTCTGCCATTGAAGGTATTTACCACTAATTTAGGTGCTGGTTGTTTGGGGAACAAATGGGTGTGGGAGCAGCTCCAACAATCGAGTGGGGCACTGTTGAGTATTAATAATATGGACCTGCGGCCTAATTTCACGCCCCCTTTAACCCTCACAGCAACTAACTAACAAGGCCCTAACATGTGTAGCTATGTTGGAAGGCAGAGATGTGTGGCCATATATCTGCATATACATGTGTAAGCCACACTGGGCTTGATTAGTGAATATTAGTGAATGAGCTGCTCACACACACCTTAATGCATGTTGGATTTTTGCCCGCACATTACCAATGGCTCAATGTTTGCTTGATTTTTGCCTAGCTGCCCCGCCATTGGCCCCAGCATCTCCTCAGGAGCCAAGCTACTCTTAGGATGTCGGTAAGTGCATGTGTCAACCTTGCTTTATCCACTTTAACCCAAGTGCATGTGTCTCATTCCTCTTTTTTATTGGTAGGCCAAGTGACTGGTTCATCTTTGGACCCCACTTCCGATGTTGCAGGTCAACAGGACCCTGTTGGTGTGTATAGCAATTAGGGATGAGCGAATCGATCCGGACGAACCCGGATTCGATCCGAATTTCAGGAAAAATTTGATTCGGATCGAATCCGAATTTCCCCGCGATTCGATCGCTCGAAGTTTTCCTTTAACATCCATTCATTTACATTACAGGCATTCTAAGATGGCGGACGGGACATGTCCAGACATGTAAGCTGGGGCAGTGTATGCTGGGACAGTCACATGCAGCCTATCAGCAGCCAGCAAGCCCGGTGACGTCACAGCGGTATTTAAGGCCGGCCATCTTGCTTTCCTGCCTCATTTCTCTATTGCATTCGTGAGAGACAGAACGCTGTGTAGCTGAGGGAGAGACAGTTAGACAGTTAGACAGGCAGGGACAGACAGGGACAGGCTGGAGACAGGCAGGAGACAGACAGGAGACAGACAGAAAGTCAGCGAAAAACAGGGAAAGGAAGGGAAAATCGGAGGCTGTCAGTTTTTTTTTTTTTTTTTTCATCCAGCCTGACAGGCTTTGTTAGCGTTTTCAGGCTGCTTATACTAACTAACTGTGCATATATACTGAACTGATCTTAAGTCTGCTGTGAGGCATCCCATTCTGTGACTACAGCAGCCTCTGTTTAAGACCATATAACCATTTGCTCTTATTATATTTGAAATTAGCCTGTTAAAGACACTTTTGCTGGGCATAGCACTACTTGTCCCTGCCAGGGCATCCCATTCTGTGACTAAAGCAGCCTCTGTTTAAGACCATATAACCATTTGCTCTTATTATATTTGAAATTAGGCCTGATAAAGACACTTTTGCTGGGCATAGCACTACTTGTCCCTGCCAGGGCATCCCATTCTGTGACTAAAGCAGCCTCTGTTTAAGACCATATAACCATTTGCTCTTATTATATTTGAAATTAGCCTGATAAAGACACTTTTGCTGGGCATAGTACTACTGGATCTTTTTTGGGGGCATCCCATTCTGTGACTACAGCAGCCTCTGTTTAAGACCATATAACCATTTGCTCTTATTATATTTGAAATTAGCCTGATAAAGACACTTTTGCTGGGCATAGCACTACTTGTCCCTGCCAGGGCATCCCATTCTGTGACTAAAGCAGCCTCTGTTTAAGACCATATAACCATTTGCTCTTATTATATTTGAAATTAGGCCTGATAAAGACACTTTTGCTGGGCATAGCACTACTTGTCCCTGCCAGGGCATCCCATTCTGTGACTAAAGCAGCCTCTGTTTAAGACCATATAACCATTTGCTCTTATTATATTTGAAATTAGGCCTGATAAAGACACTTTTGCTGGGCATAGCACTAGTTGTCCCTGCCAGGGCATCCCATTCTGTGACTAAAGCAGCCTCCGTTTAAGACCATATAACCATTTGCTCTTATTATATTTGAAATTAGCCTGATAAAGACACTTTTGCTGGGCATAGTACTACTGGATCTTTTTTGGGGGCATCCCATTCTGTGACTAAAGCAGCCTCTGTTTAAGACCATATAACCATTTGCTCTTATTATATTTGAAATTAGCCTGATAAAGACACTTTTGCTGGGCATAGTACTACTGGATCTTTTTTGGGGGCATCCCATTCTGTGACTAAAGCAGCCTCTGTTTAAGACCATATAACCATTTGCTCTTATTATATTTGAAATTAGCCTGATAAAGACACTTTTGCTGGGCATAGTACTACTGGATCTTTTTTGGAGGCATCCCATTCTGTGACTAAAGCAGCCTCTGTTTAAGACCATATAACCATTTGCTCTTATTATATTTGAAATTAGGCCTGATAAAGACACTTTTGCTGGGCATAGCACTACTTGTCCCTGCCAGGGCATCCCATTCTGTGACTAAAGCAGCCTCTGTTTAAGACCATATAACCATTTGCTCTTATTATATTTGAAATTAGGCCTGATAAAGACACTTTTGCTGGGCATAGCACTACTTGTCCCTGCCAGGGCATCCCATTCTGTGACTAAAGCAGCCTCTGTTTAAGACCATATAACCATTTGCTCTTATTATATTTGAAATTAGCCTGATACAGACACTTTTGCTGGGCATAGTACTACTGGATCTTTTTTGGGGGCATCCCATTCTGTGACTACAAAGCCTCTGTTTAAGACCATATAACCATTTGCTCTTATTATATTTGAAATTAGCCTGATAAAGACACTTTTGCTGGGCATAGCACTACTTGTCCCTGCCAGGGCATCCCATTCTGTGACTAAAGCAGCCTCTGTTTAAGACCATATAACCATTTGCTCTTATTATATTTGAAATTAGGCCTGATAAAGACACTTTTGCTGGGCATAGCACTACTTGTCCCTGCCAGGGCATCCCATTCTGTGACTAAAGCAGCCTCTGTTTAAGACCATATAACCATTTGCTCTTATTATATTTGAAATTAGGCCTGATAAAGACACTTTTGCTGGGCATAGCACTACTTGTCCCTGCCAGGGCATCCCATTCTGTGACTAAAGCAGCCTCTGTTTAAGACCATATAACCATTTGCTCTTATTATATTTGAAATTAGCCTGATAAAGACACTTTTGCTGGGCATAGTACTACTGGATCTTTTTTGGGGGCATCCCATTCTGTGACTACAGCAGCCTCTGTTTAAGACCATATAACCATTTGCTCTTATTATATTTGAAATTAGCCTGATAAAGACACTTTTGCTGGGCATAGCACTACTTGTCCCTGCCAGGGCATCCCATTCTGTGACTAAAGCAGCCTCTGTTTAAGACCATATAACCATTTGCTCTTATTATATTTGAAATTAGGCCTGATAAAGACACTTTTGCTGGGCATAGCACTACTTGTCCCTGCCAGGGCATCCCCTTCTGTGACTAAAGCAGCCTCTGTTTAAGACCATATAACCATTTGCTCTTATTATATTTGAAATTAGGCCTGATAAAGACACTTTTGCTGGGCATAGCACTACTTGTCCCTGCCAGGGCATCCCATTCTGTGACTAAAGCAGCCTTTGTTTAAGACCATATAACCATTTGCTCTTATTATATTTGAAATTAGCCTGATAAAGACACTTTTGCTGGGCATAGTACTACTGGATCTTTTTTGGGGGCATCCCATTCTGTGACTACAGCAGCCTCTGTTTAAGACCATATAACCATTTGCTCTTATTATATTTGAAATTAGGCCTGATAAAGACACTTTTGCTGGGCATAGCACTACTTGTCCCTGCCAGGGCATCCCATTCTGTGACTAAAGCAGCCTCTGTTTAAGACCATATAACCATTTGCTCTTATTATATTTGAAATTAGCCTGATAAAGACACTTTTGCTGGGCATAGTACTACTGGATCTTTTTTGGGGGCATCCCATTCTGTGACTAAAGCAGCCTCTGTTTAAGACCATATAACCATTTGCTCTTATTATATTTGAAATTAGCCTGATAAAGACACTTTTGCTGGGTATAGTACTACTGGATCTTTTTTGGGGGCATCCCATTCTGTGACTAAAGCAGCCTCTGTTTAAGACCATATAACCATTTGCTCTTATTATATTTGAAATTAGCCTGATAAAGACACTTTTGCTGGGCATAGCACTACTTGTCCCTGCCAGGGCATCCCATTCTGTGACTAAAGCAGCCTCTGTTTAAGACCATATAACCATTTGCTCTTATTATATTTGAAATTAGGCCTGATAAAGACACTTTTGCTGGGCATAGCACTACTTGTCCCTGCCAGGGCATCCCATTCTGTGACTAAAGCAGCCTCTGTTTAAGACCATATAACCATTTGCTCTTATTATATTTGAAATTAGCCTGATAAAGACACTTTTGCTGGGCATAGTACTACTGGATCTTTTTTGGGGGCATCCCATTCTGTGACTACAGCAGCCTCTGTTTAAGACCATATAACCATTTGCTCTTATTATATTTGAAATTAGCCTGATAAAGACACTTTTGCTGGGCATAGCACTACTTGTCCCTGCCAGGGCATCCCATTCTGTGACTAAAGCAGCCTCTGTTTAAGACCATATAACCATTTGCTCTTATTATATTTGAAATTAGGCCTGATAAAGACACTTTTGCAGGGCATAGCACTACTTGTCCCTGCCAGGGCATCCCCTTCTGTGACTAAAGCAGCCTCTGTTTAAGACCATATAACCATTTGCTCTTATTATATTTGAAATTAGGCCTGATAAAGACACTTTTGCTGGGCATAGCACTACTTGTCCCTGCCAGGGCATCCCATTCTGTGACTAAAGCAGCCTCTGTTTAAGACCATATAACCATTTGCTCTTATTATATTTGAAATTAGCCTGATAAAGACACTTTTGCTGGGCATAGTACTACTGGATCTTTTTTGGGGGCATCCCATTCTGTGACTAAAGCAGCCTCTGTTTAAGACCATATAACCATTTGCTCTTATTATATTTGAAATTAGCCTGATAAAGACACTTTTGCTGGGCATAGTACTACTGGATCTTTTTTGGGGGCATCCCATTCTGTGACTAAAGCAGCCTCTGTTTAAGACCATATAACCATTTGCTCTTATTATATTTGAAATTAGCCTGATAAAGACACTTTTGCTGGGCATAGCACTACTTGTCCCTGCCAGGGCATCCCATTCTGTGACTAAAGCAGCCTCTGTTTAAGACCATATAACCATTTGCTCTTATTATATTTGAAATTAGGCCTGATAAAGACACTTTTGCTGGGCATAGCACTACTTGTCCCTGCCAGGGCATCCCATTCTGTGACTAAAGCAGCCTCTGTTTAAGACCATATAACCATTTGCTCTTATTATATTTGAAATTAGGCCTGATAAAGACACTTTTGCTGGGCATAGCACTACTTGTCCCTGCCAGGGCATCCCATTCTGTGACTAAAGCAGCCTCTGTTTAAGACCATATAACCATTTGCTCTTATTATATTTGAAATTAGCCTGATAAAGACACTTTTGCTGGGCATAGTACTACTGGATCTTTTTTGGGGGCATCCCATTCTGTGACTAAAGCAGCCTCTGTTTAAGACCATATAACCATTTGCTCTTATTATATTTGAAATTAGCCTGATAAAGACACTTTTGCTGGGCATAGTACTACTGGATCTTTTTTGGGGGCATCCCATTCTGTGACTACAGCAGCCTCTGTTTAAGACCATATAACCATTTGCTCTTATTATATTTGAAATTAGGCCTGATAAAGACACTTTTGCTGGGCATAGCACTACTTGTCCCTGCCAGGGCATCCCATTCTGTGACTAAAGCAGCCTCTGTTTAAGACCATATAACCATTTGCTCTTATTATATTTGAAATTAGGCCTGATAAAGACACTTTTGCTGGGCATAGCACTACTTGTCCCTGCCAGGGCATCCCATTCTGTGACTAAAGCAGCCTCTGTTTAAGACCATATAACCATTTGCTCTTATTATATTTGAAATTAGCCTGATAAAGACACTTTTGCTGGGCATAGTACTACTGGATCTTTTTTGGGGGCATCCCATTCTGTGACTACAGCAGCCTCTGTTTAAGACCATATAACCATTTGCTCTTATTATATTTGAAATTAGCCTGATAAAGACACTTTTGCTGGGCATAGCACTACTTGTCCCTGCCAGGGCATCCCATTCTGTGACTAAAGCAGCCTCTGTTTAAGACCATATAACCATTTGCTCTTATTATATTTGAAATTAGGCCTGATAAAGACACTTTTGCTGGGCATAGCACTACTTGTCCCTGCCAGGGCATCCCATTCTGTGACTAAAGCAGCCTCTGTTTAAGACCATATAACCATTTGCTCTTATTATATTTGAAATTAGCCTGATAAAGACACTTTTGCTGGGCATAGTACTACTGGATCTTTTTTGGGGGCATCCCATTCTGTGACTAAAGCAGCCTCTGTTTAAGACCATATAACCATTTGCTCTTATTATATTTGAAATTAGGCCTGATAAAGACACTTTTGCTGGGCATAGCACTACTTGTCCCTGCCAGGGCATCCCATTCTGTGACTAAAGCAGCCTCTGTTTAAGACCATATAACCATTTGCTCTTATTATATTTGAAATTAGCCTGATAAAGACACTTTTGCTGGGCATAGTACTACTGGATCTTTTTTGGGGGCATCCCATTCTGTGACTAAAGCAGCCTCTGTTTAAGACCATATAACCATTTGCTCTTATTATATTTGAAATTAGCCTGATAAAGACACTTTTGCTGGGCATAGTACTACTGGATCTTTTTTGGGGGCATCCCATTCTGTGACTAAAGCAGCCTCTGTTTAAGACCATATAACCATTTGCTCTTATTATATTTGAAATTAGCCTGATAAAGACACTTTTGCTGGGCATAGCACTACTTGTCCCTGCCAGGGCATCCCATTCTGTGACTAAAGCAGCCTCTGTTTAAGACCATATAACCATTTGCTCTTATTATATTTGAAATTAGGCCTGATAAAGACACTTTTGCTGGGCATAGCACTACTTGTCCCTGCCAGGGCATCCCATTCTGTGACTAAAGCAGCCTCTGTTTAAGACCATATAACCATTTGCTCTTATTATATTTGAAATTAGGCCTGATAAAGACACTTTTGCTGGGCATAGCACTACTTGTCCCTGCCAGGGCATCCCATTCTGTGACTAAAGCAGCCTCTGTTTAAGACCATATAACCATTTGCTCTTATTATATTTGAAATTAGCCTGATAAAGACACTTTTGCTGGGCATAGTACTACTGGATCTTTTTTGGGGGCATCCCATTCTGTGACTAAAGCAGCCTCTGTTTAAGACCATATAACCATTTGCTCTTATTATATTTGAAATTAGCCTGATAAAGACACTTTTGCTGGGCATAGTACTACTGGATCTTTTTTGGGGGCATCCCATTCTGTGACTAAAGCAGCCTCTGTTTAAGACCATATAACCATTTGCTCTTATTATATTTGAAATTAGCCTGATAAAGACACTTTTGCTGGGCATAGCACTACTTGTCCCTGCCAGGGCATCCCATTCTGTGACTAAAGCAGCCTCTGTTTAAGACCATATAACCATTTGCTCTTATTATATTTGAAATTAGCCTGATAAAGACACTTTTGCTGGGCATAGCACTACTTGTCCCTGCCAGGGCATCCCATTCTGTGACTAAAGCAGCCTCTGTTTAAGACCATATAACCATTTGCTCTTATTATATTTGAAATTAGGCCTGATAAAGACACTTTTGCTGGGCATAGCACTACTTGTCCCTGCCAGGGCATCCCATTCTGTGACTAAAGCAGCCTCTGTTTAAGACCATATAACCATTTGCTCTTATTATATTTGAAATTAGCCTGATAAAGACACTTTTGCTGGGCATAGTACTACTGGATCTTTTTTGGGGGCATCCCATTCTGTGACTAAAGCAGCCTCTGTTTAAGACCATATAACCATTTGCTCTTATTATATTTGAAATTAGCCTGATAAAGACACTTTTGCTGGGCATAGTACTACTGGATCTTTTTTGGGGGCATCCCATTCTGTGACTACAGCAGCCTCTGTTTAAGACCATATAACCATTTGCTCTTATTATATTTGAAATTAGGCCTGATAAAGACACTTTTGCTGGGCATAGCACTACTTGTCCCTGCCAGGGCATCCCATTCTGTGACTAAAGCAGCCTCTGTTTAAGACCATATAACCATTTGCTCTTATTATATTTGAAATTAGGCCTGATAAAGACACTTTTGCTGGGCATAGCACTACTTGTCCCTGCCAGGGCATCCCATTCTGTGACTAAAGCAGCCTCTGTTTAAGACCATATAACCATTTGCTCTTATTATATTTGAAATTAGCCTGATAAAGACACTTTTGCTGGGCATAGTACTACTGGATCTTTTTTGGGGGCATCCCATTCTGTGACTACAGCAGCCTCTGTTTAAGACCATATAACCATTTGCTCTTATTATATTTGAAATTAGCCTGATAAAGACACTTTTGCTGGGCATAGCACTACTTGTCCCTGCCAGGGCATCCCATTCTGTGACTAAAGCAGCCTCTGTTTAAGACCATATAACCATTTGCTCTTATTATATTTGAAATTAGGCCTGATAAAGACACTTTTGCTGGGCATAGCACTACTTGTCCCTGCCAGGGCATCCCATTCTGTGACTAAAGCAGCCTCTGTTTAAGACCATATAACCATTTGCTCTTATTATATTTGAAATTAGCCTGATAAAGACACTTTTGCTGGGCATAGTACTACTGGATCTTTTTTGGGGGCATCCCATTCTGTGACTAAAGCAGCCTCTGTTTAAGACCATATAACCATTTGCTCTTATTATATTTGAAATTAGGCCTGATAAAGACACTTTTGCTGGGCATAGCACTACTTGTCCCTGCCAGGGCATCCCATTCTGTGACTAAAGCAGCCTCTGTTTAAGACCATATAACCATTTGCTCTTATTATATTTGAAATTAGCCTGATAAAGACACTTTTGCTGGGCATAGTACTACTGGATCTTTTTTGGGGGCATCCCATTCTGTGACTAAAGCAGCCTCTGTTTAAGACCATATAACCATTTGCTCTTATTATATTTGAAATTAGCCTGATAAAGACACTTTTGCTGGGCATAGTACTACTGGATCTTTTTTGGGGGCATCCCATTCTGTGACTAAAGCAGCCTCTGTTTAAGACCATATAACCATTTGCTCTTATTATATTTGAAATTAGCCTGATAAAGACACTTTTGCTGGGCATAGCACTACTTGTCCCTGCCAGGGCATCCCATTCTGTGACTAAAGCAGCCTCTGTTTAAGACCATATAACCATTTGCTCTTATTATATTTGAAATTAGGCCTGATAAAGACACTTTTGCTGGGCATAGCACTACTTGTCCCTGCCAGGGCATCCCATTCTGTGACTAAAGCAGCCTCTGTTTAAGACCATATAACCATTTGCTCTTATTATATTTGAAATTAGGCCTGATAAAGACACTTTTGCTGGGCATAGCACTACTTGTCCCTGCCAGGGCATCCCATTCTGTGACTAAAGCAGCCTCTGTTTAAGACCATATAACCATTTGCTCTTATTATATTTGAAATTAGCCTGATAAAGACACTTTTGCTGGGCATAGTACTACTGGATCTTTTTTGGGGGCATCCCATTCTGTGACTAAAGCAGCCTCTGTTTAAGACCATATAACCATTTGCTCTTATTATATTTGAAATTAGCCTGATAAAGACACTTTTGTTGGGCATAGTACTACTGGATCTTTTTTGGGGGCATCCCATTCTGTGACTACAGCAGCCTCTGTTTAAGACCGTATAACCATTTGCTCTTATTATATTTGAAATTAGGCCTGATAAAGACACTTTTGCTGGGCATAGCACTACTTGTCCCTGCCAGGGCATCCCATTCTGTGACTAAAGCAGCCTCTGTTTAAGACCATATAACCATTTGCTCTTATTATATTTGAAATTAGCCTGTTAAAGACACTTTTGCTGGGCATAGCACTACTTGTCCCTGCCAGGGCATCCCATTCTGTGACTAAAGCAGCCTCTGTTTAAGACCATATAACCATTTGCTCTTATTATATTTGAAATTAGGCCTGATAAAGACACTTTTGCTGGGCATAGCACTACTTGTCCCTGCCAGGGCATCCCATTCTGTGACTAAAGCAGCCTCTGTTTAAGACCATATAACCATTTGCTCTTATTATATTTGAAATTAGGCCTGATAAAGACACTTTTGCTGGGCATAGCACTACTTGTCCCTGCCAGGGCATCCCATTCTGTGACTAAAGCAGCCTCTGTTTAAAACCATATAACCATTTGCTCTTATTATATTTGAAATTAGGCCTGATAAAGACACTTTTGCTGGGCATAGCACTACTTGTCCCTGCCAGGGCATCCCATTCTGTGACTAAAGCAGCCTCTGTTTAAGACCATATAACCATTTGCTCTTATTATATTTGAAATTAGCCTGATAAAGACACTTTTGCTGGGCATAGTACTACTGGATCTTTTTTGGGGGCATCCCATTCTGTGACTAAAGCAGCCTCTGTTTAAGACCATATAACCATTTGCTCTTATTATATTTGAAATTAGCCTGATAAAGACACTTTTGCTGGGCATAGTACTACTGGATCTTTTTTGGGGGCATCCCATTCTGTGACTAAAGCAGCCTCTGTTTAAGACCATATAACCATTTGCTCTTATTATATTTGAAATTAGCCTGATAAAGACACTTTTGCTGGGCATAGTACTACTGGATCTTTTTTGGGGGCATCCCATTCTGTGACTACAGCAGCCTCTGTTTAAGACCGTATAACCATTTGCTCTTATTATATTTGAAATTAGGCCTGATAAAGACACTTTTGCTGGGCATAGCACTAGTTGTCCCTGCCAGGGCATCCCATTCTGTGACTAAAGCAGCCTCTGTTTAAGACCATATAACCATTTGCTCTTATTATATTTGAAATTAGGCCTGATAAAGACACTTTTGCTGGACATAGCACTACTTGTCCCTGCCAGGGCATCCCATTCTGTGACTAAAGCAGCCTCTGTTTAAGACCATATAACCATTTGCTCTTATTATATTTGAAATTAGGCCTGATAAAGACACTTTTGCTGGGCATAGCACTACTTGTCCCTGCCAGGGCATCCCATTCTGTGACTAAAGCAGCCTCTGTTTAAGACCATATAACCATTTGCTCTTATTATATTTGAAATTAGGCCTGATAAAGACACTTTTGCTGGGCATAGCACTACTTGTCCCTGCCAGGGCATCCCATTCTGTGACTAAAGCAGCCTCTGTTTAAGACCATATAACCATTTGCTCTTATTATATTTGAAATTAGCCTGATAAAGACACTTTTGCTGGGCATAGTACTACTGGATCTTTTTTGGGGGCATCCCATTCTGTGACTAAAGCAGCCTCTGTTTAAGACCATATAACCATTTGCTCTTATTATATTTGAAATTAGCCCTGATAAAGACACTTTTGCTGGGAATAGGCTTACTGCTGCCTGCCAGGTGCACTTCTGTTGAGGCATCCCATTCTGTAACATAGCATACCCCTCTTTATTTACACTAAGCAGGCCTGTTGGAGGCTGAGTGTTACTGCTCACTTTTGGTGTGCATTATATTCTGTTTCATATAGACCCACCGCTGCCCGGGGGATCTTAAAATATCACCTACTACCACGCCAGTTAGACTATGTCGGGCAGACAAGTGCCTGGAAGTGAAAAGAGGAGTGGCAGAGGCCAAGATTCCGCAGGCAGAGCTCGCATCAGACTGGGGGCCAGTAGCAGCAGGAGTCACGCTGAGAGACCTAATCTGCCAGTATCTGCTAGCGGTCGGGTCTCCACCAGTAACGCATCTGCCGTGGTAGATTGGTTGACGCGCTCATCAACAACATCATCACAACTTATGTCTGAGACCCCCAGTCTAGGGTCGGTAGGTTCCTCTGACACAACCCTGAGTTGGCATGCCCCGAGAGCAGTCCCTGTCCTCCCATTGCTTCTGTCCTACGCCGTTTCCTCCCCCAGCGACGTATCCTATGCTTTGGGTTCAGCTCCACTCTTTAGTGAGGAGGACCATCAGATAGAGGACAGTCAGCAGCTACTGCCCAGCCAAGAAATGGAGGTGGGTTCTCTAGCTAGGCAGACAGATAGTGATGTGGACAGTGTCGTGGGTGCTGTGAGCGTTCCAGCTCCTGCGCCAGACACTGTTGACAAATCCACGAACATCAGTGACGTACAGCCACAACTCGGTGATGATGATGATGACGATGAAGCCGATCGCACTTGGGAGCCGGGTGATGAAGGGGCTTCATCGTCATCATCAGGAGAAGAGGGGCGCAGGTTGCCCCGGAGTCAGCAGCTGAGGCAGCAAGGTGGTAGCAGTCAGCATGGGGGCACAATTCCAAAGGCTGGAGCCGGCCGGGGCCGGGGCCGGGGTAGAGCACCTGCTGTGCGGCAGTCTACCTTATCGGGAGGTAGTGGAGCAGGGGTTCCTGGAGTTGGCAACAGCAGCAGTGAATCAGTGAGGCCAGGGGGTGGGAAAAGTAGCTACTCGGCAGTGTGGCAGTTTTTCCTGAGGCATCCGTAGGAGGGTAACATGGCCACATGCAAGATATGTAGGCAAAAGGTGAAGCGTGGCCAGGGTCCAAATGTTGGCACCACGGCCCTGCGTCAACATATGATGCGTCACCATAAAACGACCTGGGAGAACCGAGGCTCCCAAGGGGTGGTCCAGTCTGCTTCCTCACCAAGTGAGCTCCCAATTTCTGCCAGCCAAGGCTCCAGCACCTCAGCCGAAGGCAGCTGTGCGTCATACCCATCCTCTGTCGCTCCTGCTCCTCCTCCTCCAAGTCATGCATCCCGCCAGCAATCCATCAGCGAAGCCATGTCCAAGAGACAGCAGTATGCGCCCACTCATCCTACGGCGCAGAAGCTGAATGTGCTCCTGTCCAAGTTGCTGGTGCTGCAGTCGCTCCCTTTTCAGGTGGTGGAATCTGCACCTTTCAGAGAACTGATGGCTTGTGCCGAGCCGAGGTGGAGAGTCCCAAGCCGTCATTTCTTTGCCAAGAAGGCAGTACCAGCGCTGCACACTTTTGTTGAACAGAAGGTGGGCCAGTCCTTGAGCCTGTCGGTGTGTAGCAAAATACATGGCAGCGCCGACATCTGGAGCTGTAACTACGGTCAGGGGCAGTACATGTCGTTTACGGCCCACTGGGTGAATGTGGTCCCTTTGCAGCAGCAACTTGGACAGGTCACGCCGCTTCGGCCTCCGCGCTCTCTGCCCATTGGGCCTGTGACACCGTGCGACTCGGCCTCCTCATCCTCCGCCATCTCCTCACCCTCCACTGTAGGCTCAAGTCTCAGTGCCCCTCCAGTCTACCATGTGTGCAGGGCACGGAGGTGTCACGCAGTGCTTCACATGGTTTGTCTTGGCGAACGGAGTCACACAGGGGAGGAACTGCTTAAATGTATTCATCAGGAAATCCAAACATGGCTTACTCCGAGAAAACTTAAAATGGGAATCATGGTTACCGACAATGGGAAGAACATTTTGTCTGCGCTGCGCCAAGGAAGCCTGACCCATGCCCCCTGCATGGCTCACGTCTTCAATCTGGTTGTCAAGCGGTTTCTGAAGTGTTCCCCCCATCTGCAGGACATCCTAACAACTTCAAGGAAACTTTGCATGCACTTCAGCCACTCCTACACCGCCAAACACACCCTTCTTGAGCTACAGCGTCAGAATGGTATCCCCCAACATAGTCTGATTTGCGATGTTTCCACCCGTTGGAATTCCACCCTTCACATGTTGGACCGATTATATGAACAGAGAAAAGCCATCACGGATTTCCTGATGATCCAAGCAGATAGGGGGACTCCCCTGTGTAACTTCAATGTCAACCAGTGGCAGCTCATACGTGACACCTGCCGTTTGCTCAGGCCCTTTGAGGAAGCCACTTTATTTGTCAGTCGGCAGGATTACGGGATGAACGACGTGATTCCACTGCTTCATGTACTACAGCACATGTTGGAAACCATGGCTGGTCAGGGCACTGGAGACATGGCGTTTACATCTTACGGCCACATGAACCCCGTTGGAGCTGAACTGGAGGAGGAGGAGGAAGAGGAGGAGGAGGAGTTGCCCAGCAAAACACAGTTTAGGCTTGGCAAAATGGCTGGTTTATCTAGTCAGCGGACAGGAGAGGAGGAGCAGGAGCAGCCAGAGGAGCTAGAGGTTTTTGAGGAAGGCGAGACAGAGGACCCGGGCACACCGTGGCAGTATGCAGTGGAGATGGAGACAGGTAGTCCATCCGAGTCACTTGCGCAAATGGCACGAAGCATGCTCACGTGCTTGCGTAGTGACCCCAGAATTGTTTCCATCTGTCGGCGGGATGACTTCTGGCTGTCCACCTTATTGGACCCTCGCTTCTGGCACAAAATGGGGGCATTTTTTAAACCCACTGAGAGGGAGGACAAACTCAACTACTACAAAGACATTCTACGTAGGCAGTTGGCCGATGCCTATCTGCGCCATGGTCCATACTCTCGCAGGTCTGACTCGAGGGGACCTCTGCGCTCACCTTCCACTGCCATGGCCGCTGGGGGGGTTGGCAGGAGCAGCAGCAGCAGCTCCATCAGCAGCAGCAGCCTCAGTCTTCAGTCGCTAATGAGTAGCTTTCGACACCCGCATAGTGAGGCTACTCATGAGCAGCAGGAAGACCTGGAGCAGGACCTCAACCAGCAGGTCATGTCATACTTTGACATGACCATGCCAACACATCTTGAGGATCCGCTGGACTTCTGGGCAGCCAAACTTGATTTGTGGCCGCAACTAGCAGAGTTTGCCATGGAAAAGCTGTCCTGCCCGGCAAGTAGCGTGCCATCTGAGCGGGTGTTTAGTGCGGCGGGGGCCATAGTTACGGCGAGGAGAACTCGTCTGTCAACTAAAAATGTGGAGAGACTCACCTTTGTCAAAATGAATCAGGGATGGATCAGCCAGGATTTCCACCCACCAATGCCTGATGCATGCGACTAGATTCAGCATGGTGCCACGTTTTACACTTTCCAAATGGTGCAAAACATATTTATGTCTTTAGGCCATTTTTTGGGCTCCTGCTGCTGCCAACTTCTGCCAACTCCAGGGTGTGATTCATCCAATTGTTGGGCTCCTGAAGCCAACCCCAGTGTCTCTTTAAAGTAATACTTGGGCTCCTGCTGCTGCTGCTGCTGTCAACTCCTGCCAACTCTAGGGTGTGATTCATCCAATTTTTGGGCTCCTGAAGCCAACTCCTGTGTATATTTGGGCTCCTGCTGCTGCCAACTCCAGTGTGTGATTCATCCAATTTTTGAGCTCCTGAAGGCAACTCCAGTGTATATTTGGGCTCCTGCTGCTGCTGCTGCCAACTCCAGTGTGTGATTCATCCAATTTTTGGGCTCCTGAAGGCAACTCCAGTGTATATTTGGGCTCCTGCTGCTGCTGCTGCCAACTCCAGGGTGTGATTCATCCAATTTTTGGGCTCCTGAAGCCAACCCCAGTGTCTCTTTTAAGTAATGTTTGGGCTCCTGCTGCTGCTGTCAACTCCTGCCAACTCCAGGGTGTGATTCATCCAATTTTTGGGCTCCTGAAGCCAACTCCAGTGTATATTTGGGCTCCTGCTGCTGCTGCTGCTGTCAACTCCTGCCAACTCCAGGGTGTGATTCATCCAATTTTTGGGCTCCTGAAGCCAACTCCAGTGTATATTTGGGCTCCTGCTGCTGCCAACTTCTGCCAACTCCAGGGTGTGATTCATCCAATTTTTGGGCTCCTGAAGCCAACCCCAGTGTCTCTTTAAAGTAATATTTGGGCTCCTGCTGCTGCTGCTGCTGTCAACTCCTGCCAACTCCAGGGTGTGATTCATCCAATTTTTGGGCTCCTGAAGCCAACTCCAGTGTATATTTGGGCTCCTGCAGCTGCTGCTGCCAACTTCTGCCAACTCCAGGGTGTGATTCATCCAATT
Source organism: Gastrophryne carolinensis (assembly GCA_027917425.1). NCBI lineage: Eukaryota > Metazoa > Chordata > Amphibia > Anura > Microhylidae > Gastrophryne > Gastrophryne carolinensis. The sequence goes on from CM051241.1 coordinate 74,516,939, forward strand.
TTTGGGCTCCTGAAGCCAACTCCAGTGTATATTTGGGCTCCTGCTGCTGCCAACTTCAGCCAACTCCAGGGTGTGATTCATCCAATTTTTGGGCTCCTGAGGCCAACCCCAGGGTCTCTTTAAAGTAATATTTGGGCTCCTGCTGCTGCCAACTCCAGGGTGTGATTCATCCAATTTTTGGGCTCCTGAGGCCAACCCCAGGGTCTCTTTAAAGTAATATTTGGGCTCCTGCTGCTGCTGCTGTCAACTCCTGCCAACTCCAGGGTGTGATTCATCCAATTTTTGGGCTCCTGAAGCCAACTCCAGTGTATATTTGGGCTCCTGCTGCTGCCAACTTCTGCCAACTCCAGGGTGTGATTCATCCAATTTTTGGGCTCCTGAAGCCAACTCCAGTGTATATTTGGGCTCCTGCTGCTGCTGCTGCCAACTTCTGCCAACTCCAGGGTGTGATTCATCCAATTTTTGGGCTCCTGAAGCCAACCCCAGTGTCTCTTTAAAGTAATATTTGGGCTCCTGCTGCTGCTGCTGCTGTCAACTCCTGCCAACTCCAGGGTGTGATTCATCCAATTTTTGGGCTCCTGAAGCCAACTCCAGTGTATATTTGGGCTCCTGCTGCTGCTGCTGCCAACTTCTGCCAACTCCAGGGTGTGATTCATCCAATTTTTGGGCTCCTGAAGCCAACTCCAGTGTATATTTGGGCTCCTGCTGCTGCTGCTGCCAACTTCTGCCAACTCCAGGGTGTGATTCATCCAATTTTTGGGCTCCTGAGGCCAACCCCAGGGTCTCTTTAAAGTAATATTTGGGCTCCTGCTGCTGCCAACTCCAGGGTGTGATTCATCCAATTTTTGGGCTCCTGAGGCCAACCCCAGGGTCTCTTTAAAGTAATATTTGGGCTCCTGCTGCTGCTGCTGTCAACTCCTGCCAACTCCAGGGTGTGATTCATCCAATTTTTGGGCTCCTGAAGCCAACTCCAGTGTATATTTGGGCTCCTGCTGCTGCTGCTGCCAACTTCTGCCAACTCCAGGGTGTGATTCATCCAATTTTTGGGCTCCTGAGGCCAACCCCAGGGTCTCTTTAAAGTAATATTTGGGATCCTGCTGCTGCCAACTCCAGGGTGTGATTCATCCAATTTTTGGGCTCCTGAGGCCAACCCCAGGGTCTCTTTAAAGTAATATTTGGGCTCCTGCTGCTGCTGCTGCTGTCAACTCCTGCCAACTCCAGGGTGTGATTCATCCAATTTTTGGGCTCCTGCTGCTGCTGCTGCCAACTTCTGCCAACTCCAGGGTGTGATTCATCCAATTTTTGGGCTCCTGAAGCCAACCCCAGTGTCTCTTTAAAGTAATATTTGGGCTCCTGCTGCTGCTGCTGCTGTCAACTCCTGCCAACTCCAGGGTGTGATTCATCCAATTTTTGGGCTCCTGAAGCCAACTCCAGTGTATATTTGGGCTCCTGCTGCTGCTGCTGCCAACTTCTGCCAACTCCAGGGTGTGATTCATCCAATTTTTGGGCTCCTGAAGCCAACTCCAGTGTATATTTGGGCTCCTGCTGCTGCTGCTGCCAACTTCTGCCAACTCCAGGGTGTGATTCATCCAATTTTTGGGCTCCTGAGGCCAACCCCAGGGTCTCTTTAAAGTAATATTTGGGCTCCTGCTGCTGCCAACTCCAGGGTGTGATTCATCCAATTTTTGGGCTCCTGAGGCCAACCCCAGGGTCTCTTTAAAGTAATATTTGGGCTCCTGCTGCTGCTGCTGCTGTCAACTCCTGCCAACTCCAGGGTGTGATTCATCCAATTTTTGGGCTCCTGAAGCCAACTCCAGTGTATATTTGGGCTCCTGCTGCCAACTTCTGCCAACTCCAGGGTGTGATTCATCCAATTTTTGGGCTCCTGAAGCCAACTCCAGTGTATATTTGGGCTCCTGCTGCTGCTGCTGCCAACTTCTGCCAACTCCAGGGTGTGATTCATCCAATTTTTGGGCTCCTGAGGCCAACCCCAGGGTCTCTTTAAAGTAATATTTGGGCTCCTGCTGCTGCCAACTCCAGGGTGTGATTCATCCGATTTTTGGGCTCCTGAGGCCAACCCCAGGGTCTCTTTAATGTAATATTTGGGCTCCTGCTGCTGCTGTCAACTCCTGCCAACTCCAGGGTGTGATTCATCCAATTTTTGGGCTCCTGAAGCCAACTCCAGTGTATATTTGGGCTCCTGCTGCTGCTGCTGTCAACTCCTGCCAACTCCAGGGTGTGATTCATCCAATTTTTGGGCTCCTGAAGCCAACCCCAGTGTCTCTTTTAAGTAATGTTTGGGCTCCTGCTGCTGCTGTCAACTCCTGCCAACTCCAGGGTGTGATTCATCCAATTTTTGGGCTCCTGAAGCCAACTCCAGTGTATATTTGGGCTCCTGCTGCTGCTGCTGTCAACTCCTGCCAACTCCAGGGTGTGATTCATCCAATTTTTGGGCTCCTGAAGCCAACCCCAGTGTCTCTTTAAAGTAATATTTGGGCTCCTGCTGCTGCTGCTGCCAACTCCAGGGTGTGAATCATCCAATTTTTGGGCTCCTGAGGCCAACCCCAGGGTCTCTTTAAAGTAATATTTGGGCTCCTGCTGCTGCTGCTGCTGTCAACTCCTGCCAACTCCAGGGTGTGATTCATCCAATTTTTGGGCTCCTGAAGCCAACTCCAGTGTATATTTGGGCTCCTGCTGCTGCTGCTGCCAACTTCTGCCAACTCCAGGGTGTGATTCATCCAATTTTTGGGCTCCTGAAGCCAACTCCAGTGTATATTTGGGCTCCTGCTGCTGCTGCTGCCAACTTCTGCCAACTCCAGGGTGTGATTCATCCAATTTTTGTGCTCCTGAAGCCAACCCCAGTGTCTCTTTAAAGTAATATTTGGGCTCCTGCTGCTGCTGCTGCTGTCAACTCCTGCCAACTCCAGGGTGTGATTCATCCAATTTTTGGGCTCCTGAAGCCAACTCCAGTGTATATTTGGGCTCCTGCTGCTGCTGCTGCCAACTTCTGCCAACTCCAGGGTGTGATTCATCCAATTTTTGGGCTCCTGAAGCCAACTCCAGTGTATATTTGGGCTCCTGCTGCTGCTGCTGCCAACTTCTGCCAACTCCAGGGTGTGATTCATCCAATTTTTGGGCTCCTGAGGCCAACCCCAGGGTCTCTTTAAAGTAATATTTGGGCTCCTGCTGCTGCCAACTCCAGGGTGTGATTCATCCAATTTTTGGGCTCCTGAGGCCAACCCCAGGGTCTCTTTAATGTAATATTTGGGCTCCTGCTGCTGCTGTCAACTCCTGCCAACTCCAGGGTTTGATTCATCCAATTTTTGGGCTCCTGAAGCCAACCCCAGTGTCTCTTTTAAGTAATGTTTGGGCTCCTGCTGCTGCTGCCAACTCCAGGGTGTGATTCATCCAATTTTTGGGCTCCTGAAGCCAACTCCAGTGTATATTTGGGCTCCTGCTGCTGCTGCTGCTGTCAACTCCTGCCAACTCCAGGGTGTGATTCATCCAATTTTTGGGCTCCTGAAGCCAACTCCAGTGTATATTTGGGCTCCTGCTGCTGCTGCCAACTTCTGCCAACTCCAGGGTGTGATTCATCCAATTTTTGGGCTCCTGAAGCCAACTCCAGTGTATATTTGGGCTCCTGCTGCTGCTGCTGCCAACTTCTGCCAACACCAGGGTGTGATTCATCCAATTTTTGGGCTCCTGAGGCCAACCCCAGGGTCTCTTTAAAGTAATATTTGGGCTCCTGCTGCTGCCAACTCCAGGGTGTGATTCATCCAATTTTTGGGCTCCTGAGGCCAACCCCAGGGTCTCTTTAAAGTAATATTTGGGCTCCTGCTGCTGCTGCTGCTGTCAACTCCTGCCAACTCCAGGGTGTGATTCATCCAATTTTTGGGCTCCTGAAGCTAACTCCAGTGTATATTTGGGCTCCTGCTGCTGCCAACTTCTGCCAACTCCAGGGTGTGATTCATCCAATTTTTGGGCTCCTGAAGCCAACTCCAGTGTATATTTGGGCTCCTGCTGCTGCTGCTGCCAACTTCTGCCAACTCCAGGGTGTGATTCATCCAATTTTTGGGCTCCTGAAGCCAACCCCAGTGTCTCTTTAAAGTAATATTTGGGCTCCTGCTGCTGCTGCTGCTGCTGTCAACTCCTGCCAACTCCAGGGTGTGATTCATCCAATTTTTGGGCTCCTGAAGCCAACTCCAGTGTATATTTGGGCTCCTGCTGCTGCTGCTGCCAACTTCTGCCAACTCCAGGGTGTGATTCATCCAATTTTTGGGCTCCTGAAGCCAACTCCAGTGTATATTTGGGCTCCTGCTGCTGCTGCTGCCAACTTCTGCCAACTCCAGGGTGTGATTCATCCAATTTTTGGGCTCCTGAGGCCAACCCCAGGGTCTCTTTAAAGTAATATTTGGGCTCCTGCTGCTGCCAACTCCAGGGTGTGATTCATCCAATTTTTGGGCTCCTGAGGCCAACCCCAGGGTCTCTTTAAAGTAATATTTGGGCTCCTGCTGCTGCTGCTGCTGTCAACTCCTGCCAACTCCAGGGTGTGATTCATCCAATTTTTGGGCTCCTGAAGCCAACTCCAGTGTATATTTGGGCTCCTGCTGCTGCTGCTGCCAACTTCTGCCAACTCCAGGGTGTGATTCATCCAATTTTTGGGCTCCTGAGGCCAACCCCAGGGTCTCTTTAAAGTAATATTTGGGCTCCTGCTGCTGCCAACTCCAGGGTGTGATTTATCCGATTTTTGGGCTCCTGAGGCCAACCCCAGGGTCTCTTTAATGTAATATTTGGGCTCCTGCTGCTGCTGTCAACTCCTGCCAACTCCAGGGTGTGATTCATCCAATTTTTGGGCTCCTGAAGCCAGCCCCAGTGTCTCTTTTAAGTAATGTTTGGGCTCCTGCTGCTGCTGTCAACTCCTGCCAACTCCAGGGTGTGATTCATCCAATTTTTGGGCTCCTGAAGCCAACTCCAGTGTATATTTGGGCTCCTGCTGCTGCTGCTGTCAACTCCTGCCAACTCCAGGGTGTGATTCATCCAATTTTTGGGCTCCTGAAGCCAACCCCAGTGTCTCTTTTAAGTAATGTTTGGGCTCCTGCTGCTGCTGTCAACTCCTGCCAACTCCAGGGTGTGATTCATCCAATTTTTGGGCTCCTGAAGCCAACTCCAGTGTATATTTGGGCTCCTGCTGCTGCTGCTGTCAACTCCTGCCAACTCCAGGGCGTGATTCATCCAATTTTTGGGCTCCTGAAGCCAACCCCAGTGTCTCTTTAAAGTAATATTTGGGCTCCTGCTGCTGCTGCTGCCAACTCCAGGGTGTGAATCATCCAATTTTTGGGCTCCTGAGGCCAACCCCAGGGTCTCTTTAAAGTAATATTTGGGCTCCTGCTGCTGCTGCTGCTGTCAACTCCTGCCAACTCCAGGGTGTGATTCATCCAATTTTTGGGCTCCTGAAGCCAACTCCAGTGTATATTTGGGCTCCTGCTGCTGCTGCTGCCAACTTCTGCCAACTCCAGGGTGTGATTCATCCAATTTTTGGGCTCCTGAAGCCAACTCCAGTGTATATTTGGGCTCCTGCTGCTGCTGCTGCCAACTTCTGCCAACTCCAGGGTGTGATTCATCCAATTTTTGTGCTCCTGAAGCCAACCCCAGTGTCTCTTTAAAGTAATATTTGGGCTCCTGCTGCTGCTGCTGCTGTCAACTCCTGCCAACTCCAGGGTGTGATTCATCCAATTTTTGGGCTCCTGAAGCCAACTCCAGTGTATATTTGGGCTCCTGCTGCTGCTGCTGCCAACTTCTGCCAACTCCAGGGTGTGATTCATCCAATTTTTGGGCTCCTGAAGCCAACTCCAGTGTATATTTGGGCTCCTGCTGCTGCTGCTGTCAACTCCTGCCAACTCCAGGGTGTGATTCATCCAATCTTTGGGCTCCTGAAGCCAACTCCAGTGTATATTTGGGCTCCTGCTGCTGCTGCTGTCAACTCCTGCCAACTCCAGGGTGTGATTCATCCAATTTTTGGGCTCCTGAAGCCAACTCCAGTGTATATTTGGGCTCCTGCTGCTGCTGCTGCCAACTTCTGCCAACTCCAGGGTGTGATTCATCCAATTTTTGGGCTCCTGAAGCCAACCCCAGTGTCTCTTTAAAGTAATATTTGGGCTCCTGCTGCTGCTGTCAACTCCTGCAAACTCCAGGGTGTGATTCATCCAATTTTTGGGCTCCTGAAGCCAACTCCAGTGTATATTTGGGCTCCTGCGGCTGCTGCTGCCAACTTCTGCCAACTCCAGGGTGTGATTCATCCAATTTTTGGGCTCCTGAAGCCAACTCCAGTGTATATTTGGGCTCCTGCTGCTGCCAACTTCAGCCAACTCCAGGGTGTGATTCATCCAATTTTTGGGCTCCTGAGGCCAACCCCAGGGTCTCTTTAAAGTAATATTTGGGCTCCTGCTGCTGCCAACTCCAGGGTGTGATTCATCCAATTTTTGGGCTCCTGAGGCCAACCCCAGGGTCTCTTTAAAGTAATATTTGGGCTCCTGCTGCTGCTGCTGCTGTCAACTCCTGCCAACTCCAGGGTGTGATTCATCCAATTTTTGGGCTCCTGAAGCCAACTCCAGTGTATATTTGGGCTCCTGCTGCTGCCAACTTCTGCCAACTCCAGGGTGTGATTCATCCAATTTTTGGGCTCCTGAAGCCAACCCCAGTGTCTCTTTAAAGTAATATTTGGGCTCCTGCTGCTGCTGCTGCTGTCAACTCCTGCCAACTCCAGGGTGTGATTCATCCAATTTTTGGGCTCCTGAAGCCAACTCCAGTGTATATTTGGGCTCCTGCTGCTGCTGCTGCCAACTTCTGCCAACTCCAGGGTGTGATTCATCCAATTTTTGGGCTCCTGAAGCCAACTCCAGTGTATATTTGGGCTCCTGCTGCTGCTGCTGCCAACTTCTGCCAACTCCAGGGTGTGATTCATCCAATTTTTGGGCTCCTGAGGCCAACCCCAGGGTCTCTTTAAAGTAATATTTGGGCTCCTGCTGCTGCCAACTCCAGGGTGTGATTCATCCAATTTTTGGGCTCCTGAGGCCAACCCCAGGGTCTCTTTAAAGTAATATTTGGGCTCCTGCTGCTGCTGCTGCTGTCAACTCCTGCCAACTCCAGGGTGTGATTCATCCAATTTTTGGGCTCCTGAAGCCAACTCCAGTGTATATTTGGGCTCCTGCTGCTGCTGCTGCCAACTTCTGCCAACTCCAGGGTGTGATTCATCCAATTTTTGGGCTCCTGAGGCCAACCCCAGGGTCTCTTTAAAGTAATATTTGGGCTCCTGCTGCTGCCAACTCCAGGGTGTGATTCATCTGATTTTTGGGCTCCTGAGGCCAACCCCAGGGTCTCTTTAATGTAATATTTGGGCTCCTGCTGCTGCTGTCAACTCCTGCCAACTCCAGGGTGTGATTCATCCAATTTTTGGGCTCCTGAAGCCAGCCCCAGTGTCTCTTTTAAGTAATGTTTGGGCTCCTGCTGCTGCTGTCAACTCCTGCCAACTCCAGGGTGTGATTCATCCAATTTTTGGGCTCCTGAAGCCAACTCCAGTGTATATTTGGGCTCCTGCTGCTGCTGCTGTCAACTCCTGCCAACTCCAGGGTGTGATTCATCCAATTTTTGGGCTCCTGAAGCCAACCCCAGTGTCTCTTTTAAGTAATGTTTGGGCTCCTGCTGCTGCTGTCAACTCCTGCCAACTCCAGGGTGTGATTCATCCAATTTTTGGGCTCCTGAAGCCAACTCCAGTGTATATTTGGGCTCCTGCTGCTGCTGCTGCTGTCAACTCCTGCCAACTCCAGGGTGTGATTCATCCAATTTTTGGGCTCCTGAAGCCAACCCCAGTGTCTCTTTAAAGTAATATTTGGGCTCCTGCTGCTGCTGCCAACTCCAGGGTGTGAATCATCCAATTTTTGGGCTCCTGAGGCCAACCCCAGGGTCTCTTTAAAGTAATATTTGGGCTCCTGCTGCTGCTGCTGCTGTCAACTCCTGCCAACTCCAGGGTGTGATTCATCCAATTTTTGGGCTCCTGAAGCCAACTCCAGTGTATATTTGGGCTCCTGCTGCTGCTGCTGCCAACTTCTGCCAACTCCAGGGTGTGATTCATCCAATTTTTGGGCTCCTGAAGCCAACTCCAGTGTATATTTGGGCTCCTGCTGCTGCTGCTGCCAACTTCTGCCAACTCCAGGGTGTGATTCATCCAATTTTTGGGCTCCTGAGGCCAACCCCAGGGTCTCTTTAAAATAATATTTGGGCTCCTGCTGCTGCTGCTGCTGTCAACTCCTGCCAACTCCAGGGTGTGATTCATCCATTTTTTGGGCTCCTGAAGCCAACTCCAGTGTATATTTGGGCTCCTGCTGCTGCTGCTGCCAACTTCTGCCAACTCCAGGGTGTGATTCATCCAATTTTTGGGCTCCTGAAGCCAACTCCAGTGTATATTTGGGCTCCTGCTGCTGCTGCTGCCAACTTCTGCCAACTCCAGGGTGTGATTCATCCAATTTTTGGGCTCCTGAGGCCAACCCCAGGGTCTCTTTAAAGTAATATTTGGGCTCCTGCTGCTGCCAACTCCAGGGTGTGATTCATCCAATTTTTGGGCTCCTGAGGCCAACCCCAGGGTCTCTTTAATGTAATATTTGGGCTCCTGCTGCTGCTGTCAACTCCTGCCAACTCCAGGGTGTGATTCATCCAATTTTTGGGCTCCTGAAGCCAACCCCAGTGTCTCTTTTAAGTAATGTTTGGGCTCCTGCTGCTGCTGCCAACTCCAGGGTGTGATTCATCCAATTTTTGGGCTCCTGAAGCCAATTCCAGTGTATATTTGGGCTCCTGCTGCTGCTGCTGCTGTCAACTCCTGCCAACTCCAGGGTGTGATTCATCCAATTTTTGGGCTCCTGAAGCCAACTCCAGTGTATATTTGGGCTCCTGCTGCTGCTGCTGCCAACTTCTGCCAACTCCAGGGTGTGATTCATCCAATTTTTGGGCTCCTGAAGCCAACTCCAGTGTATATTTGGGCTCCTGCTGCTGCTGCTGCCAACTTCTGCCAACACCAGGGTGTGATTCATCCAATTTTTGGGCACCTGAGGCCAACCCCAGGGTCTCTTTAATGTAATATTTGGGCTCCTGCTGCTGCTGTCAACTCCTGCCAACTCCAGGGTGTGATTCATCCAATTTTTGGGCTCCTGAAGCCAACCCCAGTGTCTCTTTTAAGTAATGTTTGGGCTCCTGCTGCTGCTGTCAACTCCTGCCAACTCCAGGGTGTGATTCATCCAATTTTTGGGCTCCTGAAGCCAACTCCAGTGTATATTTGGGCTCCTGCTGCTGCTGCTGTCAACTCCTGCCAACTCCAGGGTGTGATTCATCCAATTTTTGGGCTCCTGAAGCCAACCCCAGTGTCTCTTTTAAGTAATGTTTGGGCTCCTGCTGCTGCTGTCAACTCCTGCCACCTCCAGGGTGTGATTCATCCAATTTTTGGGCTCCTGAAGCCAACTCCAGTGTATATTTGGGCTCCTGCTGCTGCTGCTGTCAACTCCTGCCAACTCCAGGGTGTGATTCATCCAATTTTTGGGCTCCTGAAGCCAACCCCAGTGTCTCTTTAAAGTAATATTTGGGCTCCTGCTGCTGCTGCTGCCAACTCCAGGGTGTGAATCATCCAATTTTTGGGCTCGTGAGGCCAACCCCAGGGTCTCTTTAAAGTAATATTTGGGCTCCTGCTGCTGCTGCTGTCAACTCCTGCCAACTCCAGGGTGTGATTCATCCAATTTTTGGGCTCCTGAAGCCAACTCCAGTGTATATTTGGGCTCCTGCTGCTGCTGCTGCCAACTTCTGCAAACTCCAGGGTGTGATTCATCCAATTTTTGGGCTCCTGAAGCCAACTCCAGTGTATATTTGGGCTCCTGCTGCTGCTGCTGCCAACTTCTGCCAACTCCAGGGTGTGATTCATCCAATTTTTGGGCTCCTGAAGCCAACCCCAGTGTCTCTTTAAAGTAATATTTGGGCTCCTGCTGCTGCTGCTGCTGTCAACTCCTGCCAACTCCAGGGTGTGATTCATCCAATTTTTGGGCTCCTGAAGCCAACTCCAGTGTATATTTGGGCTCCTGCTGCTGCTGCTGCCAACTTCTGCCAACTCCAGGGTGTGATTCATCCAATTTTTGGGCTCCTGAAGCCAACTCCAGTGTATATTTGGGCTCCTGCTGCTGCTGCTGCCAACTTCTGCCAACTCCAGGGTGTGATTCATCTAATTTTTGGGCTCCTGAGGCCAACCACAGGGTCTCTTTAAAGTAATATTTGGGCTCCTGCTGCTGCCAACTCCAGGGTGTGATTCATCCAATTTTTGGGCTCCTGAGGCCAACCCCAGGGTCTCTTTAAAGTAATATTTGGGCTCCTGCTGCTGCTGCTGCTGTCAACTCCTGCCAACTCCAGGGTGTGATTCATCCAATTTTTGGGCTCCTGAAGCCAACTCCAGTGTATATTTGGGCTCCTGCTGCTGCTGCTGCCAACTTCTGCCAACTCCAGGGTGTGATTCATCCAATTTTTGGGCTCCTGAAGCCAACTCCAGTGTATATTTGGGCTCCTGCTGCTGCTGCTGCCAACTCCTGCCAACTCCAGGGTGTGATTCATCCAATTTCTGGGCTCCTGAGGCCAACCCCAGGGTCTCTTTAAAGTAATATTTGGGCTCCTGCTGCTGCCAACTCCAGGGTGTGATTCATCCAATTTTTGGGCTCCTGAGGCCAACCCCAGGGTCTCTTTAATGTAATATTTGGGATCCTGCTGCTGCTGTCAACTCCTGCCAACTCCAGGGTGTGATTCATCCAATTTTTGGGCTCCTGAAGCCAACCCCAGTGTCTCTTTTAAGTAATGTTTGGGCTCCTGCTGCTGCTGTCAACTCCTGCCAACTCCAGGGTGTGATTCATCCAATTTTTGGGCTCCTGAAGCCAACTCCAGTGTATATTTGGGCTCCTGCTGCTGCTGCTGTCAACTCCTGCCAACTCCAGGGTGTGATTCATCCAATTTTTGGGCTCCTGAAGCCAACCCCAGTGTCTCTTTTAAGTAATGTTTGGGCTCCTGCTGCTGCTGTCAACTCCTGCCAACTCCAGGGTGTGATTCATCCAATTTTTGGGCTCCTGAAGCCAACTCCAGTGTATATTTGGGCTCATGCTGCTGCTGCTGTCAACTCCTGCCAACTCCAGGGTGTGATTCATCCAATTTTTGGGCTCCTGAAGCCAACTCCAGTGTATATTTGGGCTCCTGCTGCTGCTGCTGCCAACTTCTGCAAACTCCAGGGTGTGATTCATCCAATTTTTGGGCTCCTGAAGCCAACTCCAGTGTATATTTGGGCTCCTGCTGCTGCTGCTGCCAACTTCTGCCAACTCCAGGGTGTGATTCATCCAATTTTTGGGCTCCTGAAGCCAACCCCAGTGTCTCTTTAAAGTAATATTTGGGCTCCTGCTGCTGCTGCTGCTGTCAACTCCTGCCAACTCCAGGGTGTGATTCATCCAATTTTTGGGCTCCTGAAGCCAACTCCAGTGTATATTTGGGCTCCTGCTGCTGCTGCTGCCAACTTCTGCCAACTCCAGGGTGTGATTCATCCAATTTTTGGGCTCCTGAAGCCAACTCCAGTGTATATTTGGGCTCCTGCTGCTGCTGCTGCCAACTTCTGCCAACTCCAGGGTGTGATTCATCTAATTTTTGGGCTCCTGAGGCCAACCCCAGGGTCTCTTTAAAGTAATATTTGGGCTCCTGCTGCTGCCAACTCCAGGGTGTGATTCATCCAATTTTTGGGCTCCTGAGGCCAACCCCAGGGTCTCTTTAAAGTAATATTTGGGCTCCTGCTGCTGCTGCTGCTGTCAGCTCCTGCCAACTCCAGGGTGTGATTCATCCAATTTTTGGGCTCCTGAAGCCAACTCCAGTGTATATTTGGGCTCCTGCTGCTGCTGCTGCCAACTTCTGCCAACTCCAGGGTGTGATTCATCCAATTTTTGGGCTCCTGAAGCCAACTCCAGTGTATATTTGGGCTCCTGCTGCTGCTGCTGCCAACTTCTGCCAACTCCAGGGTGTGATTCATCCAATTTCTGGGCTCCTGAGGCCAACCCCAGGGTCTCTTTAAAGTAATATTTGGGCTCCTGCTGCTGCCAACTCCAGGGTGTGATTCATCCAATTTTTGGGCTCCTGAAGCCAACCCCAGTGTCTCTTTTAAGTAATGTTTGGGCTCCTGCTGCTGCTGTCAACTCCTGCCAACTCCAGGGTGTGATTCATCCAATTTTTGGGCTCCTGAAGCCAACTCCAGTGTATATTTGGGCTCCTGCTGCTGCTGCTGTCAACTCCTGCCAACTCCAGGGTGTGATTCATCCAATTTTTGGGCTCCTGAAGCCAACCCCAGTGTCTCTTTTAAGTAATGTTTGGGCTCCTGCTGCTGCTGTCAACTCCTGCCAACTCCAGGGTGTGATTCATCCAATTTTTGGGCTCCTGAAGCCAACTCCAGTGTATATTTGGGCTCATGCTGCTGCTGCTGTCAACTCCAGGGTGTGAATCATCCAATTTTTGGGCTCCTGAGGCCAACCCCAGGGTCTCTTTAAAGTAATATTTGGGCTCCTGCTGCTGCTGCTGCTGTCAACTCCTGCCAACTCCAGGGTGTGATTCATCCAATTTTTGGGCTCCTGAAGCCAACTCCAGTGTATATTTGGGCTCCTGCTGCTGCTGCTGCCAACTTCTGCCAACTCCAGGGTGTGATTCATCCAATTTTTGGGCTCCTGAAGCCAACTCCAGTGTATATTTGGGCTCCTGCTGCTGCTGCTGCCAACTTCTGCCAACTCCAGGGTGTGATTCATCCAATTTTTGTGCTCCTGAAGCCAACCCCAGCGTCTCTTTAAAGTAATATTTGGGCTCCTGCTGCTGCTGCTGCTGTCAACTCCTGCCAACTCCAGGGTGTGATTCATCCAATTTTTGGGCTCCTGAAGCCAACTCCAGTGTATATTTGGGCTCCTGCTGCTGCTGCTGCCAACTTCTGCCAACTCCAGGGTGTGATTCATCCAATTTTTGGGCTCCTGAAGCCAACCCCAGTGTCTCTTTAAAGTAATATTTGGGCTCCTGCTGCTGCCAACTTCTGCCAACTCCAGGGTGTGATTCATCCAATTTTTGGGCTCCTGAGGCCAACCCCAGGGTCTCTTTAAAGTAATATTTGGGCTCCTGCTGCTGCCAACTCCAGGGTGTGATTCATCCAATTTTTGGGCTCCTGAGGCCAACCCCAGGGTCTCTTTAAAGTAATATTTGGGCTCCTGCTGCTGCTGCTGCTGCTGTCAACTCCTGCCAACTCCAGGGTGTGATTCATCCAATTTTTGGGCTCCTGAAGCCAACTCCAGTGTATATTTGGGCTCCTGCTGCTGCTGCTGCCAACTTCTGCCAACTCCAGGGTGTGATTCATCCAATTTTTGGGCTCCTGAGGCCAACCCCAGGGTCTCTTTAAAGTAATATTTGGGCTCCTGCTGCTGCCAACTCCAGGGTGTGATTCATCCAATTTTTGGGCTCCTGAGGCCAACCCCAGGGTCTCTTTAAAGTAATATTTGGGCTCCTGCTGCTGCTGCTGCTGTCAACTCCTGCCAACTCCAGGGTGTGATTCATCCAATTTTTGGACTCCTGAAGCCAACTCCAGTGTATATTTGGGCTCCTGCTGCTGCTGCTGCCAACTTCTGCCAACTCCAGGGTGTGATTCATCCAATTTTTGGGCTCCTGAAGCCAACTCCAGTGTATATTTGGGCTCCTGCTGCTGCTGCTGCCAACTTCTGCCAACTCCAGGGTGTGATTCATCCAATTTCTGGGCTCCTGAGGCCAACCCCAGGGTCTCTTTAAAGTAATATTTGGGCTCCTGCTGCTGCCAACTCCAGGGTGTGATTCATCCAATTTTTGGGCTCCTGAGGCCAACCCCAGGGTCTCTTTAATGTAATATTTGGGCTCCTGCTGCTGCTGTCAACTCCTGCCAACTCCAGGGTGTGATTCATCCAATTTTTGGGCTCCTGAAGCCAACCCCAGTGTCTCTTTTAAGTAATGTTTGGGCTCCTGCTGCTGCTGTCAACTCCTGCCAACTCCAGGGTGTGATTCATCCAATTTTTGGGCTCCTGAAGCCAACTCCAGTGTATATTTGGGCTCCTGCTGCTGCTGCTGTCAACTCCTGCCAACTCCAGGGTGTGATTCATCCAATTTTTGGGCTCCTGAAGCCAACCCCAGTGTCTCTTTTAAGTAATGTTTGGGCTCCTGCTGCTGCTGTCAACTCCTGCCAACTCCTGGGTGTGATTCATCCAATTTTTGGGCTCCTGAAGCCAACTCCAGTGTATATTTGGGCTCATGCTGCTGCTGCTGTCAACTCCTGCCAACTCCAGGGTGTGATTCATCCAATTTTTGGGCTCCTGAAGCCAACCCCAGTGTCTCTTTAAAGTAATATTTGGGCTCCTGCTGCTGCTGCTGCCAACTCCAGGGTGTGAATCATCCAATTTTTGGGCTCCTGAGGCCAACCCCAGGGTCTCTTTAAAGTAATATTTGGGCTCCTGCTGCTGCTGCTGCTGTCAACTCCTGCCAACTCCAGGGTGTGATTCATCCAATTTTTGGGCTCCTGAAGCCAACTCCAGTGTATATTTGGGCTCCTGCTGCTGCTGCTGCCAACTTCTGCCAACTCCAGGGTGTGATTCATCCAATTTTTGGGCTCCTGAAGCCAACTCCAGTGTATATTTGGGCTCCTGCTGCTGCTGCTGCCAACTTCTGCCAACTCCAGGGTGTGATTCATCCAATTTTTGGGCTCCTGAAGCCAACCCCAGTGTCTCTTTAAAGTAATATTTGGGCTCCTGCTGCTGCTGCTGTTGTCAACTCCTGCCAACTCCAGGGTGTGATTCATCCAATTTTTGGGCTCCTGAAGCCAACGCCAGTGTATATTTGGGCTCCTGCTGCTGCTGCTGCCAACTTCTGCCAACTCCAGGGTGTGATTCATCCAATTTTTGGGCTCCTGAAGCCAACTCCAGTGTATATTTGGGCTCCTGCTGCTGCTGCTGCCAACTTCTGCCAACTCCAGGGTGTGATTCATCCAATTTTTGGGCTCCTGAGGCCAACCCCAGGGTCTCTTTAAAGTAATATTTGGGCTCCTGCTGCTGCCAACTCCAGGGTGTGATTCATCCAATTTTTGGGCTCCTGAGGCCAACCCCAGGGTCTCTTTAAAGTAATATTTGGGCTCCTGCTGCTGCTGCTGCTGTCAACTCCTGCCAACTCCAGGGTGTGATTCATCCAATTTTTGGGCTCCTGAAGCCAACTCCAGTGTATATTTGGGCTCCTGCTGCTGCTGCTGCCAACTTCTGCCAACTCCAGGGTGTGATTCATCCAATTTTTGGGCTCCTGAAGCCAACTCCAGTGTATATTTGGGCTCCTGCTGCTGCTGCTGCCAACTTCTGCCAACTCCAGGGTGTGATTCATCCAATTTTTGGCCTCCTGAGGCCAACCCCAGGGTCTCTTTAAAGTAATATTTGGGCTCCTGCTGCTGCCAACTCCAGGGTGTGATTCATCCAATTTTTGGGCTCCTGAGGCCAACCCCAGGGTCTCTTTAATGTAATATTTGGGCTCCTGCTGCTGCTGTCAACTCCTGCCAACTCCAGGGTGTGATTCATCCAATTTTTGGGCTCCTGAAGCCAACCCCAGTGTCTCTTTTAAGTAATGTTTGGGCTCCTGCTGCTGCTGCCAACTCCAGGGTGTGATTCATCCAATTTTTGGGCTCCTGAAGCCAACTCCAGTGTATATTTGGGCTCCTGCTGCTGCTGCTGCCAACTTCTGCCAACTCCAGGGTGTGATTCATCCAATTTTTGGGCTCCTGAAGCCAACTCCAGTGTATATTTGGGCTCCTGCTGCTGCCAACTTCTGCCAACTCCAGGGTGTGATTCATCCAATTTCTGGGCTCCTGAGGCCAACCCCAGGGTCTCTTTAAAGTAATATTTGGGCTCCTGCTGCTGCCAACTCCAGGGTGTGATTCATCCAATTTTTGGGCTCCTGAGGCCAACCCCAGGGTCTCTTTAATGTAATATTTGGGCTCCTGCTGCTGCTGTCAACTCCTGCCAACTCCAGGGTGTGATTCATCCAATTTTTGGGCTCCTGAAGCCAACCCCAGTGTCTCTTTTAAGTAATGTTTGGGCTCCTGCTGCTGCTGTCAACTCCTGCCAACTCCAGGGTGTGATTCATCCAATTTTTGGGCTCCTGAAGCCAACTCCAGTGTATATTTGGGCTCCTGCTGCTGCTGCTGTCAACTCCTGCCAACTCCAGGGTGTGATTCATCCAATTTTTGGGCTCCTGAAGCCAACCCCAGTGTCTCTTTTAAGTAATGTTTGGGCTCCTGCTGCTGCTGTCAACTCCTGCCAACTCCTGGGTGTGATTCATCCAATTTTTGGGCTCCTGAAGCCAACTCCAGTGTATATTTGGGCTCATGCTGCTGCTGCTGTCAACTCCTGCCAACTCCAGGGTGTGATTCATCCAATTTTTGGGCTCCTGAAGCCAACCCCAGTGTTTCTTTAAAGTAATATTTGGGCTCCTGCTGCTGCTGCTGCCAACTCCAGGGTGTGAATCATCCAATTTTTGGGCTCCTGAGGCCAACCCCAGGGTCTCTTTAAAGTAATATTTGGGCTCCTGCTGCTGCTGCTGCTGTCAACTCCTGCCAACTCCAGGGTGTGATTCATCCAATTTTTGGGCTCCTGAAGCCAACTCCAGTGTATATTTGGGCTCCTGCTGCTGCTGCTGCCAACTTCTGCCAACTCCAGGGTGTGATTCATCCAATTTTTGGGCTCCTGAAGCCAACTCCAGTGTATATTTGGGCTCCTGCTGCTGCTGCTGCCAACTTCTGCCAACTCCAGGGTGTGATTCATCCAATTTTTGGGCTCCTGAAGCCAACCCCAGTGTCTCTTTAAAGTAATATTTGGGCTCCTGCTGCTGCTGCTGTTGTCAACTCCTGCCAACTCCAGGGTGTGATTCATCCAATTTTTGGGCTCCTGAAGCCAACTCCAGTGTATATTTGGGCTCCTGCTGCTGCTGCTGCCAACTTCTGCCAACTCCAGGGTGTGATTCATCCAATTTTTGGGCTCCTGAAGCCAACTCCAGTGTATATTTGGGCTCCTGCTGCTGCTGCTGCCAACTTCTGCCAACTCCAGGGTGTGATTCATCCAATTTTTGGGCTCCTGAGGCCAACCCCAGGGTCTCTTTAAAGTAATATTTGGGCTCCTGCTGCTGCCAACTCCAGGGTGTGATTCATCCAATTTTTGGGCTCCTGAGGCCAACCCCAGGGTCTCTTTAAAGTAATATTTGGGCTCCTGCTGCTGCTGCTGTCAACTCCTGCCAACTCCAGGGTGTGATTCATCCAATTTTTGGGCTCCTGAAGCCAACTCCAGTGTATATTTGGGCTCCTGCTGCTGCTGCTGCCAACTTCTGCCAACTCCAGGGTGTGATTCATCCAATTTTTGGGCTCCTGAAGCCAACTCCAGTGTATATTTGGGCTCCTGCTGCTGCTGCTGCCAACTTCTGCCAACTCCAGGGTGTGATTCATCCAATTTTTGGCCTCCTGAGGCCAACCCCAGGGTCTCTTTAAAGTAATATTTGGGCTCCTGCTGCTGCCAACTCCAGGGTGTGATTCATCCAATTTTTGGGCTCCTGAGGCCAACCCCAGGGTCTCTTTAATGTAATATTTGGGCTCCTGCTGCTGCTGTCAACTCCTGCCAACTCCAGGGTGTGATTCATCCAATTTTTGGGCTCCTGAAGCCAACCCCAGTGTCTCTTTAAAGTAATATTTGGGCTCCTGCTGCTGCTGCCAACTCCAGGGTGTGATTCATCCAATTTTTGGGCTCCTGAAGCCAACTCCAGTGTATATTTGGGCTCCTGCTGCTGCTGCTGCCAACTTCTGCCAACTCCAGGGTGTGATTCATCCAATTTTTGGGCTCCTGAAGCCAACTCCAGTGTATATTTGGGCTCCTGCTGCTGCTGCTGCCAACTTCTGCCAACTCCAGGGTGTGATTCATCCAATTTTTGGGCACCTGAGGCCAACCCCAGGGTCTCTTTAATGTAATATTTGGGCTCCTGCTGCTGCTGTCAACTCCTGCCAACTCCAGGGTGTGATTCATCCAATTTTTGGGCTCCTGAAGCCAACCCCAGAGTCTCTTTTAAGTAATGTTTGGGCTCCTGCTGCTGCTGTCAACTCCTGCCAACTCCAGGGTGTGATTCATCCAATTTTTGGGCTCCTGAAGCCAACTCCAGTGTATATTTGGGCTCCTGCTGCTGCTGCTGTCAACTCCTGCCAACTCCAGGGTGTGATTCATCCAATTTTTGGGCTCCTGAAGCCAACCCCAGTGTCTCTTTAAAGTAATGTTTGGGCTCCTGCTGCTGCTGTCAACTCCTGCCAACTCCAGGGTGTGATTCATCCAATTTTTGGGCTCCTGAAGCCAACTCCAGTGTATATTTGGGCTCCTGCTGCTGCTGCTGTCAACTCCTGCCAACTCCAGGGTGTGATTCATCCAATTTTTGGGCTCCTGAAGCCAACCCCAGTGTCTCTTTAAAGTAATATTTGGGCTCCTGCTGCTGCTGCTGCCAACTCCAGGGTGTGAATCATCCAATTTTTGGGCTCCTGAGGCCAACCCCAGGGTCTCTTTAAAGTAATATTTGGGCTCCTGCTGCTGCTGCTGCTGCTGCTGCTGCTGCTGTCAACTCCTGCCAACTCCAGGGTGTGATTCATCCAATTTTTGGGCTCCTGAAGCCAACTCCAGTGTATATTTGGGCTCCTGCTGCTGCTGCTGCCAACTTCTGCCAACTCCAGGGTGTGATTCATCCAATTTTTGGGCTCCTGAAGCCAACTCCAGTGTCTCTTTAAAGTAATATTTGGGCTCCTGCTGCTGCTGCTGCTGCTGTCAACTCCTGCCAACTCCAGGGTGTGATTCATCCAATTTTTGGGCTCCTGAAGCCAACTCCAGTGTATATTTGGGCTCCTGCTGCTGCTGCTGCCAACTTCTGCCAACTCCAGGGTGTGATTCATCCAATTTTTGGGCTCCTGAAGCCAACTCCAGTGTATATTTGGGCTCCTGCTGCTGCTGTTGCCAACTTCTGCCAACTCCAGGGTGTGATTCATCCAATTTTTGGGCTCCTGAGGCCAACCCCAGGGTCTCTTTAAAGTAATATTTGGGCTCCTGCTGCTGCTGTCAACTCCTGCCAACTCCAGGGTGTGATTCATCCAATTTTTGGGCTCCTGAAGCCAACCCCAGAGTCTCTTTTAAGTAATGTTTGGGCTCCTGCTGCTGCTGTCAACTCCTGCCAACTCCAGGGTGTGATTCATCCAATTTTTGGGCTCCTGAAGCCAACTCCAGTGTATATTTGGGCTCCTGCTGCTGCTGCTGTCAACTCCTGCCAACTCCAGGGTGTGATTCATCCAATTTTTGGGCTCCTGAAGCCAACCCCAGTGCCTCTTTAAAGTAATGTTTGGGCTCCTGCTGCTGCTGTCAACTCCTGCCAACTCCAGGGTGTGATTCATCCAATTTTTGGGCTCCTGAAGCCAACTCCAGTGTATATTTGGGCTCCTGCTGCTGCTGCTGTCAACTCCTGCCAACTCCAGGGTGTGATTCATCCAATTTTTGGGCTCCTGAAGCCAACCCCAGTGTCTCTTTAAAGTAATATTTGGGCTCCTGCTGCTGCTGCTGCCAACTCCAGGGTGTGAATCATCCAATTTTTGGGCTCCTGAGGCCAACCCCAGGGTCTCTTTAAAGTATTATTTGGGCTCCTGCTGCTGCTGCTGCTGCTGCTGCTGTCAACTCCTGCCAACTCCAGGGTGTGATTCATCCAATTTTTGGGCTCCTGAAGCCAACTCCAGTGTATATTTGGGCTCCTGCTGCTGCTGCTGCCAACTTCTGCCAACTCCAGGGTGTGATTCATCCAATTTTTGGGCTCCTGAAGCCAACTCCAGTGTCTCTTTAAAGTAATATTTGGGCTCCTGCTGCTGCTGCTGCTGCTGTCAACTCCTGCCAACTCCAGGGTGTGATTCATCCAATTTT
Source organism: Gastrophryne carolinensis (assembly GCA_027917425.1). Taxonomy (NCBI): domain Eukaryota; kingdom Metazoa; phylum Chordata; class Amphibia; order Anura; family Microhylidae; genus Gastrophryne; species Gastrophryne carolinensis. The sequence goes on from CM051241.1 coordinate 74,536,996, forward strand.
TGGGCTCCTGAAGCCAACTCCAGTGTATATTTGGGCTCCTGCTGCTGCTGCTGCCAACTTCTGCCAACTCCAGGGTGTGATTCATCCAATTTTTGGGCTCCTGAAGCCAACTCCAGTGTATATTTGGGCTCCTGCTGCTGCTGTTGCCAACTTCTGCCAACTCCAGGGTGTGATTCATCCAATTTTTGGGCTCCTGAGGCCAACCCCAGGGTCTCTTTAAAGTAATATTTGGGCTCCTGCTGCTGCTGCTGCCAACTCCAGGGTGTGAATCATCCAATTTTTGGGCTCCTGAGGCCAACCCCAGGGTCTCTTTAAAGTAATATTTGGGCTCCTGCTGCTGCTGCTGCTGCTGCTGCTGCTGCTGCTGTCAACTCCTGCCAACTCCAGGGTGTGATTCATCCAATTTTTGGGCTCCTGAAGCCAACTCCAGTGTATATTTGGGCTCCTGCTGCTGCTGCTGCCAACTTCTGCCAACTCCAGGGTGTGATTCATCCAATTTTTGGGCTCCTGAAGCCAACTCCAGTGTCTCTTTAAAGTAATATTTGGGCTCCTGCTGCTGCTGCTGCTGCTGCTGTCAACTCCTGCCAACTCCAGGGTGTGATTCATCCAATTTTTGGGCTCCTGAAGCCAACTCCAGTGTATATTTGGGCTCCTGCTGCTGCTGCTGCCAACTTCTGCCAACTCCAGGGTGTGATTCATCCAATTTTTGGGCTCCTGAGGCCAACCCCAGGGTCTCTTTAAAGTAATATTTGGGCTCCTGCTGCTGCCAACTCCAGGGTGTGATTCATCCAATTTTTGGGCTCCTGAGGCCAACCCCAGGGTCTCTTTAAAGTAATATTTGGGCTCCTGCTGCTGCTGCTGTCAACTCCTGCCAACTCCAGGGTGTGATTCATCCAATTTTTGGGCTCCTGAAGCCAACTCCAGTGTATATTTGGGCTCCTGCTGCTGCTGCTGCCAACTTCTGCCAACTCCAGGGTGTGATTCATCCAATTTTTGGGCTCCTGAAGCCAACTCCAGTGTATATTTGGGCTCCTGCTGCTGCTGCTGCCAACTTCTGCCAACTCCAGGGTGTGATTCATCCAATTTCTGGGCTCCTGAGGCCAACCCCAGGGTCTCTTTAAAGTAATATTTGGGCTCCTGCTGCTGCCAACTCCAGGGTGTGATTCATCTAATTTTTGGGCTCCTGAGGCCAACCCCAGGGTCTCTTTAATGTAATATTCTGGCTCCTGCTGCTGCTGTCAACTCCTGCCAACTCCAGGGTGTGATTCATCCAATTTTTGGGCTCCTGAAGCCAACCCCAGTGTCTCTTTTAAGTAATGTTTGGGCTCCTGCTGCTGCTGTCAACTCCTGCCAACTCCAGGGTGTGATTCATCCAATTTTTGGGCTCCTGAAGCCAACTCCAGTGTATATTTGGGCTCCTGCTGCTGCTGCTGTCAACTCCTGCCAACTCCAGGGTGTGATTCATCCAATTTTTGGGCTCCTGAAGCCAACCCCAGTGTCTCTTTTAAGTAATGTTTGGGCTCCTGCTGCTGCTGTCAACTCCTGCCAACTCCTGGGTGTGATTCATCCAATTTTTGGGCTCCTGAAGCCAACTCCAGTGTATATTTGGGCTCATGCTGCTGCTGCTGTCAACTCCTGCCAACTCCAGGGTGTGATTCATCCAATTTTTGGGCTCCTGAAGCCAACCCCAGTGTCTCTTTAAAGTAATATTTGGGCTCCTGCTGCTGCTGCTGCCAACTCCAGGGTGTGAATCATCCAATTTTTGGGCTCCTGAGGCCAACCCCAGGGTCTCTTTAAAGTAATATTTGGGCTCCTGCTGCTGCTGCTGCTGTCAACTCCTGCCAACTCCAGGGTGTGATTCATCCAATTTTTGGGCTCCTGAAGCCAACTCCAGTGTATATTTGGGCTCCTGCTGCTGCTGCTGCCAACTTCTGCCAACTCCAGGGTGTGATTCATCCAATTTTTGGGCTCCTGAAGCCAACTCCAGTGTATATTTGGGCTCCTGCTGCTGCTGCTGCCAACTTCTGCCAACTCCAGGGTGTGATTCATCCAATTTTTGGGCTCCTGAAGCCAACCCCAGTGTCTCTTTAAAGTAATATTTGGGCTCCTGCTGCTGCTGCTGCTGTCAACTCCTGCCAACTCCAGGGTGTGATTCATCCAATTTTTGGGCTCCTGAAGCCAACTCCAGTGTATATTTGGGCTCCTGCTGCTGCTGCTGCCAACTTCTGCCAACTCCAGGGTGTGATTCATCCAATTTTTGGGCTCCTGAAGCCAACTCCAGTGTATATTTGGGCTCCTGCTGCTGCTGCTGCCAACTTCTGCCAACTCCAGGGTGTGATTCATCCAATTTTTGGGCTCCTGAGGCCAACCCCAGGGTCTCTTTAAAGTAATATTTGGGCTCCTGCTGCTGCCAACTCCAGGGTGTGATTCATCCAATTTTTGGGCTCCTGAGGCCAACCCCAGGGTCTCTTTAAAGTAATATTTGGGCTCCTGCTGCTGCTGCTGCTGTCAACTCCTGCCAACTCCAGGGTGTGATTCATCCAATTTTTGGGCTCCTGAAGCCAACTCCAGTGTATATTTGGGCTCCTGCTGCTGCTGCTGCCAACTTCTGCCAACTCCAGGGTGTGATTCATCCAATTTTTGGGCTCCTGAAGCCAACTCCAGTGTATATTTGGGCTCCTGCTGCTGCTGCTGCCAACTTCTGCCAACTCCAGGGTGTGATTCATCCAATTTTTGGCCTCCTGAGGCCAACCCCAGGGTCTCTTTAAAGTAATATTTGGGCTCCTGCTGCTGCCAACTCCAGGGTGTGATTCATCCAATTTTTGGGCTCCTGAGGCCAACCCCAGGGTCTCTTTAATGTAATATTTGGGCTCCTGCTGCTGCTGTCAACTCCTGCCAACTCCAGGGTGTGATTCATCCAATTTTTGGGCTCCTGAAGCCAACCCCAGTGTCTCTTTTAAGTAATGTTTGGGCTCCTGCTGCTGATGCCAACTCCAGGGTGTGATTCATCCAATTTTTGGGCTCCTGAAGCCAACTCCAGTGTATATTTGGGCTCCTGCTGCTGCTGCTGCTGCTGTCAACTCCTGCCAACTCCAGGGTGTGATTCATCCAATTTTTGGGCTCCTGAAGCCAACTCCAGTGTATATTTGGGCTCCTGCTGCTGCTGCTGCCAACTTCTGCCAACTCCAGGGTGTGATTCATCCAATTTTTGGGCTCCTGAAGCCAACTCCAGTGTATATTTGGGCTCCTGCTGCTGCTGCTGCCAACTTCTGTCAACTCCAGGGTGTGATTCATCCAATTTTTGGGCACCTGAGGCCAACCCCAGGGTCTCTTTAATGTAATATTTGGGCTCCTGCTGCTGCTGTCAACTCCTGCCAACTCCAGGGTGTGATTCATCCAATTTTTGGGCTCCTGAAGCCAACCCCAGAGTCTCTTTTAAGTAATGTTTGGGCTCCTGCTGCTGCTGTCAACTCCTGCCAACTCCAGGGTGTGATTCATCCAATTTTTGGGCTCCTGAAGCCAACTCCAGTGTATATTTGGGCTCCTGCTGCTGCTGCTGTCAACTCCTGCCAACTCCAGGGTGTGATTCATCCAATTTTTGGGCTCCTGAAGCCAACCCCAGTGTCTCTTTAAAGTAATGTTTGGGCTCCTGCTGCTGCTGTCAACTCCTGCCAACTCCAGGGTGTGATTCATCCAATTTTTGGGCTCCTGAAGCCAACTCCAGTGTATATTTGGGCTCCTGCTGCTGCTGCTGTCAACTCCTGCCAACTCCAGGGTGTGATTCATCCAATTTTTGGGCTCCTGAAGCCAACCCCAGTGTCTCTTTAAAGTAATATTTGGGCTCCTGCTGCTGCTGCTGCCAACTCCAGGGTGTGAATCATCCAATTTTTGGGCTCCTGAGGCCAACCCCAGGGTCTCTTTAAAGTAATATTTGGGCTCCTGCTGCTGCTGCTGCTGCTGCTGCTGTCAACTCCTGCCAACTCCAGGGTGTGATTCATCCAATTTTTGGGCTCCTGAAGCCAACTCCAGTGTATATTTGGGCTCCTGCTGCTGCTGCTGCCAACTTCTGCCAACTCCAGGGTGTGATTCATCCAATTTTTGGGCTCCTGAAGCCAACTCCAGTGTCTCTTTAAAGTAATATTTGGGCTCCTGCTGCTGCTGCTGCTGCTGTCAACTCCTGCCAACTCCAGGGTGTGATTCATCCAATTTTTGGGCTCCTGAAGCCAACTCCAGTGTATATTTGGGCTCCTGCTGCTGCTGCTGCCAACTTCTGCCAACTCCAGGGTGTGATTCATCCAATTTTTGGGCTCCTGAAGCCAACTCCAGTGTATATTTGGGCTCCTGCTGCTGCTGTTGCCAACTTCTGCCAACTCCAGGGTGTGATTCATCCAATTTTTGGGCTCCTGAGGCCAACCCCAGGGTCGCTTTAAAGTAATATTTGGACTCCTGCTGCTGCCAACTCCAGGGTGTGATTCATCCAATTTTTGGGCTCCTGAGGCCAACCCCAGGGTCTCTTTAAAGTAATATTTGGGCTCCTGCTGCTGCTGCTGCCAACTCCAGGGTGTGAATCATCCAATTTTTGGGCTCCTGAGGCCAACCCCAGGGTCTCTTTAAAGTAATATTTGGGCTCCTGCTGCTGCTGCTGCTGCTGCTGCTGCTGCTGTCAACTCCTGCCAACTCCAGGGTGTGATTCATCCAATTTTTGGGCTCCTGAAGCCAACTCCAGTGTATATTTGGGCTCCTGCTGCTGCTGCTGCCAACTTCTGCCAACTCCAGGGTGTGATTCATCCAATTTTTGGGCTCCTGAAGCCAACTCCAGTGTCTCTTTAAAGTAATTTTTGGGCTCCTGCTGCTGCTGCTGCTGCTGCTGTCAACTCCTGCCAACTCCAGGGTGTGATTCATCCAATTTTTGGGCTCCTGAAGCCAACTCCAGTGTATATTTGGGCTCCTGCTGCTGCTGCTGCCAACTTCTGCCAACTCCAGGGTGTGATTCATCCAATTTCTGGGCTCCTGAAGCCAACTCCAGTGTATATTTGGGCTCCTGCTGCTGCTGCTGCCAACTTCTGCCAACTCCAGGGTGTGATTCATCCAATTTTTGGGCTCCTGAGGCCAACCCCAGGGTCTCTTTAAAGTAATATTTGGGCTCCTGCTGCTGCCAACTCCAGTGTGTGATTCATCCAATTTTTGGGCTCCTGAGGCCAACCCCAGGGTCTCTTTAATGTAATATTTGGGCTCCTGCTGCTGCTGTCAACTCCTGCCAACTCCAGGGTGTGATTCATCCAATTTCTGGGCTCCTGAAGCCAACCCCAGTGTCTCTTTTAAGTAATGTTTGGGCTCCTGCTGCTGCTGTCAACTCCTGCCAACTCCAGGGTGTGATTCATCCAATTTTTGGGCTCCTGAAGCCAACTCCAGTGTATATTTGGGCTCCTGCTGCTGCTGCTGTCAACTCCTGCCAACTCCAGGGTGTGATTCATCCAATTTTTGGGCTCCTGAAGCCAACCCCAGTGTCTCTTTTAAGTAATGTTTGGGCTCCTGCTGCTGCTGTCAACTCCTGCCAACTCCAGGGTGTGATTCATCCAATTTTTGGGCTCCTGAAGCCAACTCCAGTGTATATTTGGGCTCCTGCTGCTGCTGCTGTCAACTCCTGCCAACTCCAGGGTGTGATTCATCCAATTTTTGGGCTCCTGAAGCCAACTCCAGTGTATATTTGGGCTCCTGCTGCTGCTGCTGCCAACTTCTGCCAACTCCAGGGTGTGATTCATCCAATTTCTGGGCTCCTGAGGCCAACCCCAGGGTCTCTTTAAAGTAATATTTGGGCTCCTGCTGCTGCCAACTCCAGGGTGTGATTCATCCAATTTTTGGGCTCCTGAGGCCAACCCCAGGGTCTCTTTAATGTAATATTTGGGATCCTGCTGCTGCTGTCAACTCCTGCCAACTCCAGGGTGTGATTCATCCAATTTTTGGGCTCCTGAAGCCAACCCCAGTGTCTCTTTTAAGTAATGTTTGGGCTCCTGCTGCTGCTGTCAACTCCTGCCAACTCCAGGGTGTGATTCATCCAATTTTTGGGCTCCTGAAGCCAACTCCAGTGTATATTTGGGCTCCTGCTGCTGCTGCTGTCAACTCCTGCCAACTCCAGGGTGTGATTCATCCAATTTTTGGGCTCCTGAAGCCAACCCCAGTGTCTCTTTTAAGTAATGTTTGGGCTCCTGCTGCTGCTGTCAACTCCTGCCAACTCCAGGGTGTGATTCATCCAATTTTTGGGCTCCTGAGGCCAACCCCAGGGTCTCTTTAAAGTAATATTTGGGCTCCTGCTGCTGCTGCTGCTGTCAACTCCTGCCAACTCCAGGGTGTGATTCATCCAATTTTTGGGCTCCTGAAGCCAACTCCAGTGTATATTTGGGCTCCTGCTGCTGCTGCTGCCAACTTCTGCCAACTCCAGGGTGTGATTCATCCAATTTTTGGGCTCCTGAAGCCAACTCCAGTGTATATTTGGGCTCCTGCTGCTGCTGCTGCCAACTTCTGCCAACTCCAGGGTGTGATTCATCCAATTTCTGGGCTCCTGAGGCCAACCCCAGGGTCTCTTTAAAGTAATATTTGGGCTCCTGCTGCTGCCAACTCCAGGGTGTGATTCATCCAATTTTTGGGCTCCTGAGGCCAACCCCAGGGTCTCTTTAATGTAATATTTGGGCTCCTGCTGCTGCTGTCAACTCCTGCCAACTCCAGGGTGTGATTCATCCAATTTTTGGGCTCCTGAAGCCAACCCCAGTGTCTCTTTTAAGTAATGTTTGGGCTCCTGCTGCTGCTGTCAACTCCTGCCAACTCCAGGGTGTGATTCATCCAATTTTTGGGCTCCTGAAGCCAACTCCAGTGTATATTTGGGCTCCTGCTGCTGCTGCTGTCAACTCCTGCCAACTCCAGGGTGTGATTCATCCAATTTTTGGGCTCCTGAAGCCAACCCCAGTGTCTCTTTTAAGTAATGTTTGGGCTCCTGCTGCTGCTGTCAACTCCTGCCAACTCCTGGGTGTGATTCATCCAATTTTTGGGCTCCTGAAGCCAACTCCAGTGTATATTTGGGCTCATGCTGCTGCTGCTGTCAACTCCTGCCAACTCCAGGGTGTGATTCATCCAATTTTTGGGCTCCTGAAGCCAACCCCAGTGTCTCTTTAAAGTAATATTTGGGCTCCTGCTGCTGCTGCTGCCAACTCCAGGGTGTGAATCATCCAATTTTTGGGCTCCTGAGGCCAACCCCAGGGTCTCTTTAAAGTAATATTTGGGCTCCTGCTGCTGCTGCTGCTGTCAACTCCTGCCAACTCCAGGGTGTGATTCATCCAATTTTTGGGCTCCTGAAGCCAACTCCAGTGTATATTTGGGCTCCTGCTGCTGCTGCTGCCAACTTCTGCCAACTCCAGGGTGTGATTCATCCAATTTTTGGGCTCCTGAAGCCAACTCCAGTGTATATTTGGGCTCCTGCTGCTGCTGCTGCCAACTTCTGCCAACTCCAGGGTGTGATTCATCCAATTTTTGGGCTCCTGAAGCCAACCCCAGTGTCTCTTTAAAGTAATATTTGGGCTCCTGCTGCTGCTGTCAACTCCTGCCAACTCCAGGGTGTGATTCATCCAATTTTTGGGCTCCTGAAGCCAACTCCAGTGTATATTTGGGCTCCTGCTGCTGCTGCTGCCAACTTCTGCCAACTCCAGGGTGTGATTCATCCAATTTTTGGGCTCCTGAAGCCAACTCCAGTGTATATTTGGGCTCCTGCTGCTGCTGCTGCCAACTTCTGCCAACTCCAGGGTGTGATTCATCCAATTTTTGGGCTCCTGAAGCCAACTCCAGTGTATATTTGGGCTCCTGCTGCTGCTGCTGCCAACTTCTGCCAACTCCAGGGTGTGATTCATCCAATTTTTGGGCTCCTGAGGCCAACCCCAGGGTCTCTTTAAAGTAATATTTGGGCTCCTGCTGCTGCCAACTCCAGGGTGTGATTCATCCAATTTTTGGGCTCCTGAGGCCAACCCCAGGGTCTCTTTAAAGTAATATTTGGGCTCCTGCTGCTGCTGCTGCTGCTGTCAACTCCTGCCAACTCCAGGGTGTGATTCATCCAATTTTTGGGCTCCTGAAGCCAACTCCAGTGTATATTTGGGCTCCTGCTGCTGCTGCTGCCAACTTCTGCCAACTCCAGGGTGTGATTCATCCAATTTTTGGGCTCCTGAAGCCAACTCCAGTGTATATTTGGGCTCCTGCTGCTGCTGCTGCCAACTTCTGCCAACTCCAGGGTGTGATTCATCCAATTTTTGGGCTCCTGAGGCCAACCCCAGGGTCTCTTTAAAGTAATATTTGGGCTCCTGCTGTTGCCAACTCCAGGGTGTGATTCATCCAATTTTTGGGCTCCCGAGGCCAACCCCAGGGTCTCTTTAAAGTAATATTTGGGCTCCTGCTGCTGCTGCTGCTGTCAACTCCTGCCAACTCCAGGGTGTGATTCATCCAATTTTTGGGCTCCTGAAGCCAACTCCAGTGTATATTTGGGCTCCTGCTGCTGCTGCTGCCAACTTCTGCCAACTCCAGGGTGTGATTCGTCCAATTTTTGGGCTCCTGAGGCCAACCCCAGGGTCTCTTTAAAGTAATATTTGGGCTCCTGCTGCTGCCAACTCCAGGGTGTGATTCATCCAATTTTTGGGCTCCTGAGGCCAACCCCAGGGTCTCTTTAATGTAATATTTGGGCTCCTGCTGCTGCTGTCAACTCCTGCCAACTCCAGGGTGTGATTCATCCAAATTTTGGGCTCCTGAAGCCAACCCCAGTGTCTCTTTTAAGTAATGTTTGGGCTCCTGCTGTTGCTGTCAACTCCTGCCAACTCCAGGGTGTGATTCATCCAATTTTTGGGCTCCTGAAGCCAACTCCAGTGTATATTTGGGCTCCTGCTGCTGCTGCTGCTGTCAACTCCTGCCAACTCCAGGGTGTGATTCATCCAATTTTTGGGCTCCTGAAGCCAACTCCAGTGTATATTTGGGCTCCTGCTGCTGCTGCTGCCAACTTCTGCCAACTCCAGGGTGTGATTCATCCAATTTTTGGGCTCCTGAAGCCAACTCCAGTGTATATTTGGGCTCCTGCTGCTGCTGCTGCCAACTTCTGCCAACTCCAGGGTGTGATTCATCCACTTTTCGGGCTCCTGAGGCCAACCCCAGGGTCTCTTTAAAGTAATATTTGGGCTCCTGCTGCTGCCAACTCCAGGGTGTGATTCATCCAATTTTTGGGCTCCTGAGGCCAACCCCAGGGTCTCTTTAATGTAATATTTGGGCTCCTGCTGCTGCTGTCAACTCCTGCCAACTCCAGGGTGTGATTCATCCAATTTTTGGGCTCCTGAAGCCAACCCCAGTGTCTCTTTAAAGTAATATTTGGGCTCCTGCTGCTGCTGCTGCTGTCAACTCCTGCCAACTCCAGGGTGTGATTCATCCAATTTTTGGGCTCCTGAAGCCAACTCCAGTGTATATTTGGGCTCCTGCTGCTGCTGCTGCCAACTTCTGCCAACTCCAGGGTGTGATTCATCCAATTTTTGGGCTCCTGAAGCCAACTCCAGTGTATGTTTGGGCTCCTGCTGCTGCTGCTGCCAACTTCTGCCAACTCCAGGGTGTGATTCATCCACTTTTTGGGCTCCTGAGGCCAACCCCAGGGTCTCTTTAAAGTAATATTTGGGCTCCTGCTGCTGCCAACTCCAGGGTGTGATTCATCCAATTTTTGGGCTCCTGAGGCCAACCCCAGGGTCTCTTTAAAGTAATATTTGGGCTCCTGCTGCTGCTGCTGCTGCTGTCAACTCCTGCCAACTCCAGGGTGTGATTCATCCAATTTTTGGGCTCCTGAAGCCAACTCCAGTGTATATTTGGGCTCCTGCTGCTGCTGCTGCCAACTTCTGCCAACTCCAGGGTGTGATTCATCCAATTTTTGGGCTCCTGAAGCCAACTCCAGTGTATATTTGGGCTCCTGCTGCTGCTGCTGCCAACTTCTGCCAACTCCAGGGTGTGATTCATCCAATTTTTGGGCTCCTGAGGCCAACCCCAGGGTCTCTTTAAAGTAATATTTGGGCTCCTGCTGCTGCCAACTCCAGGGTGTGATTCATCCAATTTTTGGGCTCCTGAGGCCAACCCCAGGGTCTCTTTAATGTAATATTTGGGCTCCTGCTGCTGCTGTCAACTCCTGCCAACTCCAGGGTGTGATTCATCCAATTTTTGGGCTCCTGAAGCCAACCCCAGTGTCTCTTTTAAGTAATGTTTGGGCTCCTGCTGCTGCTGCCAACTCCAGGGTGTGATTCATCCAATTTTTGGGCTCCTGAAGCCAACTCCAGTGTATATTTGGGCTCCTGCTGCTGCTGCTGCTGTCAACTCCTGCCAACTCCAGGGTGTGATTCATCCAATTTTTGGGCTCCTGAAGCCAACTCCAGTGTATATTTGGTCTCCTGCTGCTGCTGCTGCCAACTTCTGCCAACTCCAGGGTGTGATTCATCCAATTTTTGGGCTCCTGAAGCCAACTCCAGTGTATATTTGGGCTCCTGCTGCTGCTGCTGCCAACTTCTGCCAACTCCAGGGTGTGATTCATCCAATTTTTGGGCACCTGAGGCCAACCCCAGGGTCTCTTTAATGTAATATTTGGGCTCCTGCTGCTGCTGTCAACTCCTGCCAACTCCAGGGTGTGATTCATCCAATTTTTGGGCTCCTGAAGCCAACCCCAGTGTCTCTTTTAAGTAATGTTTGGGCTCCTGCTGCTGCTGTCAACTCCTGCCAACTCCAGGGTGTGATTCATCCAATTTTTGGGCTCCTGAAGCCAACTCCAGTGTATATTTGGGCTCCTGCTGCTGCTGCTGTCAACTCCTGCCAACTCCAGGGTGTGATTCATCCAATTTTTGGGCTCCTGAAGCCAACCCCAGTGTCTCTTTTAAGTAATGTTTGGGCTCCTGCTGCTGCTGTCAACTCCTGCCAACTCCAGGGTGTGATTCATCCAATTTTTGGGCTCCTGAAGCCAACTCCAGTGTATATTTGGGCTCCTTCTGCTGCTGCTGTCAACTCCTGCCAACTCCAGGGTGTGATTCATCCAATTTTTGGGCTCCTGAAGCCAACCCCAGTGTCTCTTTAAAGTAATATTTGGGCTCCTGCTGCTGCTGCTGCCAACTCCAGGGTGTGAATCATCCAATTTTTGGGCTCCTGAGGCCAACCCCAGGGTCTCTTTAAAGTAATATTTGGGCTCCTGCTGCTGCTGCTGCTGCTGCTGTCAACTCCTGCCAACTCCAGGGTGTGATTCATCCAATTTTTGGGCTCCTGAAGCCAACTCCAGTGTATATTTGGGCTCCTGCTGCTGCCAACTTCTGCCAACTCCAGGGTGTGATTCATCCAATTTTTGGGCTCCTGAAGCCAACTCCAGTGTCTCTTTAAAGTAATATTTGGGCTCCTGCTGCTGCTGCTGCTACTGTCAACTCCTGCCAACTCCAGGGTGTGATTCATCCAATTTTTGGGCTCCTGAAGCCAACTCCAGTGTATATTTGTGCTCCTGCTGCTGCTGCTGCCAACTTCTGCCAACTCCAGGGTGTGATTCATCCAATTTTTGGGCTCCTGAAGCCAACTCCAGTGTATATTTGGGCTCCTGCTGCTGCTGTTGCCAACTTCTGCCAACTCCAGGGTGTGATTCATCCAATTTTTGGGCTCCTGAGGCCAACCCCAGGGTCTCTTTAAAGTAATATTTGGACTCCTGCTGCTGCCAACTCCAGGGTGTGATTCATCCAATTTTTGGGCTCCTGAGGCCAACCCCAGGGTCTCTTTAAAGTAATATTTGGGCTCCTGCTGCTGCTGCTGCTGTCAACTCCTGCCAACTCCAGGGTGTGATTCATCCAATTTTTGGGCTCCTGAAGCCAACTCCAGTGTATATTTGGGCTCCTGCTGCTGCTGCTGCCAACTTCTGCCAACTCCAGGGTGTGATTCATCCAATTTTTGGGCTCCTGAAGCCAACTCCAGTGTATATTTGGGCTCCTGCTGCTGCTGCTGCCAACTTCTGCCAACTCCAGGGTGTGATTCATCCAATTTTTGGGCTCCTGAGGCCAACCCCAGGGTCTCTTTAAAGTAATATTTGGGCTCCTGCTGCTGCCAACTCCAGGGTGTGATTCATCCAATTTTTGGGCTCCTGAGGCCAACCCCAGGGTCTCTTTAATGTAATATTTGGGCTCCTGCTGCTGCTGTCAACTCCTGCCAACTCCAGGGTGTGATTCATCCAATTTTTGGGCTCCTGAAGCCAACCCCAGTGTCTCTTTTAAGTAATGTTTGGGCTCCTGCTGCTGCTGTCAACTCCTGCCAACTCCAGGGTGTGATTCATCCAATTTTTGGGCTCCTGAAGCCAACTCCAGTGTATATTTGGGCTCCTGCTGCTGCTGCTGCTGCTGTCAACTCCTGCCAACTCCAGGGTGTGATTCATCCAATTTTTGGGCTCCTGAAGCCAACTCCAGTGTATATTTGGGCTCCTGCTGCTGCTGCTGCCAACTTCTGCCAACTCCAGGGTGTGATTCATCCAATTTTTGGGCTCCTGAAGCCAACTCCAGTGTATATTTGGGCTCCTGCTGCACCCCGATCGGAAAGCCCCAAAATCTTACCTGTCCCCGCTCCCACGTGACTGGACGGTCCAATCCCCGCCAACGTCCAGGCGGGGATCAGGAACGTCCAAGCGGCTGCCGCCGCCGCCGCCTCCCTCGCGTCACTTTCGGCGCGCGCGCGCCCCCGCCTGCCATTTGCAGACGGCCGGCGCGGGCGCGAGCACGCCTACAGGGGCGCGAGGGAGGCGGCGGCGGTCGGCCGCCGCCGAAGATCAGGTGAGCGATTTGGGGTGTCTGGGGGGGTTTCACCCCGCGGGACATCCTGATCTCGGATGTCCCGCGGGGTGGGAGGTGATCGGCCCGGGAATCTTATAGATTTCCGGGCTGATCACCTCTCGGTGTTGGTCCACTTTAAAGAGACACTGGGGTTGGCTTCAGGAGCCCAAAAATTGTTGGATGAATCACACCCTGGAGTTGGCAGAAGTTGGCAGCAGCAGCAGCAGGAGCCCAAATATACACTGGAGTTGGCTTCAGGAGCCCAAAAATTGGATGAATCACACCCTGGAGTTGGCAGAAGTTGGCAGCAGCAGCAGCAGGAGCCCAAATATACACTGGAGTTGGCTTCAGGAGCCCAAAAATTGGATGAATCACACCCTGGAGTTGGCAGGAGTTGACAGCAGCAGCAGCAGCAGGAGCCCAAATATTACTTAAAAGAGACACTGGGGTTGGCCTCAGGAGCCCAAAAATTGGATGATTCACACCCTGGAGTTGGCAGCAGCAGCAGCAGGAGCCCAAACATTACTTAAAAGAGACACTGGGGTTGGCTTCAGGAGCCCAAAAATTGGATGAATCACACCCTGGAGTTGGCAGGAGTTGACAGCAGCAGCAGGAGCCCAAATATTACATTAAAGAGACCCTGGGGTTGGCCTCAGGAGCCCAAAAATTGGATGAATCACACCCTGGAGTTGGCAGCAGCAGGAGCCCAAATATTACTTTAAAGAGACCCTGGGGTTGGCCTCAGGAGCCCAAAAATTGGACGAATCACACCCTGGAGTTGGCAGAAGTTGGCAGCAGCAGCAGCAGGAGCCCAAATATACACTGGAGTTGGCTTCAGGAGCCCAAAAATTGGATGAATCACACCCTGGAGTTGGCAGGAGTTGACAGCAGCAGCAGCAGCAGGAGCCCAAACATTACTTTAAAGAGACCCTGGGGTTGGCCTCAGGAGCCCAAAAATTGGATGAATCACACCCTGGAGTTGGCAGCAGCAGGAGCCCAAATATTACTTTAAAGAGACCCTGGGGTTGGCCTCAGGAGCCCAAAAATTGGATGAATCACACCCTGGAGTTGGCAGAAGTTGGCAGCAGCAGCAGCAGGAGCCCAAATATACACTGGAGTTGGCTTCAGGAGCCCAAAAATTGGATGAATCACACGCTGGAGTTGGCAGAAGTTGGCAGCAGCAGCAGCAGGAGCCCAAATATACACTGGAGTTGGCTTCAGGAGCCCAAAAATTGGATGAATCACACCCTGGAGTTGGCAGGAGTTGACAGCAGCAGCAGCAGCAGGAGCCCAAATATTACTTTAAAGTGGACCAACACCCAGGATTTTGACTATCCTGGGTTTTGGTCCACTTCGGCGGGGCACCCCGATCGGAACATCCAACTCCATGGTGTGATTCATCCAATTTTTGGGCTCCTGAGGCCAACCCCAGGGTCTCTTTAATGTAATATTTGGGCTCCTGCTGCTGCTGTCAACTCCTGCCAACTCCAGGGTGTGATTCATCCAATTTTTGGGCTCCTGAAGCCAACCCCAGTGTCTCTTTAAAGTAATATTTGGGCTCCTGCTGCTGCTGCTGCTGTCAACTCCTGCCAACTCCAGGGTGTGATTCATCCAATTTTTGGGCTCCTGAAGCCAACTCCAGTGTATATTTGGGCTCCTGCTGCTGCTGCCAACTTCTGCCAACTCCAGGGTGTGATTCATCCAATTTTTGGGCTCCTGAAGCCAACTCCAGTGTATGTTTGGGCTCCTGCTGCTGCTGCTGCCAACTTCTGCCAACTCCAGGGTGTGATTCATCCAACTTTTGGGCTCCTGAGGCCAACCCCAGGGTCTCTTTAAAGTAATATTTGGGCTCCTGCTGCTGCCAACTCCAGGGTGTGATTCATCCAATTTTTGGGCTCCTGAGGCCAACCCCAGGGTCTCTTTAAAGTAATATTTGGGCTCCTGCTGCTGCTGTCAACTCCTGCCAACTCCAGGGTGTGATTCATCCAATTTTTGGGCTCCTGAAGCCAACTCCAGTGTATATTTGGGCTCCTGCTGCTGCTGCTGCCAACTTCTGCCAACTCCAGGGTGTGATTCATCCAATTTTTGGGCTCCTGAAGCCAACTCCAGTGTATTTTTGGGCTCCTGCTGCTGCTGCTGCCAACTTCTGACAACTCCAGGATGTGATTCATCCAATTTTTGGGCTCCTGAGGCCAACCCCAGGGTCTCTTTAAAGTAATATTTGGGCTCCTGCCAACTCCAGGGTGTGATTCATCCAATTTTTGGGCTCCTGAGGCCAACCCCAGGGTCTCTTTAATGTAATATTTGGGCTCCTGCTGCTGCTGTCAACTCCTGCCAACTCCAGGGTGTGATTCATCCAATTTTTGGGCTCCTGAAGCCAACCCCAGTGTCTCTTTTAAGTAATGTTTGGGCTCCTGCTGCTGCTGTCAACTCCTGCCAACTCCAGGGTGTGATTCATCCAATTTTTGGGCTCCTGAAGCCAACTCCAGTGTATATTTGGGCTCCTGCTGCTGCTGCTGTCAACTCCTGCCAACTCCAGGGTGTGATTCATCCAATTTTTGGGCTCCTGAAGCCAACCCCAGTGTCTCTTTTAAGTAATGTTTGGGCTCCTGCTGCTGCTGTCAACTCCTGCCAACTCCAGGGTGTGATTCATCCAATTTTTGGGCTCCTGAAGCCAACTCCAGTGTATATTTGGGCTCCTGCTGCTGCTGCTGTCAACTCCTGCCAACTCCAGGATGTGATTCATCCAATTTTTGGGCTCCTGAAGCCAACCCCAGTGTCTCTTTAAAGTAATATTTGGGCTCCTGCTGCTGCCAACTCCAGGGTGTGATTCATCCAATTTTTGGGCTCCTGAAGCCAACCCCAGGGTCTCTTTAAAGTAATATTTGGGCTCCTGCTGCTGCTGCCAACTCCAGGGTGTGATTCATCCAATTTTTGGGCTCCTGAAGCCAACCCCAGGGTCTCTTTAAAGTAATGTTTGGGCTCCTGCTGCTGCTGCCAACTCCAGGGTGTGATTCATCCAATTTTTGGGCTCCTGCTGCTGCCAACTCCAGTGTCTCTTTAATGCAATGTTTGGGCTCCTTCTGCCCCTCATAGTGATGCCACTTCAACTCTCTTGAATTTAATTGTGCCGCTCTGCGATTCTATTAGCGATGCCTCTGATCTGCATGTGATATTTCTTCAAAGTATTATTTAACTAACCCAGCACGCATCCTGTGCGTGTTACAGCAAGGCAGAATGGTTTACAACCCTATTGAGGCTCTAGGAGGCTCAGAAATAGACGTTTTTAATAGCGATTCGTCGCGAATTTATTCGGGTCGAAGCGATTTTTGTCGGAAAATTCGGCGAATCAGTCGAATCGAATTTTTTAAAAGTTCGCTCATCTCTAATAGCAATACATAATGTATCCTTTATGCTGTTTCTGTTACACTGGTTCGATTTGGTTAGTCTAATAATCTACATGTTTGCTCTGTCAACTTGAAGATGCCTCTTTGGAGTGCTTATTCCCTCCCCAGGGTCAGTCTAATAGTTTTTGGAGTGATTGCAATGCATTTTGTTTGACATATTTTTGGACATTCACCCTAGTAGTTTGAGGAATATTTAGAGCCATAAATTGTGTTTTTTAGTTGGCCAGAATATCGGAAGTGGCTGTCCGGAAAGGGCCCTTCAAGTTCAGGCTGCCAGAGATGAGGGTAAGTTGTTTTGGCTTGCTCTAGTATGTATTTTGGCTCTACTTTTGTGGCACTTTCTTCAGGCAACTTGTGTTTCCACATGTATTTTAAAGGTCCAAGCTCGAGTGAGGGCCCCACTCCAGACATCTGGGAGATTGCGGGTATGTGTAATTTTAGCAATGTGTCTGATCTTATTTGGCCCAATTATTGCCTCTTATTCCTCTTACATACATGTTATCAATCTGAGTTTAACAGATACCTTTTGGCTAGTGTGCAATTTTGCACTTTGTGGAGGTATGGCCTCGATAGGCTATCCATGTTACATTTGAGTTTTGTCCACTGACCTACTAACCTGACTTTCCTGTTTAGCATATGCCAACTTGCCGGAGATCTCAGATGTTGAATTGCCCCTCTCTGGCAGCGATACCTCGTTCCTACCTGTGGCGGATGACACGGAGGTAACATGGCTGATTTAGAGGAGCAATAACCACATTGCCATGATCGTGGGTAGTGGATGAAGCAACATGTCACATTTCCTTTCTTTGTCGTTTTTGCAGGAGGCGGAACCAGAACCCCAAGCTGGGACCTCTTCCCAAGTCCCATGTGGCCAAGCTTCCGAGGCTCAAACAAGGGTAAGTTGTATAGTGACTGTTTTGGCAAATGATTTGGAGGGGCATACCTGCATTGGTTCGGTTTGACTAAAATGTTGTTTTCTATTTTGTTAGCCTCAAACCACAGCAAGAGGAGGTGTGGCACCAACCAGTGCAGATTTTTATGAGCTAGGGGTCCGGATGCTGGAGGACTACAGTCGCCAACAGCCGCGTGATGGAACTAATGAGCGCATTGCGGCGTTGGAACAGCAGGTGCTGATGTGTCAGCAACAAAATGAGGCCCAGCAGCGCCAGATCGACCAGTTGATCCGTAACCAGCAGCAGAACCAGGAACTTGGTCGGCTGGCCAATCTAATGGAGCAATCTCTCCAGCGCCAGGAACAATCTCTCCAGCACCAGGAAGAATCTATACAGCGCCAGGAAGAATGTCTCCAGCGGCAGGACCAAACTTTGTTGTTGATACAACAGCTCATACAACAGCAGTCTATATTTTTTACTGCACTGTTGTCCCCCAACACCGCCCCTAGCAATGACTCCCAACCTCCCCGGCCACCCAGCCAAGAATATTAATTTTGTTTGTTTTTTTTTTTTTCTGTAAATATATTTGATTAACCCACCTCTAAATTGTGTTTTTCCTAAGACATAGCTAATAACACAGTCAGGGATGAGTATCTTGATCTAAATATGTAAATGTATTTGTAAATTTATGCCACACATTTGTGACCATAGCTTACTATGGTTTACACATTAAATGGCTCCAAAGGTATGGCAAAATTTACACACAAATGGGTTTGGAGACAGTTAAACTATGCTTGCCAAGGCACAACACTGTAATTATGAAAATAGAAAAGGCTTTATTTTAAAGGTGGCCAACAGGGCCAACATTGCCCAACAAAGGGCCTCAAACAACGGGCCAGTCATCCCCCCACCCTAACGATGCCGCCGCCGCCTCTTCTTGGCCAGCAGCATCAGCTTCAGATGCCTGATCTCCCGCCACAGTCTGCGATGCTGGTTTTCACAAGCTGTAGAGATGTATAAAAAAAAAAAATGAATAAATGGAATGTGACCTCAACAGACACAGATGTAGCAATGTAATGTCAGTGTGTCCAATTAGCTGACACTCACATTAACATTGTTGCCCACTGTGCGCTTATTTGTTAACATTATATGAGTACTATTGGCTGGCAGAAATTTGGCCACCACATCCCAAGCATACATTTACTCTTAAAGTGGACCAACACCCACCGCTGATCGGCCCGGGAATCTCTAAGATTCCCGGGCCGATCACCTCCCTCCCCGCGGGACATCCGAGCTCGGGATGTCCCGCGGGGTGAAACCCCCCCAAACACCCCAAACTCCTTACCTCAGTTTCGGCAGCGCCCGGCCGCCGCCGCCTCCCTCGCGCCCCTCTAGACGTGCGCGTGCCCGCGCCGGCCATCTGTGAATGGCCGGCGCGGGCACACGCGCATCAAGAGGGACGCGCGGGAGGCGGAGGAGGAGGAGCCGCTTGTCCGCGGCTTGTCCGTCGGCTCGGGGAGAGGTGAGTTCGGGGGGTTCGGGGGGGTTTCACACAGCGGGGCACCCCGATCGGGGGTGCCCCACCGTAGTGGACCAAGAGCCAGGATAGTCAAAATCCTGGGTGTTGGTCCACTTTAACTCTTGGGAATCAAAGAAGGTATAAGTCCCAGTGTGGACATTTATGTGTTTAGTCACAGCCAAACATCAGGGCCTAAGTCCTAACGCGTAAACTAGTTTTGACAAGAATCTTAGAGGTCACGACCTAAGCAGCCCCATTTGGTTGTGTCTAAACCACAAATTGACTCAATGTGGCAAAATCAAGAATGTGAGGCAACAATCAAGCATGCAGACAGGCATGTAGGATTGTTGACCAAACACATGTAACCTAGATGTGTGTTAAATTAACACATAGGTACATTGTAAATGTCTGCAGATTTGACTCGAAGACATAGGGTTCACAAGTGCATAGGAAGTGGGATGTACTCACCATCGCAGCTGTGGCGGGAGCCCATGCTGCTGGCCGTCCCTGGAGCTGGGGTGGGGAGGATGGTGACTGGCTCCGTCTGCGTAGAAACATCTGTCAGGAGAAAGCAAAAGAGAAAACCAAAATTAGTGGGACAATGACACCTGACTATTTGACATCCATCTGGTTAGGGAGTCTGAAAAAACAAATGCTTGCATGGTTACATACATGTTGTCCAACATAAGCATATTTCCTGGACCATGAGTTCATGTAAATTATTTATGGTTGCAACATGGACCCCTAAAGATAATGTGCCAATAACCTTGACAGTGCAATGTTAAGGACTAATTTGCAGTTGATTGGCGAATGTTACTAGTGTGCAACATGTGTTAGCCGGAACTACTTAACCAAATAACACATTTGCTAGCCCCCATCATGTTGTGGGCAGAAACATAGGGGTGGTTGCCAGTTGGCTAGCACTGTAGTGGGGTTTGTGATGTTAATGTACATTATCAAACCACCTTGTACTATGGACCAGGAAACATGTGTCTCTTAAAAGTGGACCAAGACCCAGGATTGATACTATTCTGTGTTTTGGTCCACTTTGGCAGAGCACCACCATTTGAGTGAGACACCGTCCGCCGCCGCTGCCTTCCACACATCACTCCTCCAGTGTGTGCGCACGCGCAGGCCATTAGAAAACAGAGAGCGCAGGCGCACACACATCTAGAGGGGCACGCAGGAGGCTGCGCCGGTGGCTTCTGCCACCCCCAATGAGGTAAGAAGTTTGTTGGGTTTTTTTGGGGGGGGCCTGGGTGAGGGAGGTGATTGGGCAGGGAAGCTTCGAGATTCCAAGCACAATCAACCATGGGTGTTGGTCCACTTTAAGGAATGTCATAACATAGTGAATGTGATGGATAACAACTAACACTTGCCCTGCAAATTAGAGAGGAATGGCAAGGGCTAAGTACAAATGGGCAGATGAAACCTGTCACAGACTAACAATGACAAAATGTGCACTCACCAGGGATGATCCGCCACTTGAAGCCCAGGGAGGGCTCTGAGGAGGAGGCGGGGAGCCTCGGCTCCTCACACTCTGCTCGGAAGATCCCCCAGCCAAAGGGCCACCCTCCTCCCTCTCACTCCCTGCTCCTTCAGGGAGTGTGGGAGAGTCCATTCCTTCCACCCCACTTGGACTCCCCACTTGAGAGTGGCCCCTTGGCTGGTGAGACTCCTCAGAGTCAGAGTGTGAGGAGCTGAGGCTTGAGCCTGCCAGCCCCCCAGCAGCACACTCCTCTGGGGCGTCATCCCCTTCTTCCCCTGGGTCCTCCAAATAGGATCCGTGAGAGGGACCCTCCCCCGATGACTCCCCCGAGTCCGCCTGCCTGGTTCGGGGGAGGAATCCCTTCCCACGTTTACCCAGGGGAGGACGCTTATCTGTGTTGAGGGGGTGAAAGAAAATAATTAATATTACGACCACAAATGGACACAGCTTAGCAGATGATTTAAACTAAAGTATAAACATAGTATAAGCTTAAACTTACCTGATGCGTAGGCATCATATAGGCGGTACACGCCTTCAGGGTCCCGCCGCTTGAAGTTGGACCATTTCTGCTGTATGGCACAGATGGTGAGCTGGGTGTTGAAGCGCCGCATCCAAGGCCATTTGGACGTGCATACCAGCTCAGCTGCCTCTGAGTGCCAAAGAACGCGTGTGGCGTTTGACTCTAACAGGGAGTGCGCCTGCGCAGGCCATGAACAAATGTCTGGCGCAGGGGACCACCCTGCTAGAGGGAAGCGCAAGACGCTTCCGCAGCTCACGCATGCACAGATGGGACGGGGCTGAGTTAAGGTTTATGGCCCTCCAGGGGGGTTCATCCACGCAGGACATCCAGATTGGAGATGCCACGCGGGGAGTGATCAGATTGGTCCAGAAAACTAATAGATTTCAGGGCCAATCCCCCCTGGGTGTTGGTCCACTTTAAACATAAAATGCAAGAAAAACATACTCACTTTGACCACCTGGCCATTAACGCGGCTATCCACCCTCATTCTTCGCTTTTTAGCATGCCCAGGAGGGGAAGGGGTGGGAGGGGTGCTAGGTGGGGGAGGTGAGGTAGGTGGGGGAGGTGGGGGAGGGGTGGAGGGGTCTGAATCGGAGGAGGAGCTGGGGAGGCGCTGGATCCGTCTCCTGGGCAGCATGGTGGAAACGCTAAGGAGGAAACAGGAAACGGATATGACCCAAGCGACAGGGACACCAAAAAAAAAAATAAAATAAAATAAAACGCTCCGCGCACCAGGAACAAGCTAATATCAGCTATGTGCAAGCTAAGTGGCGGAAAAAGTAAATTGACGCATTACAACAAGCTATTGGCCTAAGCGTTAGACATTTTTTTCCTTTAGGTGGCTTTGAAACGCAAAGGAGGGAACCGGAACCGGATATGACGAAAGCAACTGTGAAATAAATTTGAAAAAAAAAACGCTCCGCGCACCAGGCACAAGCTAATATCAGCTATGTGCAAGCTAAGTGGCAGAAAAAGTAAATTGACGCATTACAACAAGCTATTGGCCTAAGCGCTAGACATTTTTTTCCTTTAGGAGGCTTTGAAACGCAAAGGAGGGAACCGGAACCGGATATGACGAAAAACAACTGTGAAATAAATTAAAAAAAAAAAAAAAAAACGCTCCGCGCACCAGGCACAAGCTAATATCAGCTATGTGCAAGCTAAGTGGCGGAAACAGTTAATTGACGCATTAAAACAAGCTATTGGCAAAGACGCCATTATTTATTAGCTTGATTTAGCTGGGGGTTCAACATACTGTAATGCATAGGTCCTTGAAAACCAAACAACTTGGTGCTGAAAAAGACAAATCTTATTCCTTCATAAAATCATCACACAATAAAACTATCCAACTACATGATAATGTGGCACACATGAGAATGCATAACGGGTTGTTATGAGCTTGTACGCCTGAATTAAATCCTACATAATGTGGACATGCATGCTCACAACTACAGTGTATTCATTAAGAACGACTGGGGTCGCGGGAAGTGAATTCCTTGCAAATGGCAGAAGGGCACATGTATGAACAGCACAGCGCCGCACAACGCAGCGCAGCGAAGCACAGCGACGCTCGCGCCGCCACATGGCGAATCAAAACAGCGACTGCACAAACTCTGACCACCACAGATTTATCAAGGACAGGGCTGCCGAATAGCTTGGGCGCTGACAATTTCGCAGAGCGAACGTGACCGCCAAACAGGACTGGCTAAAAAGTAGCTTTACAAGCCCCGTGTGTGGTGAAAACAAGCAATTTAGAGCCCAATGAGTTTGGTGGGAGGAGATGCATTTTAGATGTCACTCACAACATTACAGTGTAAAAATTACTACTTTCTCCAAAAAAAGAAAAATAACTAGCCAGATTAATAAAACATATCCCAATAAACATGTGTTGAATTTTGTGCCAAAGACAAGAACACAAAAACCACTTAAAACAATCATTGCAGCGTCTGCCATTGAAATGTATGGGAGAGCGGCAGGTAGCGCCAGGTCATACCTGTTGCTGTGATGGGATTAGCAGCGGCGCTGTTCGTTGCAGTCGGCTACATGATGAATGCCGCGCTAGCCGTCGCTCTCGTCGGCGCTAGCCTCATTTTGCTTGATAAATGCGTCATTGTGACCGCCGCCGGGCGTACTTGAGTCGGTAGTCGCCGTTAGCTGCCGCTACCTGGCGCTCGTCAGACACTACCTGGCGCTATCGCTTGATGAATAAGGGCCTTAGAGATAGGCAGGGACAGTCGTTGAGACCCTGAGAGGCAGACAGAACCAGGGAAAGATAGGGAAAAATCGGGAACGATTGGGACCGATCGGGAACGATCCAGGCAGGGACAGTGAGAGTGAAAGGTTTTTTTTATTTTCATTTGCCAGATCAGTTTTCAATAGGTGTTCTTTGTGCTATAAATATTCCTTGCCACTGTGCATCCCATCTTGGCAGTGGCATATTTAACCCTATCTGTTATACACAAGCATTTCTCTTAACTGGATTAGTTTTAATTTTTTTTTGTCTGCTGTAAAAACCCCAGGCCACATGGCCATTCCATTTCAGCACATGTGACCCTATCTTTTATACTAAATCAGCTTGTTCAGCCTCAGCTTTATTAAGCTATAGCATTTTGATTTGGTTTTTGGCCTCCTGTAAAAACCCAACCCCACATGGGCATCCCAAACCAGCACATGTGACCCTATCTTTTATACTAAATCAGCTTGTTCAGCCTCAGGTTTATTAAGCTATTGCATTTTGATTTGGTTTTTGTCTGCATTAAAAACACCAGCCCGCATGGCCATCCCAAACCAGCACATATGACCCTATCTTTTATACTAAATCAGCTTGTTCATCCTCAGCTTTATTAAGCTATTGCATTTTGATTTGGTTTTTGGCCTCCTGTAAAAACCCAACCCCACATGGGCATCCCAAACCAGCACATGTGACCCTATCTTTTATACTAAATCAGCTTGTTCAGCCTCAGGTTTATTAAGCTATTGCATTTTGATTTGGTTTTTGTCTGCTTTAAAAACACCAGCCCGCATGGCCATCCCAAACCAGCACATATGACCCTATCTTTTATACTAAATCAGCTTGTTCATCCTCAGCTTTATTAAGCTATTGCATTTTGAATCGTTTTTTGTCTGCTTTAAAAACACCAGCCCACGTGGGCATCCCAAACCAGCACATGTGACCCTATATGTTATACTAAATCAGCTTGTTCATCCTCAGCTTTATTAAGCTATTGCATTTTGAATCGGTTTTTGTCTGCTTTAAAAACACCAGCCCACGTGGGCATCCCAAACCAGCACATGTGACCCTATATGTTATACTAAATCAGCTTGTTCATCCTCAGCTTTATTAAGCTATTGCATTTTGAATTGGTCTTTGTCTGCTTTAAAAACACCAGCCCACATGGACATCCCAAACCAGCACATGCCACCCTATCTGTTATACTAAATAAGCTTGTTCATCCTCAGCTTTATTAAGCTATTGCATTTTGAATTGGTTTTTGTCCTGCTGTCAAAACACCAGGCCGCAGGGTATCCCAAACCTGCACGTTGCACCCTATCTGTTATACTAAATAAGCTTGTTTATCCTCAGCTTTATTAAGCTATTGCATTTTGAATTGGTTTTTGTCCTGCTGTCAAAACACCAGGCCACAGGGTGTCCCAAACCACCATGTCGCACCCTATCTGTTATACTAAATCAGCTTGTTCATCCTCAGCTTTATTAAGCTATTGCATTTTGACTTGTTTTTTGTCCTGCTGTCAAAACACCAGGCCGCAGGGTATCCCAAACCACCACGTTGTACCCTATCTGTTATACTAAATCAGCTTGTTCATCCTCAGCTTTATTAAGCTATTGCATTTTGAATTGGTTTTTGTCCTGCTGTCAAAACACCAGCCCACATGGGCATCCCAAACCAGCACATGTGACCCAATCTTTTATACTAAATCAGCTTGTTCATCCTCAGCTTTATTAAGCTATTGCATTTTGAATTGGTCTTTGTCTGTTTTAAAAACACCAGCCCACATGGACATCCCAAACCAGCACATGCCACCCTATCTGTTATACTAAATAATCTTGTTCATCCTCAGATTTATTAAGCTATTGCATTTTGAATTGGTTTTTGTCCTGCTGTCAAAACACCAGGCTGCAGGGTATCCCAAACCACCACGTTGTACCCTATCTGTTATACTAAATCAGCTTGTTCATCCTCAGCTTTATTAAGCTATTGCATTTTGACTTGTTTTTTGTCCTGCTGTCAAAACACCAGGCCGCAGGGTATCCCAAACCACCACGTTGTACCCTATCTGTTATACTAAATCAGCTTGTTCATCCTCAGCTTTATTAAGCTATTGCATTTTGAATTGGTTTTTGTCCTGCTGTCAAAACACCAGCCCACATGGGCATCCCAAACCAGCACATGTGACCCAATCTTTTATACTAAATCAGCTTGTTCATCCTCAGCTTTATTAAGCTATTGCATTTTGAATTGGTCTTTGTCTGTTTTAAAAACACCAGCCCACATGGACATCCCAAACCAGCACATGCCACCCTATCTGTTATACTAAATAATCTTGTTCATCCTCAGATTTATTAAGCTATTGCATTTTGAATTGGTTTTTGTCCTGCTGTCAAAACACCAGGCTGCAGGGTATCCCAAACCACCACGTTGTACCCTATCTGTTATACTAAATCAGCTTGTTCATCCTCAGCTTTATTAAGCTATTGCATTTTGAATTGGTTTTTGTCCTGCTGTCAAAACACCAGGCCGCAGGGTATCCCATATTGCCAATTTTCATAGTATCTGGTGCAGAGAAGCAGTTCCTCACTTTATTTAGCTTCTACTTTTTAAAGTAAACACATTTTTTAAAGTACCTATTGCGCATTTCAAATACATAAAAATGTCAGGCAGACAAGTGCCAGGATGTTCAAAGAGGAGTGGCAGAGGCCAAGATTCAGCAGGCAGAGGTCGCAGCAGACTAGGGGCGAATGGCAGCAGGAGTCACGGTGAGAGACCTGATCTGCCAGTATCTGCTAGCCGTTGTGTCTCCACCAGTAACGCATCTGCCGTGGTAGATTGGTTAACGCGGTCATCCACATCATCACAAGTTACATCTGAGACCCCCAGTCTAGGGTCGGTAGGTTCCTCTGACACAACCCTGAGTTGGCATGGCCCGAGAGCAGTCCCTGTCCTCCCATTGCCTCTGTCCTACGCCGTTCCCTCCCCCAGCGACGTATCCTATGCTTTGGGTTCAGCTCCACTCTTTAGTGAGGAGGAAGATCAGATAGAGGACAGTCAACAGCTAATGCCCAGGTGGTTTCTTTAGCTAGGCAGACAAATAGTGATGTGGAGAGTGTCGTGGGTGTTGGGAGCGTTCCAGCTCCTGTGCCAGACACTGTTGAGGAAACCGAGAACATCAGTGACGTGCAGCCACAACTCGGTGATGATGATGATGAAGAAGCCGATCGCACTTGGTAGCCGGGTGATGAAGGGGCTTCATCGTCATCATCAGGAGAAGAGGGGTGCAGGTTGTCCCGGACTCAGTAGTTTTTCCTGAAGCATCCGCAGGAGGGTAACATGGCCACATGCAAGATATGTAGGCAGAAGGTGAAGCGTGGCCAGGGCCCAAATTTTGGCACCACGGCCCTGCGTCAACATATGATGCGTCACCATAAAGCAGCCTGGGGGAACCGAGGCTCCGAAGAGGTGGTCCAGCCTGCTTCCTCACCAAGTGGTAAGCCGCTCCCAATTTCTGCCAGCCAAGGCTCCAGCACCTCAGCCGAAGGCAGCTGTGCGTCATACCCATCCTCTGTCGCTCCTGATGCTCCTGCTCCTCCTCCTCCTCCAAGTCATGCATCCCGCCAGCAATCCATCAGCGAAGCCATGTCCAAGAGACAGCAGTATGCGCCCACTCATCCTACGGCGCAGAAGCTGAATGTGCTCCTGTCCAAGTTGCTGGTGCTGCAGTCGCTCCCTTTTCAGGTCATGGACTCTGCACCTTTCAGAGAACTGATGGCTTGTGCCGAGCCGAGGTGGAGAGTCTCAAGCCGTCATTTCTTTGCCAAGAAGGCAGTACCAGCGCTGCACACTTTTGTTGAACAGAAGGTGGGCCAGTCCTTGAGCCTGTCGGTGTGTAGCAAAGTGCATGACAGCACTGACGTCTGGAGCTGTATCTACGGTCAGGGACAGTACATGTCATTTACGGCCCACTGGGTGAATGTGGTCCCTTTGCAGCAGCAGCTTGGACAGGTCATGCCGCTTTGGCCTCCGCGCTCCCTGGCCATTGTGCCTGTGACACCGTGCGACTCGGCCTCCTCATCCTCCGCCATCTCCTCACCCTCCACTGTAGGCTCAAGTCTCAGTGCCCCTCCAGTCTACCATGTGTGCAGGGCACGGAGGTGTCACACTGTGGTTTGTCTTGGCAAATGGAGTCACACAGGGGAGGAACTGCTTAAATTTATTCATCACGAAATCCAAACATGGCTTACTCCAAGAAAACTTAAAATGGGGATCATGGTTACCGACAATGGGAAGAACATTTTGTCTGCGCTGCAACAAGGAAGCCTGACCCATGCACCCTGCATGGCTCACATCTTCAATCTGGTTGTCAAGTGGTTTCTGAAGTGTTCCCCCCATCTGCAAGACATCCTAACAACTTCAAGGAAACTTTGCATGCACTTCAACCACTCATACACCGCCAAACACTTCTTGAGCTACAGCGTCAGAACGGTAGCCCCCAACATAGTCTGATTTGCGATGTTGGACCGATTATATGAACAGAGAAAAGCCATCACGGATTTCCTGATGATCCAAGCAGATAGGGGGACTCCCCTGTGTAACTTCAATGTCAACCAGTGGCAGCTCATACGTGACACCTGCCGTTTGCTCAGGCCCTTTGAGGAAGCCACTTTATTTGTCAGTCGGCAGGATTATGGGGTGAACGACGTGATTTCACTGCTTCATGTACTACAGCACATGTTGGAAACCATGGCTGGTCAGGGCACTGGAGACATGGAGTCTACATCTTACGGCCACATGAACCCCGTTGGAGCTGAACTGAAGGAGGAGGAGGAAGAGGAGGAGGAGTGGCCCAGTGAAGCACAGTTTAGGTTGGCGAAATGGCTGATTTACCTAGTCAGAGGACAGGAGAGGAGGAGCAGGAGCAGCCAGAGGAGCTAGAGGGTTGTGAGACAGAGGACCCAGACACACTGTGGCAGTATGCAGTGGAGATAGAGACAGGTAATCTCTCCGAGTCACTTGCGCAAATGACAGGAAGCATGCTCACGTGCTTGCGTAGTGACCCCAGAATTGTTTCCATTTGTCGGTGGGATGACTTCTGGCTGTCCACATTATTGGATCCTCGCTTTCGGCACAAAATGGGGGCATTTTTTAAACCCGCCGAGAGGGAGAACAAACTGAACTACTACAAAGACATTCTTACGTAGTCAGTTGGCCGATGCCTATCTGCGCCATGGTCCATACTCTAGCAGGTCTAACTCGGGGGGACCTCTGCGCTCACCTTCCACTGCCATGGCTGCTGGGGGGGTTGGCAGGAGCAGCAGCAGCAGCTCCATCAGCAGCAGCCTCAGTCTTCAGTCGCTAATTAGTAGCTTTCTACACCCGCATAGTGAGGCTACTCATGAGCAGCAGGAAGACCTGGAGCAGGACCAGCAGGTCATGTCATACCTTGACATGACCATGCCAACACACCTTGAGGATCCGCTGGACTTCTGGGCAGCCAAACTTGGCTTGTGGCCGCAACTAGCAGAGTTTTCCCTGGAAAAGCTGTCCTGCCCGGCAAGTAGCGTGCCATCTGAGCGGGTGTTTAGTGCGGCGGGGGACATAGTTAAGGCGAGGAGAACTCGTCTGTCAACTAAAAATGTGGAGAGACTCACCTTTGTGAAAATGAATCAGGGATGGATCAGCAAGGATTTCCACCCACCGATGGCTGATGCATGCAACTAGATTCAGCATGGTGCCGCGTTTTACACTTTCCAAATGGTGCAAAACATATTTTTGTCTTTAGGCCAATTTTTGGGCTCCTGCTGATGCCAACTTCAGGGTGTGCCTTTCAGCCAATCTTGGGCCTCCTGCTGCTGCTGCTGCCAACTGCAGTGTGTCTTTCAAGCTATGTTTGGGCTCATGCTGCTGCTGCTTGCAACTCCAGGGTGTGATTCATCCAATTTTTGGGCTCCTGCAGCCAACTTTAGTGTCTCTTTCAAGCTATGTTTGGGCTCCTGCTGCTGCTGCTGCTTGCAACTCCAGGGTGTGATTCATCCAATTTTTGGGCTCCTGCAGCCAACTCCAGTGTCTCTTTCAAGCTATGTTTGGGCTCCTGCTGCTGCTGCTCCTTGCAACTCCAGGGTGTGATTCATCCAATTTTTGGCCTCCTGCTGCCAATCCAGTGTCTCTTTAAAGCAATGTGTGGGCTCCTGCTTGCAACTCCAGGGTGTGATTCATCCAATTTTTGGGCTTCTGCAGCCAACTCCAGTGTCTCTTTCAAGCTATGTTTGGGCTCCTGCTGCTGCTGGCAACTCCAGGGTGTGATTCAGCCAATTTTTGGGCTCCTGCAGCCAACTCCAGTGTCTCTTTCAAGCTATGTTTGGGCTCCTGCTGTTGCTGCTGCTTGCAACTCCAGGGTGTGATTTATCCAATTTTTGGGCTCCTGCAGCCAACTCCAGTGTCTCTTTCAACTATGTTGGGCTCCTGCTGCTGCTGCTGCTGCTTGCAACTCCAGGGTGTGATTCATCCAATTTTTGGGCTCCTGCAGCCAACTCCAGTGTCTCTTTCAAGCTATGTTTGGGCACCTGCTGCTGCTGTTTGCAACTCCAGGGTGTGATTCAGCCAATTTTTCGGCTCCTGCAGCCAACTCCAGTGTCTCTTTCAATCTATGATTGTGCTGCTGCTGCTTGCAACTCCAGGGTGTGATTCATCCAATTTTTGGGCTCCTGCAGCCAACTCCAAAGTGCATGGCAGCACTGACATCTGGAGCTGTATCTACGGTCAGGGACAGTACATGTCATTTACGGCCCACTGGGTGAATATGGTCCCTTTGCAGCAGCAGCAGCAGCTTGGACAGGTCACGCCGCTTCGGCCTCCATGCTCCCTGGCTGTTGTGCCTGTGACACCGTGCGACTCAGCCTCCTCATCCTCCGCCATCTCTTCACCCTCCACTGTAGACTCAAGTCTCAGTGCCCTCCAGTCTACCATGTGTGCAGGGCACGGAGGTGTCACGCTGTGGTTTGTCTTGGCGAATGGAGTCACACAGGGGAGGAACTGCTTAAATTTATTCATCACGAAATCCAAACATGGCTTACTCCAAGAAAACTTAAAATGGGGATCATGGTTACGGACAATGGGAAGAACATTTTGTCTGCGCTGCAACAAGGAAGCCTGACCCATGCACCCTGCATGGCTCACGTCTTCAATCTGGTTGTCAAGCGGTTTCTGAAGTGTTCCCCCCACCTGCAAGACATCCTAACAACTTCCAGGAAACTTTGCATGCACTTCAGCCACTCATACACCGCCAAACACTTCTTGAGCTACAGCGTCAGAACGGTAGCCCCCAACATAGTCTGATTTGCGATGTTGGACCGATTATATGAACAGAGAAAAGCCATCACGGATTTCCTGATGATCCAAGCGGATAGGGGGACTCCCCTGTGTAACTTCAATGTCAACCAGTGGCAGCTCATACATGACACCTGCTGTTTGCTCAGGCCCTTTGAGGAAACCACTTTATTTGTCAGTCGGCAGGATTATGGGATGAACGACGTGATTCCACTGGTTCATGTACTACAGCACGTGTTGGAAACCACGGCTGGTGTTTTTTTGGGCTCCTGAAGACAACTCCAGTGTCTCTTTAAAGCAATGTTTGGGCTCCTGCTGCTGCTTGCAACTCTAAGGTGTGATTTATCCAATTTTTGGGCTCCTGCTGCCAACTCCAGTGTCTCTTTCAAGCAATGTTTGGGCTCCTGCTGCTGCTTGCAACTCCAGGGTGTGAGTCATCCAATTTTTGGGCTCCTGCAGCCAACTCCAGTGTCTCTTTCAAGCTAGGTTTGGGCTCCTGCTGCTGCTGCTGCTTTCAACTCCAGGGTGTGATTTTGCCAATTTTTGGGCTCCTGCAGCCAACTCCAGTGTCTCTTTCAAACTATACTTGGGCTCCTGCTGCTGCTGCTTGCAACTCCAGGGTGTGATTCATCCAATTTTTGGGCTCCGGCAGCCAACTCCAGTGTCTCTTTCAAGCTATATTTGGGCTCCTGCTGCTTGCAACTCCAGGGTGTGATTCATCCAATTTTTGGGCTCCTGCAGCCAACTCCAGTGTCTCTTTCAAGCCATGTTTGCGCTCCAGCTGCTGCTGCTGCTTGCAACTCCAGGGTGTGATTCATCCAATTATTGGGCTCCTGCAGCCAACTCCAGTGTCTCTTAAAAGCAATGTTTGGGCTCCTGCAGCCAACTCCAGTGTCTCTTTCAAGCTATGTTTGACCTCCTGCTGCTGCTTCTGCTGCTGCTTGCAACTCCAGGGTGTGATTCAGCCAATTTTTGGGCTTCTGCAGCCAACTCCAGTGTCTCTTTCAAGCTATGTTTGAGCTCCTGCTGCTGCTTCTGCTGCTGCTTGCAACTCCAGGGTGTGATTCAGCAAATTTTTGGGCTCCTGCTGTCAACTCCAGTGTCTCTTTCAAGCTATGTTTGGGCTCCTGCTGCTGCTGTGGCTGCTTGCAACTCCAGGGTGTGTTTCAGCCAATTGTTGGGCTCCTGCAGCCAACTCCAGTGTCTCTTTCAAGCTATGTTTGAGCTCCTGCTTTTGCTTCTGCTGCTGCTTGCAACTCCAGGGTGTGATTCAGCCAATTTTTGGGCTCCTGTAGCCAACTCCAGTGTATCTTTCAAGTTATGTTTGGGCTCCTGCTGCTGCTGCTGCTGCTGCTGCTTGTAACTCCAGGGTGTGGTTCATCCAATTTTTGGGCTCCTGCAGCCAACTCCAGTGTCTCTTTAAAGCAATGTTTGGGCTCCTGCTGCTGCTTGCAACTCCAGGGTGTGATTCATCTAATTTTTGGGCTCCTGCAGCCATCTCCAGTGTCTCTTTAAAGCAATGTTTGGGCTCCTGCTGCTGATTGCAACTCCAGGGTGTGATTCATCCAATTTTTGGCCTCTTGCTGCCAACTCCAGTGTCTCTTTAAAGCAATGTTTGGGCTCCTGCTTCTGCTGCTGCTGCTTGCAACTCCAGGGTGTGATTCATCAAATTTTTGGGCTCCAACTCCAGTGTCTCTTTCAATCAATGTTTGGGTGGCTGCTGCTGCTGCTTGCAACTCCAGTGTGTGATTCAGCTAAGTTTTGGGCTCCTGCTGCTGCCAGCTCCAGGGTGTGTTTTTCAGGCACTATAAGGACCCCTTATAGTGATGCCACCTCAACTCTCTGCAATTGTGCCGCTCTGCGATTCTATTAGCGATGCCACTGATCTGCATGTCAGAATTATTTACAGTATTATTTCACTAACCCAGCACGCATCCTATGCGTGTTACAGCAAGGCAGAATGGCTTACAACCCTATTGAAGCTTTAGGAAGCTCAGAAATAGCCGTTTTTAATAGCGATTCATTGTAAATAAATTCGGACCGAAACAAATTTTGTCAGAAAATTCGGCGAATCAGCCAGATCTAATTTTTCAAAAGTTCGCTTATCTCTAGCTGCGAGAGAAATCAAGGCAGGCGAGGATTCTGGATAAAGACTATCAGATCCCAATGGTCCTGGTGCCCTGGCTTGGGAAGGCCAATCCTCCGGAAGACAGGTACATGGGGAGGGGGAGGACTAAATCACAAACTGGGAGAAGGATGCCAGGGGATTAAACAGAGGCATTGAGAAAAAACAAGGGTGGGGGAGATATGCAGGGGTATCAGATGATGGGATAAGCAGAGTAATGTATAATGAGAATAAGCAGAGGAATGTAAAGTGGAGTCAAATAAGATAAAACAAAAAAAAAGGGGGGGAGGGAGCAAAAGGTGAGGGCGACAGCCGGACCCTGGCACTTGTGATGCTGGAGGGGGTAGTCGTGAGAGGCCACTTCAAAGGCAGTGTACCTTAGGACCTACTCCCCTGCCCCTGGACCGCCTCCGATGCCAGGTAGGCTTTCGCCTCTGTCGACTCCTTATATCTGATCCAATTCGCCCAGGTCACCAAAAATGCCTCGGTCTGTCCTTTATCTGTGGAGATCAGCTATTCCATTCTTTCTATGTGGTCCATCTCCGCAAACCACTCCGCCACCCTTTCCAGTGTCTGGGGATTATCGTCTTTGCCATCATCAAAAAGAAATTGAGGATCCATTTTTTTGCCCTAGCTATGGGACCCGGGGTCAGGGACAGGAGGGTCAACCCTGGAGAGCGTGGCACAGCAACGCCTTCCACATCCATATATATCTTAAAGACCGCTTCCCAGAGCGCATGGATCCGGGGGCATTCCCACCAAATATTCAGGATGCCACTTGGGGCCTCACCACACCTCCAGCACTCTCCTGTTTCCATTTGAGAGAATGCTACTATATCTGATGGGCATCTATACCACCTGGTAAGGACCTTGTAATTTTTCTCCTGCGCTGAACTGGCACCGGAAAGACTGTGTGTCAGCATGAATATTTTGAGGGCCTTGTCTCCCGTGATTGTGATCCCCAGGTCCCTCTCCCATTTTGACAAGAATTCCAGTCTCGATGTGTGCCTGGAGGTTACCAACAAGCTGTAGAGCTTTGAGATCGCATGATCCAGAGTAGAGATGAGCGAAAAATTCGATTCGACTGATTCGCCGAATTTTCCGACAAAAATCGTTTCGACCCGAATTTATTCGCGACGAATCGCTATTAAAAACGGCTATTTCTGAGCCTCCTAGAGCCTCAATAGGGTTGTAAACCATTCTGCGTGCTGGGTTAGTTAATTAATACTTTGAATAAATATCACATGCAGATCAGAGGCATCGCTAATAGAATCGCAGATCGGCACAATTGAATTCAAGAGAGTTGAAGTGGCATCACTATGAGGGGCAGGAGCGCAAACATTGCTTTAAAGAGACACTGGAGTTGGCAGCAGCAGGAGCCCAAAAATTGGATGAATCACACCCTGGAGTTGGCAGCAGCAGCAGCAGGAGCCCAAACATTACTTTAAAGAGACACTGGGGTTGGCTTCAGGAGCCCAAAAATTGGATGAATCACACCCTGGAGTTGGCAGCAGCAGCAGCAGCAGGAGCCCAAAAATTACTTTAAAGAGACACTGGAGTTGGCTTCAGGAGCCCAAAAATTGGATGAATCACACCCTGGAGTTGGCAGCAGCAGCAGCAGCCCAAATATTACTTTAAAGAGACACTGGAGTTGGCTTCAGGAGCCCAAAAATTGGATGATTCACACCCTGGAGTTGGCAGCAGCAGCAGAAGCAGCAGGAGCCCAAACATTACTTTAAAGAGACACTGGAGTTGGCTTCAGGAGCCCAAAAATTGGATGAATCACACCCTGGAGTTGGCAGCAGCAGGAGCCCAAATATTACTTTAAAGAGACCCTGGGGTTGGCTTCAGGAGCCCAAAAATTGGATGATTCACACCCTGGAGTTGGCAGCAGCAGCAGCAGGAGCCCAAACATTACTTTAAAGAGACACTGGGGTTGGCTTCAGGAGCCCAAAAATTGAATGAATCACACCCTGGAGTTGGCAGCAGCAGCAGGAGCCCAAATATACACTGGAGTTGGCTTCAGGAGCCCAAAAATTGGATGAATCACACCCTGGAGTTGGCAGGAGTTGGCAGCAGCAGCAGCAGGAGCCCAAATGTTAATTTAAAGAGACACTGGGGTTGGCTTCAGGAGCCCAAAAATTGGATGAATCACACCCTGGAGTTGGCAGCAGCAGCAGGAGCCCAAACATTACTTTAAAGAGACCCTGGGGTTGGCTTCAGGAGCCCAAAAATTGGATGAATCACACCCTGGAGTTGGCAGCAGCAGCAGCAGGAGCCCAAATATTACTTTAAAGAGACACTGGAGTTGGCTTCAGGAGCCCAAAAATTGGATGATTCACACCCTGGAGTTGGCAGCAGCAGCAGGAGCCCAAATATTACTTTAATGAGACTCTGGGGTTGGCTTCAGGAGCCCAAAAATTGGATGATTCACACCCTGGAGTTGGCAGCAGCAGCAGCAGTAGCAGCAGGAACCCAAACATTACTTTAAAGAGACCCTGGGGTTGGCTTCAGGAGCCCAAAAATTGGATGAATCACACCCTGGAGTTGGCAGCAGCAGCAGGAGCCCAAATATACACTGGAGTTGGCTTCAGGAGCCCAAAAATTGGATGAATCACACCCTGGAGTTGGCAGGAGTTGGCAGCAGCAGCAGCAGGAGCCCAAATATTACTTTAAAGAGACACTGGGGTTGGCTTCAGGAGCCCAAAAATTGGATGAATCACACCCTGGAGTTGGCAGCAGCAGCAGCAGGAGCCCAAATATTACTTTAAAGAGACACTGGAGTTGGCTTCAGGAGCCCAAAAATTGGATGATTCACACCCTGGAGTTGGCAGCAGCAGCAGCAGGAGCCCAAATATTACTTTAAAGAGACACTGGAGTTGGCTTCAGGAGCCCAAAAATTGGATGATTCACACCCTGGAGTTGGCAGCAGCAGCAGCAGGAGCCCAAATATTACTTTAAAGAGACACTGGGGTTGGCTTCAGGAGCCCAAAAATTGGATGATTCACACCCTGGAGTTGGCAGCAGCAGCAGCAGGAGCCCAAATATTACTTTAAAGAGACACTGGAGTTGGCTTCAGGAGCCCAAAAATTGGATGATTCACACCCTGGAGTTGGCAGCAGCAGCAGCAGGAGCCCAAATATTACTTTAAAGAGACACTGGGGTTGGCTTCAGGAGCCCAAAAATTGGATGATTCACACCCTGGAGTTGGCAGCAGCAGCAGCAGGAGCCCAAATATTACTTTAAAGAGACACTGGGGTTGGCTTCAGGAGCCCAAAAATTGGATGAATCACACCCTGGAGTTGGCAGCAGCAGCAGCAGGAGCCCAAATATTACTTTAAAGAGACACTGGGGTTGGCTTCAGGAGCCCAAAAATTGGATGAATCACACCCTGGAGTTGGCAGCAGCAGCAGCAGGAGCCCAAATATTACTTTAAAGAGACCCTGGGGTTGGCTTCAGGAGCCCAAAAATTGGATGATTCACACCCTGGAGTTGGCAGCAGCAGCAGCAGCAGGAGCCCAAATATTACTTTAAAGAGACACTAGGGTTGGCTTCAGGAGCCCAAAAATTGGATGAATCACACCCTGGAGTTGGCAGCAGCAGCAGCAGGAGCCCAAATATTACTTTAAAGAGACCCTGGGGTTGGCTTCAGGAGCCCAAAAATTGGATGAATCACACCCTGGAGTTGGCAACAGCAGCAGCAGCAGCAGGAGCCCAAATATTACTTTAAAGAGACACTGGAGTTGGCTTCAGGAGCCCAAAAATTGGATGATTCACACCCTGGAGTTGGCAGCAGCAGCAGCAGGAGCCCAAATATTACTTTAAAGAGACCCTGGGGTTGGCTTCAGGAGCCCAAAAATTGGATGATTCACACCCTGGAGTTGGCAGCAGCAGCAGCAGGAGCCCAAACATTACTTTTAAGAGACACTGGGGTTGGCTTCAGGAGCCCAAAAATTGGATGAATCACACCCTGGAGTTGGCAGCAGGAGCCCAAATATACACTGGAGTTGGCTTCAGGAGCCCAAAAATTGGATGAATCACACCCTGGAGTTGGCAGGAGTTGGCAGCAGCAGCAGGAGCCCAAATATTACTTTAAAGAGACACTGGGGTTGGCTTCAGGAGCCCAAAAATTGGATGAATCACACCCTGGAGTTGGCAGCAGCAGCAGCCCAAACATTACTTTAAAGAGACCCTGGGGTTGGCTTCAGGAGCCCAAAAATTGGATGAATCACACCCTGGAGTTGGCAGCAGCAGCAGCAGGAGCCCAAATATTACTTTAAAGAGACCCTGGGGTTGGCTTCAGGAGCCCAAAAATTGGATGATTCACACCCTGGAGTTGGCAGCAGCAGCAGCAGCAGGAGCCCAAATATTACTTTAAAGAGACACTAGGGTTGGCTTCAGGAGCCCAAAAATTGGATGAATCACACCCTGGAGTTGGCAGCAGCAGCAGCAGGAGCCCAAATATTACTTTAAAGAGACCCTGGGGTTGGCTTCAGGAGCCCAAAAATTGGATGAATCACACCCTGGAGTTGGCAACAGCAGCAGCAGCAGCAGGAGCCCAAATATTACTTTAAAGAGACACTGGAGTTGGCTTCAGGAGCCCAAAAATTGGATGATTCACACCCTGGAGTTGGCAGCAGCAGCAGCAGGAGCCCAAATATTACTTTAAAGAGACCCTGGGGTTGGCTTCAGGAGCCCAAAAATTGGATGATTCACACCCTGGAGTTGGCAGCAGCAGCAGCAGGAGCCCAAACATTACTTTTAAGAGACACTGGGGTTGGCTTCAGGAGCCCAAAAATTGGATGAATCACACCCTGGAGTTGGCAGCAGGAGCCCAAATATACACTGGAGTTGGCTTCAGGAGCCCAAAAATTGGATGAATCACACCCTGGAGTTGGCAGGAGTTGGCAGCAGCAGCAGGAGCCCAAATATTACTTTAAAGAGACACTGGGGTTGGCTTCAGGAGCCCAAAAATTGGATGAATCACACCCTGGAGTTGGCAGCAGCAGCAGCCCAAACATTACTTTAAAGAGACCCTGGGGTTGGCTTCAGGAGCCCAAAAATTGGATGAATCACACCCTGGAGTTGGCAGCAGCAGCAGCAGGAGCCCAAATATTACTTTAAAGAGACACTGGAGTTGGCTTCAGGAGCCCAAAAATTGGATGATTCACACCCTGGAGTTGGCAGCAGCAGCAGCAGGAGCCCAAATATTACTTTAAAGAGACACTGGAGTTGGCTTCAGGAGCCCAAAAATTGGATGATTCACACCCTGGAGTTGGCAGCAGCAGCAGCAGGAGCCCAAATATTACTTTAAAGAGACCCTGGGGTTGGCTTCAGGAGCCCAAAAATTGGATGATTCACACCCTGGAGTTGGCAGCAGCAGCAGCAGGAGCCCAAATATTACTTTAAAGAGACACTAGGGTTGGCTTCAGGAGCCCAAAAATTGGATGAATCACACCCTGGAGTTGGCAGCAGCAGCAGCAGGAGCCCAAATATTACTTTAAAGAGACCCTGGGGTTGGCTTCAGGAGCCCAAAAATTGGATGAATCACACCCTGGAGTTGGCAGCAGCAGCAGCAGCAGGAGCCCAAATATTACTTTAAAGAGACACTGGAGTTGGCTTCAGGAGCCCAAAAATTGGATGATTCACACCCTGGAGTTGGCAGCAGCAGCAGCAGGAGCCCAAACATTACTTTTAAGAGACACTGGGGTTGGCTTCAGGAGCCCAAAAATTGGATGAATCACACCCTGGAGTTGGCAGCAGCAGCAGGAGCCCAAATATACATTGGAGTTGGCTTCAGGAGCCCAAAAATTGGATGAATCACACCCTGGAGTTGGCAGGAGTTGGCAGCAGCAGCAGCAGGAGCCCAAATATTACTTTAAAGAGACACTGGGGTTGGCTTCAGGAGCCCAAAAATTGGATGAATCACACCCTGGAGTTGGCAGCAGCAGCAGGAGCCCAAACATTACTTTAAAGAGACCCTGGGGTTGGCTTCAGGAGCCCAAAAATTGGATGACTCACACCCTGGAGTTGGCAGCAGCAGCAGCAGGAGCCCAAATATTACTTTAAAGAGACACTGGAGTTGGCTTCAGGAGCCCAAAAATTGGATGATTCACACCCTGGAGTTGGCAGCAGCAGCAGCAGCAGGAGCCCAAATATTACTTTAAAGAGACACTGGAGTTGGCTTCAGGAGCCCAAAAATTGGATGATTCACACCCTGGAGTTGGCAGCAGCAGCAGGAGCCCAAATATTACTTTAAAGAGACACTGGAGTTGGCTTCAGGAGCCCAAAAATTGGATGATTCACATCCTGGAGTTGGCAGCAGCAGCAGCAGGAGCCCAAATATTACTTTAAAGAGACCCTGGGGTTGGCTTCAGGAGCCCAAAAATTGGATGAATCACACCCTGGAGTCGGCAGCAGCAGCAGCAGCAGCAGGAGCCCAAATATTACTTTAAAGAGACACTGGAGTTGGCTTCAGGAGCCCAAAAATTGGATGATTCACACCCTGGAGTTGGCAGCAGCAGCAGCAGGAGCCCAAATATTACTTTAAAGAGACCCTGGGGTTGGCTTCAGGAGCCCAAAAATTGGATGAATCACACCCTGGAGTCGGCAGCAGCAGCAGCAGCAGGAGCCCAAATATTACTTTAAAGAGACACTGGAGTTGGCTTCAGGAGCCCAAAAATTGGATGATTCACACCCTGGAGTTGGCAGCAGCAGCAGCAGCAGGAGCCCAAATATTACTTTAAAGAGACCCTGGGGTTGGCTTCAGGAGCCCAAAAATTGGATGATTCACACCCTGGAGTTGGCAGCAGCAGCAGCAGGAGCCCAAACATTACTTTAAAGAGACACTGGGGTTGGCTTCAGGAGCCCAAAAATTGGATGAATCACACCCTGGAGTTGGCAGCAGCAGGAGCCCAAATATACACTGGAGTTGGCTTCAGGAGCCCAAAAATTGTATGAATCACACCCTGGAGTTGGCAGGAGTTGGCAGCAGCAGCAGCAGGAGCCCAAATATTACTTTAAAGAGACACTGGGGTTGGCTTCAGGAGCCCAAAAATTGGATGAATCACACCCTGGAGTTGGCAGCAGCAGGAGCCCAAATATACACTGGAGTTGGCTTCAGGAGCCCAAAAATTGGATGAATCACACCCTGTGGAGAGTCATGTGGAGAAAAAGTAGCTTAGTTAGTAATATCTACATAAAATTATGAATAAACAAATGCAAAAGTATTGCCAAAGTGAAGTTTTGTTTGAGGGTGTGTTTCCACCTTTTAATTAAATCAGAAACAAGAAGGTATCATTGCCTCTGACTAATAAGCCCTCAAAAATTATTGGAATTTTTAATCTGGAATCATGTCTGATCCGTCTTATCCGAAGAATATTAATAAAAAGTAAGAGTAACATAAAGGATTTTTTATCAATACTTACTTGTGGTCCGATGCGGAGGAATGTCTGTAACTGGAGAGCAGTGCCTTAAATCTGTTTTGCACGATCCATCTTTCTTTTGTGTTGGTCTGGCCCCGTCATCAATCTGCTGGAATACATCAGGCATTGTTGGGAGGAAAGCTTGGCTGATCCATGCGCCATTCCTTTTCACGCAGGGCAGTCTCTGGAAAAAAAAAGTCTGTATAAACCAGGGTCTTTTTCATATAAAAACAAATGGTTATTCTTGCTTTTCAACCATATGTTCCACAGCTTTACTAGTCATTGTGTCAGCCAATGAAGCAACTTTGTCTCGAAGTGCTGCAAAAGCAGTCCACTGCATCACAAGTGGCATCTGACACCCCCAGTCAACTGCCTGTCTGTTATGCTTTGGGTTCAGCTCCACTATCCATTGATGAAGATCTGATAATCATAAAATTCAGCAGCTACTGCCCAGCCAAGAAGTGGAGGAGACACTCGCCTCTTCTTCCACTATCCGGCAATTAGTGATGAGGAGAGTGTCGTGGGAGGAGGAGTTGCAAGCCGAGGTAGTGGAAGAGGGTCCCTGGAGTCTGCGGCGGTGGCGGGGGCAGCAGCAGCAGCAGTGAATTATTGCGGACTGTTGGTAGGAAAAATCAGCTACTCAGCGATGTGGCAGTGTTTCATGCAGCATCCTGTGGAGAAAAAGTAGGTTAGTTAGTGTATATACATAAAATTATGAATAGACAAATGCAATAGTATTGCCAAAGTGAAGTTTTGTTTGAGGGTGTGTTTCCACCTTGTAATTAAATCAGAAACAACTAGCTATCATTTGCCTCTGAATAATTAGCCCTCAAAAATTCTTGGAATTTTTAATCTTGATGTCTGAGGGATTTCTCCTCTCAGGCAGCGTCACCATAAGTCCAGCCTGCTGCATTACCCAGTGGTGGACCTTTCAGAGAACTGATGGCTTGTGCCGAGCCGAGGTGGAGAGTCCCATGGCATGGTTGTTGAACAGAAGGTGGGCCAGTCCTTTAGCCTGTCAGTGTGTACCAAAGTGCACAGTGTTGTCTACGTCTGGAGCT
Source organism: Gastrophryne carolinensis (assembly GCA_027917425.1). Classification (NCBI taxonomy): domain Eukaryota; kingdom Metazoa; phylum Chordata; class Amphibia; order Anura; family Microhylidae; genus Gastrophryne; species Gastrophryne carolinensis. The sequence goes on from CM051241.1 coordinate 74,577,827, forward strand.
GTAACTATGGACTCATGGTGGACAATATATATCCTTTTAGGCCCCCTTGGTGATTGTGGTTTAACGCTGTTCTTCACATGGTTTTCCTTGACCATCAGAGTCACACATGGGAGGAACTACTAAAAATGAGAACTCAATCCATGAAAGCATTGCTTAATCCACGAAAACTGCAAATTTGGACCCATGGTGACTGACACTTGGAAGAACATCTTGTTTGCGCTGCGACAAGGAAGCCAGAGTCATGCGTCCTGACATGGCACACGTGTTCAGTCTAGTTTTGAAGTCTTGCCCCCATCTGAAAGACATCCGAACAACAGGAAAGAAAGTTAGCATGCACTTCTGGCACTCCTACACCACCAAGCACAACCTTATTGAGCCTCAGCGTCACAACGGTGTACCCCAACATAGTCTGATTTGCGATGTTTCCACCCGTTGGAATTCCACCCTCCATATGCAGGATCCACTATAGCAGTGGTCCCCAACCCTGTCCTAAAGGCCCACCAACAGGCCAGGTTTTGCAGATCTCCACAAAGATGCACAGGTGGAGTAATTAGTGCAGCTGCAGAGCAATAGAGCTGGCTATTTGGAGATCCAAAAAACATGACATGTTGGTGGGCCTTAAGGACAGGGTTGAGGACCACTGCACTATAGGAACAGAGAAAAGCCATCACGGATTTCTGGATGATCCAAATAGATAGGGGGACACCCCTGTGTAAATTCAATGTAAACCATTGGCAACTCATACGTGACACCGACCGTTTGCTCAGGCCCTTTGAGGAAGCTACGTTATTAGTCAGTTGCCAGGACTATGAGATGAACGATGAGATTCCACTGCTTCATGTACTACAACACATGTTGGAAAGCATGGCTGGTCAGGGCACTGGAGACATGGCACATACATTTCACAGCCACATGAAGCCTGTGGGGGCTGAAGTGGAGGAGGAGGGGGTGGGGCACAGCAAACCACAGTTTAGGTTTCACAAAATAACCATTTTATCTAGTCATCTGACAGGAGAGGAGGAGCAGGAGCAGCCACAGGAGCTAGAGGGTTGTGAGGAAGGCGAGACAGAGGACCCAGACACACCGTGGCAGTTTACAGTGGAGATGGAGACAGGTAGTCCCTCCGAGTCACTTGCACAAATGGCATGATGCATGCTCACATGCTTGCGTACTAGTGAGCGCAGAATTGTCTCCATTTGTCAGCGGGAAGACTTCTGGCTCTCCAACTTATTGGACCCTCGCTTCTGGCACAAAATGGGGGCATTTTTTACGCCCACTGAGAGGGAGGAAAAACTGACCTACTACAGAGACATCCCACGTAGTCAGTTGGGCGATGTCTATCTGTGCCATGGCCCATACTCCCGCAGGTCTGACTCGGGGGGACCTCTGTGATCACCTTCCACTGCCATGGCTGCTGGGGGGGTGGAAGGAGCAGCAGCAGCAGCAGCTCCATCAGCAGCAGCCTCAGTCTTCAGTCGCTAGTGAGTAGCTTTCTACACCCGCATAGTGAGTCTACTCATGAGCAGCAGGAAGACCTGGAGCTGGACCTCAAACAGCAGGTCATGTCATACCTTGACATGACCATGCCAACACACCTTCAGGATCTACTGGATTTGCTGGGAAGCCAAACTTGACTTGTGTCCGCAACTAGCAGAGTTTGCCCTGGAAAAGCTGTACTGGCCGGACAGTAGTTGATTTCGATGGCAACTGGGCTGCTCTATATAATGAAGCAAAATGGCAAATTTACCTCACAATATAAGCTATTGCCCCTCAGATTTACACAGGGCCTGCTCCATATAATGTTGCAAAACCATGAATTTACCTCATAATATAAACTATTGCCCCTGAGATTTACACAGGGGCTGCTCTATATTATGCTGCAAAATGGCAAATTTACCTCACAATATAAGCTATTGCCCCTCAGATTTACACAGGGCCTGCTCCATATAATGGTGCAAAACCATGAATTTACTTCATAATATAAACTATTGCCCCTCAGATTTACACAGGGGCTGCTCTATATTATGCTGCAAAATGGCAAATTTACCTCACAATATAAGCTATTGCCCCTCAGATTTACACAGGGCCTGCTCCATATAATGTTGCAAAACCATGAATTTACCTCATAATATAAACTATTGCCCCTCAGATTTACACAGGGGCTGCTCTATATTATGCTGCAAAATGGCAAATTTACCTCACAATATAAGCTATTGCCCCTCAGATTTACACAGGGCCTGCTCTATATAACGAAGCAAAATGGCAAATTTACCTCACTATATAAGCTATTGCCCCTCAGATTTACACAGGGGCTGCTCTGTATTATGCTGAAAAATGGCAAATTTACCTCACAATATAAGCTATTGCCCCTCAGATTTACACAGGGCCTGCTCCATATAATGGTACAAAACCATGAATTTACCTCATAATATAAACTATTGCCCCTCAGAATTACACAGGGCCTGCTCTATATAACGAAGCAAAATGGCAAATTTACCTCACAATATAAGCTATTACAGCTCTATATAAATAAAAATAAATAAATAAAAAAAGGGCCTGAAGAAGCTTATTTAGTATAACAGATAGGGTGACATGTGCTGGTTTGGGATGCCCATATGGGCTAGTGTTTTGGCAGCAGTACAAAAACCAATGCAAAATGCAATAGCTTAATAAAGCTGATGCTGATCAATGCTTATTTAGTATAACAGATGGGGTGCAACATGCAGGTTTGGGATGTCCTGCGGCCTGGTGTATTTAAAGCAGACCAAAACCAATTCAAAATGCAATAACTTAATAAAGCTGAGGCTGTAGATGCTTATTTAGTATAAACAGGTAGGGTGCAAGGTGCAGCTTTGGGGTGCCCTGCGTCCTGGTTTAATGAAAGCAGTCAAAAAGGAAGTGCAAACTGAAGTAGCTTAATGAAGCTGATGCTGATCAACGCTTATGTTGTATACCAGATAGGGTGCAAGGTGCAGCTTTGGGGTGCCCTGCGGCCTGGTTTATTAAAAGCAGTCAAAAACAAGTGCAAACTGAAGTAGCTTAATAAAGCAGCTGATGCTGATCAACACTTATGTTGTATAACAGATAGAGTTAAAATAGCATGTGCCTTGGGATGCCCGTGTGGCCTGGTATATTTCAAGCTGAACAAAAAGTAACAATAATCCAAGTATGAGACATAATTTTGACCTTTTTTACAGCGCCATACTTTGAAAAAAAAACCTTAATTTCATGCCGATCAATCCAAAGGTCAATGCCCCTAACAAAAATAGTGTTCGGCATAAGTTTTCCCTCTGGAAGGACGTAACCTTTAGTTTACATGGTTGGGGTAGGTTATCTTACAAATTGGGATACCCCAGGCAGCAGTGTCATTGAAAGAGACAGATTGTAATGCAGGTCATACGTAAGCAGAGAAACTCAGGCTGCAACAGGCCTATTTAGTTTACATGGTTGGGGTAGGTTATCTTACAAATTGGGATACCCCACTGTATATGAAACCGAATATAAATGCACACCCAACAGTGGACAATCAGCCTCCAAGAGGCCTGCTTAGTTTAAATAAGAGAGCTGCTTAGTGTAAATAAGAGGCCTGCTTAGTTTAAATAAGAGAGCTGCTTAGTGTAAATAAGAGAGGTAGGTTATGTATGTTATGTTACAGAATGGGATGCCCCCACAGCAGACCTGAGATCAGTATATATGCACACAGCAGCAGTGTGTAAGCAGGCTCATACAGGCCAAATTTCTTTAAATAACTGTGCAGCTTAGAGTAAATACAGAGGCTAATGGTATTTTACAGAATGGGATGCCCCAAAGCTGACTTGAGATCAGTATATATGCACACAGCAGCAGTGTGTAAGCAGGCTCATACAGGCCAAATTTCTTTAAATAACTGTGCAGCTTAGAGTAAATACAGAGGCTAATGGTATGTTACAGAATGGGATGCCCCAAAGCTGACTTGAGATCAGTATATATGCACACAGCAGCAGAGTGTAAGCAGGCTCATACAGGCCAAATTTCTTTAAATAACTGTGCAGCTTAGAGTAAATACAGAGGCTAATGGTATGTTACAGAATGGGATGCCCCAAAGCTGACTTGAGATCAGTATATATGCACACAGCAGCAGTGTGTAAGCAGGCTCATACAGGCCAAATTTATTTAAATAACTGTGCAGCTTAGAGTAAATACAGAGGCTAATGGTATGTTACAGAATGGGATGCCCCAACAGGAGTGCACCTGGGACCAGTAGTGATATGCACAGCAAAAGTGTCTTTATCAGGCCTAATTTCAATTAGAATAAGTGCAAATGGTTATGGTCTTAAATAGAGGCTGGTGTAGTCACAGAATGGGATGCCCCAACAGGAGTGCACCTGGGACCAGTAGTAGCATGCACAGCAAAAGTGTCTTTATCAGGCCTAATTTCAATTAGAATAAGTGCAAATGGTTATGGTCTTAAATAGAGGCTGGTGTAGTCACAGAATGGGATGCCACAACAGGAGTGCACCTGGGACCAGTAGTAGCATGCACAGCAAAAGTGTCTTTATCAGGCCTAATTTCAATTAGAATAAGTGCAAATGGTTATGGTCTTAAATAGAGGCTGGTGTAGTCACAGAATGGGATGCCACAACAGGAGTGCACCTGGCAGGTAGCAGTAAGTCTATGCACAGCAAAAGTGTCTTTATCAGGCCTAATTTCAATTAGAATAAGTGCAAATGGTTATGGTCTTAAATAGAGGCTGGTGTAGTCACAGAATGGGATGCCCCAACAGGAGTGCACCTGGGACCAGTAGTAGCATGCACAGCAAAAGTGTCTTTATCAGGCCTAATTTCAATTAGAATAAGTTCAAATGGTTATGGTCTTAAATAGAGGCTGGTGTAGTCACAGAATGGGATGCCACAACAGGAGTGCACCTGGCAGGCAGCAGTAAGTCTATGCACAGCAAAAGTGTCTTTATCAGGCCTAATTTCAATTAGAATAAGTGCAAATGGTTATGGTCTTAAATAGAGGCTGGTGTAGTCACAGAATGGGATGCCCCAACAGGAGTGCACCTGGGACCAGCAGTAGCATGTACTGCAAAAGTGTCTTTATCAGGCCTAATTTCAATTAGAATAAGTGCAAATGGTTATGGTCTTAAATAGAGGCTGGTGTAGTCACAGAATGGGATGCCACAACAGGAGTGCACCTGGGACCAGTAGTGCTATGCACAGCAAAAGTGTCTTTATCAGGCCTAATTTCAATTAGAATAAGTGCAAATGGTTATGGTCTTAAATAGAGGCTGGTGTAGTCACAGAATGGGATGCCACAACAGGAGTGCACCTGGCAGGCAGCAGTAAGTCTATGCACAGAAAAAGTGTCTTTACCAGGCCTAATTTCAATTAGAATAATTGCAAATGGTTATGGTCTTAAATAGAGGCTGGTGTAGTCACAGAATGGGATGCCCCAACAGGAGTGCACCTGGGACCAGTAGTAGCATGCACAGCAAAAGTGTCTTTATCAGGCCTAATTTCAATTAGAATAAGTGCAAATGGTTATGGTCTTAAATAGAGGCTGGTGTAGTCACAGAATGGGATGCCACAACAGGAGTGCACCTGGGACCAGTAGTAACATGCACAGCAAAAGTGTCTTTATCAGGCCTAATTTCAATTAGAATAAGTGCAAATGGTTATGGTCTTAAATAGAGGCTGGTGTAGTCACAGAATGGGATGCCACAACAGGAGTGCACCTGGGACCAGTAGTAGCATGCACAGCAAAAGTGTCTTTATCAGGCCTAATTTCAATTAGAATAAGTGCAAATGGTTATGGTCTTAAATAGAGGCTGGTGTAGTCACAGAATGGGATGCCACAACAGGAGTGCACCTGGGACCAGTAGTAGCATGCACAGCAAAAGTGTCTTTATCAGGCCTAATTTCAATTAGAATAAGTGCAAATGGTTATGGTCTTAAATAGAGGCTGGTGTAGTCACAGAATGGGATGCCACAACAGGAGTGCACCTGGGACCAGTAGTTGCATGCGCAGCAAAAGTGTCTTTATCAGGCCTAATTTCAATTAGAATAAGTGCAAATGGTTATGGTCTTAAATAGAGGCTGGTGTAGTCACAGAATGGGATGCCAGAACAGGAGTGCACCTGGGACCAGTAGTAGCATGCACAGCAAAAGTGTCTTTATCAGGTCTAATTTCAATTAGAATAAGTGCAAATGGTTATGGTCTTAAATAGAGGCTGGTGTAGTCACAGAATGGGATGCCACAACAGGAGTGCACCTGGGACCAGTAGTAGCATGCACAGCAAAAGTGTCTTTTTCAGGCCTAATTTCAATTAGAATAAGTGCAAATGGTTATGGTCTTAAATAGAGGCTGGTGTAGTCACAGAATGGGATGCCACAACAGGAGTGCACCTGGCAGGCAGCAGTAAGTCTATGCACAGCAAAAGTGTCTTTATCAGGCCTAATTTCAATTAGAATAAGTGCAAATGGTTATGATCTTAAATAGAGGCTGGTGTAGTCACAGAATGGGATGCCACAACAGGAGTGTACCTGGGACCAGTAGTAGCATACACAGCAAAAGTGTCTTTATCAGGCCTAATTTCAATTAGAATAAGTGCAAATGGTTATGGTCTTAAATAGAGGCTGGTGTAGTCACAGAATGGGATGCCACAACAGGAGTGCACCTGGCAGGCAGCAGTAAGTCTATGCACAGCAAAAGTGTCTTTATCAGGCCTAATTTCAATTAGAATAAGTGCAAATGGTTATGGTCTTAAATAGAGGCTGGTGTAGTCACAGAATGGGATGCCACAACAGGAGTGCACCTGGCAGGCAGCAGTAAGTCTATGCACAGCAAAAGTGTCTTTATCAGGCCTAATTTCAATTAGAATAAGTGCAAATGGTTATGGTCTTAAATAGAGGCTGGTGTAGTCACAGAATGGGATGCCCCAACAGGAGTGCACCTGGGACCAGTAGTAGCATGCACAGCAAAAGTGTCTTTATCAGGCCTAATTTCAATTAGAATAAGTGCAAATGGTTATGGTCTTAAATAGAGGCTGGTGTAGTCACAGAATGGGATGCCACAACAGGAGTGCACCTGGGACCAGTAGTAGCATGCACAGCAAAAGTGTCTTTATCAGGCCTAATTTCAATTAGAATAAGTGCAAATGGTTATGGTCTTAAATAGAGGCTGGTGTAGTCACAGAATGGGATGCCACAACAGGAGTGCACCTGGGACCAGTAGTAGCATGCACAGCAAAAGTGTCTTTATCAGGCCTAATTTCAATTAGAATAAGTGCAAATGGTTATGGTCTTAAATAGAGGCTGGTGTAGTCACAGAATGGGATGCCACAACAGGAGTGCACCTGGGACCAGTAGTAGCATGCACAGCAAAAGTGTCTTTATCAGGCCTAATTTCAATTAGAATAAGTGCAAATGGTTATGGTCTTAAATAGAGGCTGGTGTAGTCACAGAATGGGATGCCAGAACAGGAGTGCACCTGGGACCAGTAGTAGCATGCACAGCAAAAGTGTCTTTTTCAGGCCTAATTTCAATTAGAATAAGTGCAAATGGTTATGGTCTTAAATAGAGGCTGGTGTAGTCACAGAATGGGATGCCACAACAGGAGTGCACCTGGCAGGCAGCAGTAAGTCTATGCACAGCAAAAGTGTCTTTATCAGGCCTAATTTCAATTAGAATAAGTGCAAATGGTTATGATCTTAAATAGAGGCTGGTGTAGTCACAGAATGGGATGCCACAACAGGAGTGTACCTGGGACCAGTAGTAGCATACACAGCAAAAGTGTCTTTATCAGGCCTAATTTCAATTAGAATAAGTGCAAATGGTTATGGTCTTAAATAGAGGCTGGTGTAGTCACAGAATGGGATGCCACAACAGGAGTGCATCTGGCAGGCAGCAGTAAGTCTATGCACAGCAAAAGTGTCTTTATCAGGCCTAATTTCAATTAGAATAAGTGCAAATGGTTATGGTCTGAAATAGAGGCTGGTGTAGTCACAGAATGGGATGCCACAACAGGAGTGCACCTGGCAGGCAGCAGTAAGTCTATGCACAGCAAAAGTGTCTTTATCAGGCCTAATTTCAATTAGAATAAGTGCAAATGGTTATGGTTTTAAATAGAGGCTGGTGTAGTCACAGAATGGGATGCCACAACAGGAGTGCACCTGGCAGGCAGCAGTAAGTCTATGCACAGCAAAAGTGTCTTTATCAGGCCTAATTTCAATTAGAATAAGTGCAAATGGTTATGGTCTGAAATAGAGGCTGGTGTAGTCACAGAATGGGATGCCACAACAGGAGTGCACCTGGCAGGCAGCAGTAAGTCTATGCACAGCAAAAGTGTCTTTATCAGGCCTAATTTCAATTAGAATAAGTGCAAATGGTTATGGTTTTAAATAGAGGCTGGTGTAGTCACAGAATGGGATGCCACAACAGGAGTGCACCTGGCAGGCAGCAGTAAGTCTATGCACAGCAAAAGTGTCTTTATCAGGCCTAATTTCAATTAGAATAAGTGCAAATGGTTATGGTCTTAAATAGAGGCTGGTGTAGTCACAGAATGGGATGCCACAAAAACCAGCAGTGCACCTGGCAGGGACCAGTAGTGCTATGCACAGCAAAAGTGTCTTTATCAGGCCTAATTTCAATTAGAATAAGTGCAAATGGTTATATGGTCTTAAATAGAGGCTGGTGTAGTCACAGAATGGGATGCCTCACAGCAGACTTAAGATCAGTTCAGTATATATGCACAGTTAGTGTATAAGCAGCCTGAAAACGCTAACAAAGCCAGTCAGCCAGTAACAAACACTCAGGCTGGATGAAAAAAAAAAATCTCCCTGTGACTGCCTCTGATTTTTCCTAACTTTCCCTGTTTTTCGCTGACTTTCTGTCTGTCTCCTGCCTGTCTCCTGCCTGTCTCCAGCCTGTCCCTGTCTGTCCCTGTCTGTCTAACTGTCTCTCTCCCTGCCTACAGCAGCGTTCTGTCTCTCACGAATGCAATACAGAAATGAAGAAAAGCAAGATGGCCGCCGGCCTTAAATAGCGCTGTGGCGTCACCGGGCTTGCTGGCTGCTGACAGGCTGCATGTGATTGTCCCAGCATACACTGCCCTAGCTTACATGTCTGGAAATGTCCCGTCCGCCATCTTAGAATGCCTGTATGTAAATGAATGGATGTTAAAGGAAAACTTCGAGCGATCGAATCGTGGGGAAATTTGGATTCGATCCGAATCGAATTTTTCATGAAATTCGGATCGAATCCGGGTTCGTCCGGATCGATTCGCTCATCCCTAATCCAGAGGTATGTCTTGTGTGAGGAGCTTCTCTAGGGGAGTTAGGGGGAGGACTGCCCTCTCGAGGCATCTCCCGGAAGCGAGGAACACCTTAAGTTTCCTATGTAGGAGCCAAGAAAGGTGGCTCTCTGTGCTTTGTGCTTTAAGATCGGCCATGGTAGGAAGCCTCCCCCCAGCTAGAATGCCTCGCAGCCTAGTATCTTCCGCCTTTCTCCATATCAAGAATCGAGTTGTTTGCTGCCCCGGCGCAAAATCGGGGTTGTGGAATATCGGGATGAGAGGGCCGGCTCACTCTGCTTCTGAAGTCTAGTCTAGCAGCAAAAGGAATTGCTGTGTTAGGAAGGGGAGACTAGTTCTATCTGCGGTACCCGGGGCAGACCACCATGGTATAACACGCAGATTGAATCCTACTAGGTCTCTCTCCATCTGGACCCAGAGTTTGTCTCTCTCCCTATACATCCAGTCCGACAGCCTCGTGAGGACCGCCGCCGCATGGTAAAGTTTCAAGTCCGGGACCCCGGTTCCACCGCCTTTCTTTGCTCTGGCCAGCACATCGAACCTGACCCGGGGTTTTCCAGTTCCCCAGATGAAATTCAGGAATGCCGAATGGATAGTTTTAAAGAAGTGTCTAGGGAGGAGGATGGGGATTGTTTGGAACAGGTACAGGAAGCGGGGGAGGATATCCATCTTCAATATGTTGATCCTCCCAAACCAAGAGTATCATCGTCTGTCGTATCTTGCAAGATCAAGGAGGATTTGGGATTTGAGCTCTTGGAAATTGAGCTTGTATAGGCTTCAAAGATTAGCTGGGATCTGTACTCCAAGGTATTTTATTGCATTGGGATGCCACCTAAAGGCAAAGCTTTGCATACGATTATCCACCAGATGCTGTGGAAGGGTGAGGTTCAAGGCCCCTGATTTTGTATAATTGATGCGGAAGTTGGTCACCTGGCAGAAGTGTTCAAACTCCCGTAGGGCCACTGGGAAGGACACAGCCGGGGATGTCAAGTGAAGGAACAAATCATCGGCAAAGACTGAGATCTTATACTGGTGTCGCAGGAAAGAATGCATGCCGGGATTCTTTTGTTGAAGTCTCCGCCCACTCTCAGGATCCCCTCTGCGAAATCCTCCAACTTTCTGAGATACCTTAGGAAGGCCGGGACCTGGTCCTGATTTGGCAAATAAACATTGGCTACCGTGAATATTTTTTAGTGGATAAAGAGTTTGAGGAAAAGAAACCTCCCCTCTGGGTCGGTCAGTTGTTCCAGCATTGTGTAGGGCGTAGATTTATGGATGGCTATGGATACCCCCCATGCTTTGCTCAATGGATTGGTGCTATGGAACCAAGAAGGGAAGTATCTGTTGTGTAAGATCGGTGTATGTCCTTCCTGGAAGTGGGTCTCCTGTAGCAATAGAACACTTAATCTTTGCTTATGGAGATCATACAGGACTTTTGAGCGTTTCTATGGGACGTTGAAGCCCTTGATGTTCAGGGAGCAGACCACCAGCCCGGCCATTCTGAGCGAATAAAACAATGAGCCGCCTTCAAGACCAGACCGAATCAGGCAGGGAGAGCCCAGGAGCAAGCCCAGATCAAAGCAGGGCCCCCCCAAAAAAATCTGGAGTGCCGGGGTCAGGGGTCTGAGGGGGAGAGGCAAGCAAAGGAGAGAGAAAGAGAGAGCAAGAAGAGAAGAGATAAATAAAAAGGGGGAAAAAGAAGGGAGTCAGGGGGGTGAAGCAGAAAGGGGGGAAAGGAGCAAGAGGCTTGGGAGAGGGAAGAAGGGTGGCGCGGTATGCACTTTCCAAAGTGGTACAATATGGGACCAGTGCAGGGACCCACAATGTTAGATAGAGGCCACTGGAAGAGGGGGAGGGTTCCAGGGAGGGGGTAGGGGGTGGGTAAGCAGGACAGCGGGTCGCTGGGGTAAGGTGAACCCACAGGAAACTCTAATAGAGGGGGAACCTGTGGTGTACAAAACCACAGCGGCCTCGATTCCCTGTTGGGGAAGGCCCAGGTTAAACTGCACCAGGGTCCCACCAGGAATACCTAAGTTAGGGGAGTGAGAGTCAAAAATGAACCAGGTGTAGGAGATGCACACACTGAGAGAACATGACACATTATGAACGAACTAGCAAACACGCAAGGCACAACCAGCCCTGCAAATTTAACACATGGTATGTAAACGATTGTAACCCAGGAAAAATATTTGGGAGCGAGGGGAGGAGAGCCCGCCCCCCACCTCCATGTGGGCGCCTGGGCTCCCGACTCCCGCAGAGGAACGCCAGGAGGGAAGGGAAAAGACCCAGGCCACGGGTCAGCATCATAAGGGCCCCAACGCCCCCACGGAGGCACCATCCAGCAACGTATCACAGAAAACAATGAACTCACTATTGAACAGAGAGAAAATCACAATGACTGTAGTCAAATGTTAGAATGTTAAACGCTTTTTTTATATTATGAAACCCCACACGAGCCAAACCCCCCCACCCAAGGATCACCCAGCCCCAGGTATTCCCCAGGTGCCCGAAAGCGGGGGGGGGGCATCAGCCCACCCCAATTGGGAGCAAGAGGCATGGAACCCCCACCCCCGGGCCCCAGCCACCCGTCCCCCCAAGTACCTCACCAACAGCAGCCGCCTGTTGGCCAGTCCATGATTGCTGAGGGACCGGTATCTTGATCAGAAGTTTGTTTGGGTGGCCACTCTAGGAGGGTGCCAGAGTCGGACGAAGACCAGCGGCTGAGTCGGGGGATAGAGGCCTCGGTTGTCACCTGCAGAAGATCCATATTCATTCTCTGAATCCTAGAGGGGGACCCTATCTCCTGGGGCCCCTTCCCATCCTTCTAGATGGCCTTCGTGCCTCCCTCCTCATGGGTCCCCCAGGTGGGAAGTCCAAGGTCGGCGTGAGCCAGTCCGGCAGCGGGATGGGGTCCGTCTCCAGGAAGGCAAAGAGCGCAGGTAGTTGATCTGTTGATCTCAAAGTGAAGGAGCTTCCGTTCCTGCGAACGATCAAGTGGAACGGGAACCCCCAGCGGTACGTGGCTCCCGGGTGTTGGATCACCCCTGAGAGGGGCCTCAGCAGACGTCTCATTTGGAGTGTCCTGAGGGATAGGTCGGGCAGGATTGTGACAGGTGAACCATCGAATCTGATCGGGCCTTTCTCCCACGCTTTCCTCATCAGGTCATCTTTTGTCTTGTATAGATAAATCCTGCAGACTACATCTCTAGGTCGCTGCTGGTCAGTGGGTCGCGGGCCCAATGCTCGATGGATTCTGTCTATTGCAGTGTTGTTCGTAGGATTGAGTTGAAAATATCTCTAGCTGTACTTTCGAGGTCCAGCTGAGCGACCAACTTCGGTAGTCCTCTCAGTCTGACGTTGTTTCGCCTGCCCCTATTTTCGATGTCATCTAAGTTGAGAAACAGGGCGGAGAGGTGTTGCCTCTCATCGCGTTTTTGTTGTTCCAGGGCGGCCACTCTCTGGGCCAGTGATGACTGATCTTGTTCCACCGAATCGACCCTTTGAGAGACTTCTGAGATAGAGTTCTGGAGCATGCTGAGTTCTCTGCGAAGAATGTTTTCCATTTGAGAGATGTATCTCTGTAAATAGGAGCGTGAGGGGAGCGCACGCAGAGCATCGGAAACATTTGATCAGAAGACCGCAGCCAATGCTGATAGTAGGGAAGGTGAAACTGGGTGGGGGGCCTCAGGCCCATCAAGCGGAGGAAATCCAGGTCCCTCCTCTGGGTGCATTGCTGTTTCATCGGGTGGGGGAGTTGTCCCTCGGGCCGCTCCCAGTTCAGCTGCTGAGCTTTCACCCCCAATGGGGGGGTGCATGTCGCCATGCCAATCAATGGCCCTCATGTATGGGTCGGGGCTTCAGGGGGAGCGATAACCGCCCACTCAGTGCAGTCCTTCTCTCCACGGAGACATCCCCGTATCCTCAGAGCATGAGCGGCCTCAATATATTGGTCTGACGCTAGAGCATGCACTACGGGATCCCATAATGTGTGGGCCCCACGGGAAGGTGTCAGCTAGTCTCCGCTCTCTCCCTTTTTTGCCAGCAGAGCCACTAAGGGACTTGAGGGGGGGTTCCATGTATCGGGCTCCATCCAGTCTTGGCCTTTATTGCCCTCAGGCAAGGGTTTCCCTTCCCTCACATGTTTCTTTCACTGGTGGTGTGGAGTGACCTCCAGAAGGCAAAGCTGGGGCCGAGCCTGTCAGTTTCCCTCGGCCCCCTCGCTTCCCCTGACCACCTGCCGCCTCCGCTTGCAGGCCACGATCTGCTTTATATGACTAGGAGGGTCCCCCCCACCTCCCGCAGCAGTGTTGACGCGGCGGGCTTCTCTATTGCGGATGCCGCCTCTCTTACCTTCGTGTGCAGCGCCGCCTCCTCAATCGACGCTGCCGTGTGTGTGTGGCGTGGCTGTCAGTGCCTCGCAGGCAGGGAAGCTACTCGCCGCCCCGCGCCATCCTCCGCTTTTCTATCTGCGGCCGTCCCCAGCTCTTCTTCCCGGCCGGCTACCGCCATCACCGCCCGTGCCGGGGAGGCCTTCTTCCACCCCGCGCTGACCTCCTCCATCTCCTTATTAGAGGCTGTCCACCTCTCCTCCTCCCGGCCGGCCGCCGCCATCTTGCTCATCTTCCTCTCCTCGCCCGACCTCTCTGTCGCTTCAAAAAAAGACGAGATGGACGTCGGATTCTTTCTCCTCTGGGCTCCTGAAGTCTTCCTGCATCTGGACATCTGAGAAAAGATAAAAAGTTGAGCTCCCACTTTTGCCATCCTATCCCGCCATCAGCTCGCCACGCCCCCCATGATTTATCTTTTGATATATTTGGGCATAGGCCTTGGCTCTGTGATGCCGCATGATAATCAGCATTATGGGTGGGTTCTGGCATTCTCATCACCCTGGTTCTTTTCCCTCTCACCCAGCATCCACAGTCTGATGATGTGGAGCTTTAGACCACAAGCTTAGCCCTATTATTGGTGGTCTATGGCAAAGTAATTCAGGGGGAGTGCCACTACTCTTTGCCTTGTTTCTACTTTCAGGAGCAGCTGCGTTTTGACAGGAAGGGAGAGGGAAACTATTATGAATTGAGCTGAAAAATGGCAGTTTATGCACTTTGCCTACAAAGTCCCTTTAATAACTTACCCAGACAGAAAGGCGAGGAAAAGAATGGATTAGATAAACAGAATAGAGATGAGAGAACTTTTGAAAAATTTGATTCGACTGATTCGCCGAATTTTCCAAAAATATCGTTTCGACCCGAATTTATTCACTACGAATCACTATTATAAATGGCTATTTCTGAGCCTCCTAGAGCCTCAATAGGGTTGTAAACCATTCTGCCTTGCTGTAACACACATAGGATGCATGCTGGGTTAGTGAAATAATACTGTAAATAATTAGGACATGCAGATCAGAGGCATCGCTATTAGAATCGCAGAGCAGCACAATTGCAGAGAGTTGAGGTGGCATTACTATGAGGGGCCCCTATATTGCCTAAAAAACTAACCCTGGAGCTGGCAGCAGCAGGAGCCCAAATATTGGCTGAAAGACATCCTGGAGTTGGCAGCAGGAGCAACAGGAGCCCAAAAATTGGCTGAATGACACCCTGGGGTTGCAAGCAGCAGCAGGAGCCCAAACATAGCTTGAAAGAGACACTGGAGTTGGCAGCAGGAGCTCAAAAATTGGATGAATGACACCCTGGAGTTGCAAGCAGCAGCAGCCCGAACATAGCTTGAAAGAGACACTGGAGTTGGCAGCAGGAGCCCAAATATTGGCTGAAAGACATCCTGGAGTTGGCAGCAGGAGCCCAAAAATTGGATGAATCACATCCTGGAGTTGCAAGCAGCAGCAGGAGCCCAAACATAGCTTGAAAGAGACACTGGAGTTGGCAGCAGGAGGCCAAAAATTGGATGAATCACACCCTGGAGTTGCAAGCAGCAGCAGCAGCCCAAACCTAGCTTGAAAGACACACTGGAGTTGGCAGCAGGAGCCCAAAAATTGGATGAATCACACCCTGGAGTTGCAAGCAGCAGCAGCAGCAGCCCAAACATAGCTTGAAAGAGACACTGGAGTTGGCAGCAGGAGCTCAAAAATTGGATGAATCACACCCTGGAGATGCAAGCAGTAGCAGCAGCAGCAGCCCAAACATAGCTTGAAAGAGACACTGGAGTTGGCAGCAGGAGCTCAAAAATTGGATGAATCACACCCTGGAGTTGCAAGCAGCAGCAGGAGCCCAAACATTACTTTAAAGAGACACTGGCATTGGCTTCAGGAGCCCAAAAATTGGATGAATCACACCCTGGAGTTGCAAGCAGCAGCAGCCCAAACATTGGCTGAAAGAGACACTGGAGTTGGCTGCAGGAGCCCAAAAATTGGATGAATCACACCCTGGAGTTGCAAGCAGCAGCAGCAACCCAAACATAACTTGAAAGAGACACTGGAGTTGGCAGCAGGAGCAGCAGGACCCCAAAAACTGGATGAATCACACCCTGAGTTGCAAGCAGCAGCAGCAGGAGCCCAAACATTGGCTGAAAGAAACACTGGAGTTTGCAGCAGGAGCTCAAAAACTGGATGAATCACACCCTGGAGTTGCAAGCAGCAGCAGCAGCAGGAGGCCAATAATTGGATGAATCACACCCTGGAGTTGCAAGCAGCAGCAGGAGCCCAAACATTGGCTGAAAGAGACACTGGAGTTGGCAGCAGGAGCCCAAAAATTGGATGAATCACACCCTGGAGTTGCAAGCAGCAGGAGCCCAAACATTGGCTGAAAGAGACACTGGAGTTGGCAGCAGGAGCCCAAAAATTGGATTAATCACACCCTGGAGTTGCAAGCAGCAGCAGCAGGAGCCCAAACATTGGCTGAAAGAGACACTGGAGTTGGCAGCAGGAGCCCAAAAATTGGATGAATCACACAATGGAGTTGCAAGCAGCAGCAGCAGCAGGAGCCAAAACATAGCCTAAAGACATAAATATGTTTTGCACCATTTGGAAAGTGTAAAACGTGGCACCATGCTGAATCTAGTCGCATGCATCAGGCATTGGTGGGTGGAAATCCTGGCTGATCCATCCCTGATTCATTTTGACAAAGGTGAGTCTCTCCACATTTTTAGTTGAAAGACAAGTTCTCCTCGCCGTAACTATGGCCGCCGCCGCACTAAACACCCGCTCAGATGCTAGTTGCGGCCACAAGCCAAGTTTGGCTGCCCAGAAGTCCAGCAGATCCTCAAGGTGTGTTGGTATGGTCAAGTCAAGGTATGACATGACCAGCTGGTTGAGGTCCTGCTCCAGGTCTTCCTGCTGCTCATGAGTAGCCTCACTATGCGGGTGTAGAAAGCTACTCATTAGCGACTGAAGACTGAGGCTGCTGCTGATGAAGCTGCTGCTGCTGCTCCTGTCAACCCCCCCAGCAGCCATGGCAGTGGAAGGTGAGCTCAGAAGTCCCCCCGAGTCAGACCTGCGAGAGTATGGACCATGGCGCAAATAGGCTTCGGCCAACTGACTACGTAGAATGTCTTTGTAGTAGTTCAGTTTGTCCTCCCTCTCGGCGGGTTTAAAAAATGCCCCCATTTTGTGCCGGAAGCGAGGGTCCAATATGGTGGACAGCCAGAAATCATCCCGCGGACAAATGGAAACAATTCTGGGGTCACTACGCAAGCACGTGAGCATGCTTCCTGCCATTTGTGCAAGTGACTCGGAGAGATTACCTGTCTCCATCTCCACTGCATACTGCCACTGTGTGTCCGGGTCCTCTGTCTCGCCTTCCTCAAAACCGTCTAGCTCTTCTTGCTGCTCCTGCTCCTCCTCTCCTGTCCGCTGACTAGATAAACCTGCCATTTCGCCAAGCCTAAACTGTGCTTCACTGTGCCCCTCCTCCTCCTCCTCTTCCTCCTCCTCCAGTTCAGCTCCAATGGGGTTCATGTGGCCGTAAGATGTAGATGCCATGTCTCCAGTGCCCTGACCAGCCATGGTTTCCAACATGTGCTGTAGTACATGAAGCAGTGGAATCACGTCGTTCATCCCGTAATCCTGCCGACTGACAAAAAAAGTGGCATCCTCAAAGGGCCTGAGCAAACGGCAGGTGTCACGTATGAGCTGCCACTGGTTGACATTGAAGTTACACAGGGGAGTCCCCCTATCCGCTTGGATCATCAGGAAATGATGGCTTTTCTCTGTTCATATAATCGGTCCAACCTGTGAAGGGTAGAATTCACATCGCAAATCAGACTATGAAGGCAAGACAATAGGCTTGATTCAGAGACACATTCGTCCGGACTTCCGTAGCTGTCTGTGAAAGTTTTGGTGGGTGTTAGTCTTTTTTTTGCTTTTTTTCGTCCATTTTCTACTCGCACGAATGTTCGGGAAAATGTGTATATGCTCTTTCGATGAACGGAAGCAAATCGGAACATTTCCAAACAAAATCGGAAATTTTCCGTTCGTTCAGATAACTTCCGTTGTTGGGATGGTTTCTGTCTGATTCAGAGAGCTGATTTCCGACGGATCTCAACCCTGTAAATCCGTTTCATTTCCGATCCACTTACGAGACCTTTGAGGTCTCGGATTGCTATTGTTGAACATGTTTTGTGGCTATGTGGAGGAGTCTGTGCGCCTTTAGCACCAAGGCATTGCATGTATCAGCATGGCCGAGGCCATAAATTGTATAGCAATGCATACCTGAATCAATACATTTCATGTATGCCTTATAGATGCATTTTAATGCTGACCTAAATTAGTCTATAGCATGTAAACATTTATTTTCACACACATCCATATAATTGCTATATTTTTTTAGACTTATGTCCTTTGTGAATTATATTAGGATTGTTGAACTTGAATCTTAATTTGTTGTAGGAGTTATTGTTTTAGTTGGTTACCTTTGCTTTGTGTAATTATTTTATATTTGGTTGCAGGAACCGCAAGATGTGCCACTCGCCCTTGCTCCTGATGCCCGTTCTTTGCCTGCAGAATGCGGGCCAGGGGTTCTCGAATCGGGCACTATGCAAAACCCGGCCCGTGGTGGCAAGGGCCCTCTGGCTTTTGATGTCCAGATTTAGGTGTTTGGACCATACGGGGGGGGGGGGGGGCACTGCAGTATGACCCCAACAAGGTTATACCAAAATGTTAATTTACGTTTTTTAACAGGGACCACAGGTGCCACAAGTGGCACAACTGAGTTTCAGGGTCCTTCAGTTGGTGGGCGAGATGCAGTAGCTGCGCTACCCGTTGGGGACCACAGATGAAGGATAATGTTCAGTGGCCTGCCATTGCTATGTATTTTGTTTTTTATAGTAGTAAAAATTTTACATTTTCAAAATTTTTTTACATTTTATATTTTATGATGGTATAAAAAAAAATGTTACATTGTCATTTCATTTACAAAATACATTAACACAAAACTAATGGGCCCAGAAATATTTAAAGATGAATATTCACATGACCGAGAAGTGATTTGGGTAAGTTTTAGGGGGCTAAAATGGAAGAAGAACCTAACCGAGAAGTGGTTTGGGTGAGCTTTAAGGGTCCAAGAGGGAATATGGAGGATAGTGCTAAGTGGTTTGGGTGAGCTTTAAGGGTCCAAAAGGGAAGATGGAGGATAGTGCTAAGTGGTTTGGGTGAGCTTTAAGGGTCCAAAAGGGAAGATGGAGGATAGTGCTAAGTGGTTTGGGTGAGCTTTAAGGGTCCAAAAGGGAAGATGCAGGAGAGTGCTAAGTGATTTAGCTAAACATTGTAGTAGAAGTGAGGGTGGCTAATATGTAGGCAAGCACTTTAATGAGTTAAGTTTGTAGTGCGCAGGCGCAAGATGGTAAGGATTTCCGTCTGGACGAATATTTATTGAAAAAGGGAAACAGAATCTATCTGGAAACGTAAAGGATTAGTTGGAGGATACGATGGGAAAAGGGCAAAAACGAAAGCCTACGTTGTAACATGTGAAAATGAAACGGAAAAGTCTGGATGGAAAATGACATCTTCGTAATTCGTAATCTGGCGTACGAACGGACGGAAACTTTACAGAAGGTTTTCAATGCATGCATTGAATCGCTCGAACGCTCATAAGAGAACGGAAACATTTCACAAAAAAAACAGATCGGCACGAAAACTGAAGTTTTTTGGTGTCTCTCTGAATCGAGGCTTATGTTGGGGGATACCGTTCTTACGCTGTAGCTCAAGAAGGGTGTGTTTGGCGGTGTATGAGTGGCTGAAGTGCATGCAAAGTTTCCTTGAAATTGTTAGGATGTCATGCATATGGGAGGAACACTTCAGAAACCAGATTGAAGACGTGAGCCATGCAGGGGGCATGGGTCAGCCTTCCTTGGCGCAGAGCAGACAAAATGTTCTTCCCATCGTCGGTAACCATGGTTCAAATTTTCAGTTTTCTTGGAGTAAGCCATGTTTGGATTTCCTGATTGTCACAGACCGGGTGGAGCGGACTCGGTTGTGGATCCGCTTTAACTGTGGGACCGATGGCGGGTACCGTGTCAGGGGAGCGGAGTCTAAGGGGCCACCGGTATTCACCAGAGCCCACCGCAAGACAGGTTGGTCTCTTGTGTGAGTGACCCCCAGGTCGCTACCCCCCAACAGCGGCCCAGTCCCACAGTCAGTCGAGGTTCAGCGAGGTACACAAGTGGCAGGCAAAAGGCGTAGTAAGTACAGGCAGAGGTCGGGGCAGGCAGCAAAGGTTCAGAGTCGGGGACAGGCAGAGCTTGGTACACGGGTGAGCAATCCAAGAATGTCTGACTTTCAACAAGCATGGAGAGACCAAAATCCGGCAGTGAAGGAAGGAAGTGCCTCTTTAAATAGGAGAAGTGGATGCAGGATTGGATGACCAGGCACCAATCAGTGCTGTACAGGCCCTTTAAATCTCAGGAATCTAGTGCGCTCGCCCTCTAGTGGACGGAGACGTGCGCGCACCTGAGCATGTGAGAAGGAAGCATTAGGGGAAGGGAGACAGCTAGGAACAGCCATGAGGGAAGTGCTGCAAAATGGATGACGGCTGGATGCAGCCATGGAGGTAAGTGAAGTGCTGCTAGATGGGCGTGCAGCGCTCGCCCTAACAGTACCCCCCCTTGGGTCTCCCCTTCTTCTTGGGGTCAAGAAAATCCGAGATGAGACTACGGTCTAGAATATACTCTTCGGGCTCCCAAGATCTTTCTTCAGGTCCACAGCCTTCCCAGTCGACTAAAAAATATCTTTTGCCCCTGGAGAGCTTAGAGGCCAGGATCTCTTTTACCGTAAAGGCATCCTCAGTACCAGAGATTGGGGCAGGCACCAAGGTTTTAGGAGAGAATCGATTGACAATAACTGGCTTCAACAGGGAAACGTGGAAAGAATTGGGAATTCGCAGTGATGTTGGTAGGTGTAGCTTATAACAAACTGGATTGATCTGTTGTTTGATCTTATAAGGATCCAGGTAACGGGGGCCCAATTTGTAGTTAGGAATTTTGAAGCGGATGTATTTTGCGGACAGCCACACCTTATCTCCTGGAGAATAAACAGGCGGAGCTCTTCTATCAGCGCTAACCTTCATACGGGCGGAAGCTTGACAAAGGGAACGCTGTGTTTCTTGCCAGATGGTGGAGAAATCCTGTGTGATGTCCACGGCGGGCACTCCGGAGGACGTGGATAAAGGCAGAGGCGGAAGGAGTTGATGGCCGTACACCACCAAAAATGGGGACTTCCTCGTGGACTCCTTAAAATTATACGAGAATTCCGCCCAAGGCAACAGATCGACCCAATCGTCTTGACGCGCAGAAACAAAATGGCGAAGATAATGCCCGAGAATCTGGTTGACTCTTTCCACCTGGCCGTTAGACTGGGGATGATAAGCGGAGGAAAAGTCCAATTTAATTTTCATTTGTTTACAAAGAGCTCTCCAGAACTTGGACACAAACTGCACCCCTCTGTCTGAGACAATGTGTGAAGGTAATCCATGAAGTCGAAAGACATGCTTCAGGAAGTATTTTGCCAACAGAGGAGCCGACGGGAGACCGGGCAAAGGAACAAAATGCGCCATTTTAGAAAACCTATCCACTACCACCCAAATAACAGTATTGCCATGCGAAGAAGGGAGGTCGGCAATAAAGTCCATAGCAATGTGTGTCCATGGGGTATCCGGAATAGGAAGAGGATGGAGTAGGCCGACAGGCCTTTGGCGAGGGGTTTTGTGGTACAGGCCTGAACGAATTTGGTCACATCCTTTTCAAAAGAAGGCCACCAATAATATCTAGAAATGATAGAACAAGATTTCCTGATGCTGGCATGGCTGGCTACATGGGAAGAATGCCCCATTCTAATATTTTGCGACGTCGGCGAGCTGGCACAAAGGTCTTTCCCGAAGGTGTTTGTACAAGAGTAGCGGGGGCAGAGTGGACAAGGTGTTAAGCCGAGATGATATGTTGTGGGGTGGATTCTACACCAGAGATGTCAGAGGAGCGAGAAAGGGCATCCGCCCTGATGTTCTTAGCAGCTGGCCGGAAGTAGATTTGAAAATCGAATCGAGCGAAAAACAATGACCAACGAGCTTGTCGTGGATTCAATCACCGGGCAGTTTCTAAATAAGATAGATTTTTGTGATCAGTATAGATGGATACTTGATGGGCAGAACCTTCTAAGAGGTGTCTCCACTCCTCCAACGCCAACTTGATGGCGAGTAGCTCCCGATCTCCGATGGAGTAATTCCTCTCAGCTGGAGAAAAGGTCTTCGAAAAGAACCCGCAGGTGAGAATTCTGCCAGTAGACGATTTTTGAGTGAGCACCGCTCCGGCTCCAATGGAGGAGGCATCTACTTCTAGGGCAAAAGGCCGAGATGGATCTGGCCTAGACAACACCGGTGCAGAGGAGAAGGCCTTTTTTAAAGCAATGAAGGCTCCTTCCGCCTGAGGAGGCCAAGACTTAGAATTGGCGCTTTTCTTCGTGAGGACCACAATAGGCGTCACTACAGTGGAGAAGTGAGGAATAAACTGCCGATAGTAATTGGCGAAGCCCAGAAAACGTTGAATAGCTCGCAGGCCAATAGGATGGGGCCAATCCAGAACTGCTTTTAACTTGCTGGGGTCCACGAGCAGAGAAAATATATCCAAGAAAGGGTAAGGTGGTTTGATCAAAAAGACACTTCTCCAACTTGGCGTAAAGATGGTGTTGACGGGGACGATACAGGACTTGCCGGACGTGACCGTGATGTTCTTCTAGATTAGATGAAAAGATGAGTATATCATCCAAATATACAACTACACAGGAGTAAAGCAAATCCCGAAAAATGTTGTTTACGTATTCCTGGAATACTGCGGGTGCATTGCAGAGACCAAAGGGCATCACTAAATATTCGAAGTGGCCATCGCGGGTATTGAAGGCGGTCTTCCATTCATCGCCCTCGCGTATACTTATCAAATTATAGGCTCCCCTCAGGTCAAGCTTGGTGAAAACCCTGGCCCCACGCAGTCGGTCAAATAATTCGGCAATCAAGGGCAAAGGGTAGCGATTTTTAACGGTAATCTTATTGGGGGCGCGGTAATCAATACAAGGGCGAAGAGATCCAACTTTTTTCACCACAAAGAAGAACCCCGCGCCTGCTGGAGAGGAAGACCTCCGTATGATCCCTTTATGAAGATTTTCTCGAATATACTCCGACATGGCTTGAGTCTTAGGAGCCGAGAGAGGGTAAATTCAGCCACGAGGAGGAGTGGTACCCGGTAGGAGGTCTATAGGGTAATCGTAGGGGCAATGAGGCGGAAGTACCTCAGCTTGTTTCTTGCAGAATACATAAGCATAGTTCAGGTAGATCTCAGGCAAGCCAGGTAATGGTGCTGAAGCAGGAATGGGTCGAACAGGAACAGACTTCAAGCACCTCTTAAAGCACGCTGCACCCCAAATCTTGATATCGCCGGTGGTCCAGTCAAGAGTGGGATCATGATGTTGGAGCCAAGGAAGGCCTAGAAGAATCTGAGAGGTGCAATTAGGGAGGACGTAGAACTCAACGTTCTCTTGATGGAAGAGTCCAATTTTTTATTGGAGGGGAACGGTGCAATAGCGCACAGTACAGTCCAGCCTATCACCATTGACTGAGGCGATAAATAAGGGTGTTGCAAGGCGATTCACAGGGATATTATGTTTATTGATCAAGGCAGCCTCTAAAAAGTTCCCTGCAGAGCCCGAGTCCCAAAAGGCGGTTAAATTCAGGGAGGTGGAAGGTGAGATGGAAAATTGAACAGGAACAGTAAGCCGTGGAGAGGAAGCACATACACCCAGGGACGCCTCTCCCACCGCCACTAGGTGCGCCCGTTTCCCTGACGTGGAGGGCGAATAGGACAGTCCTTCAAAAAATGCTCAGAACCACCGCAGTAAAGACAAAGGTTCTCGTTCCTTCTGCGAGTTCTCTCCAATTGGGTCAAGCGGAATCGATCGACCTGCATGGCCTCCTCACTGGGAGGAACATGTGCAGACAAAGGGTTTTGAAATACTGGAGCCAAACGGGATGCCCTCCTAGGGCGCTGAGAGTCTCTTTCTTGGCGTAATTCTTCACGCCTTTCAGCAAAGCGCACATCAATGCGTGTGGCCAGATGGATGAGATCAGTGAGAGATGAAGGGAAGTCACGAGCCGCAAGAGCATCCTTAATTTTACTAGAAAGTCCTTTCTTGAAGCAGGCACACAAGGCCTCATTACTCCAAGACAATTCGGAGGCAAGAGTGCGGAACCGAATGGCATATTCACCAACGGACAACTCGCCCTGGACCAAGTTCAAAAGGGACGATTCAGCAGATGAAGCCCGGGCAGGTTCCTCAAAGACCTGGCGAAACTCTGAGACAAAGGTGTGAATACTGGAAGAGACAGGGTCATTGCGATCCCACAAGGGAGTGGCCCAGCCCAAAGCCTTTCCAGAAAGCAAACTGATGACAAAGGCCACCTTAGCTCGTTCAGTGGGAAATTGGGCAATTCAGTGGCATCTGGCAGCGGCACCTCAGCGGGATCCATGGCCGGATCTTACTGTCACAGACCGGGTGGAGCGGACTCGGGTGTAGATCCGCTTTAACTGTGGGACCGATGGCGGGTACCGTGTCAGGGGAGCGGAGTCTAAGGGGCCACCGATATTCACCAGAGCCCACCACAAGGCAGGTTGGTCTTGTGCGGCGAGTGACCCCCAGGTCGCTACCCCCCAACAGCGGCCCAGTCCCACAGTCAGCCGAGGTTCAGCGAGGTACACAAGTGGCAGGCAAAAGGCGTAGTAAGTACAGGCAGAGGTCGGGGCAGGCAGCAAAGGTTCAGAGTCGGGGACAGGCAGAGCTTGGTACACGGGTGAGCAATCCAAGAATGTCTGACTTTCAACAAGCATGGAGAGACCAAGATCCGGCACTGAAGGAAGGAAGTGCCTCTTTAAATAGGAGAAGTGGATGCAGGACTGGATGACCAGGCACCAATCAGTGCTGTACAGGCCTTTTAAATCTCAGGAATCTAGTGCGCTCGCCCTCTAGTGGACGGAGACGTGCGCGCACCTGAGCATGTGAGAAGGAAGCATTGGGGGAAGGGAGAGAGCTAGGAACAGCCATGAGGGAAGTGCTGCAAAATGGATGACGGCTGGATGCAGCCATGGAGGTAAGTAAAGTGCTGCTAGATGGGCGTGCAGCGCTCGCCCTAACACTGATGAATAAATGTAAGCAGTTCCTCCCCTGTGTGACTCCGTTCGCCAAGACAAACCATGTGAAGCACTGTGTGACACCTCCGTGCCCTGCACACATGGTAGACTGGAGGAGCACTGAGACTTGAACCTACAGTGGAGGGTGAGGAGATGGCGGAGGATGAGGAGGCCGAGTCGCACGGTATATCAGGCCCAACGGGCAGGGAGCGCGGAGGCCGAAGCGGCATGACCTGTCCAAGTTGCTGCTGCTGCAAAGGGACCACATTCACCCAGTGGGCCGTAAACGACATGTACTGTCCCTGACCGTAGTTACAGCTCCAGACGTCGGCACTGTCATGCACTTTGCTACACACCGACAGGCTCAAGGACTGGCCCACTTTCTGTTCAACAAAGGTATGCAGCGTTGGTACTGCCTTCTTGGCAAAGAAATGACAGCTTGGGACTCTCCACCTCGGCTCGGCACAAGCCATCAGTTCTCTGAAAGGTGCAGAGTCCACCACCTGAAAAGGGAGCGACTGCAGCACCAGCAACTTGGACAGGAGCACATTCAGCTTCTGCGCCGTAGGATGAGTGGGCGCATACTGCTGTCTGACATGGCTTCGCTGATGGATTGCTGGTGGGATGCATGACTTGGAGGAGGAGCAGGAGTGACAGAGGATGGGTATGACACACAGCTGCCTTCGGCTGAGGTGCTGGAGCCTTGGCTGGCAGAAATTGGGAGCGGCATGCCACTTGGTGAGGAAGCAGGCTGGACCACCCCTTGGGACCCTCGGTTCTCCCAGGTCGCATTATGATGACGCATCATATGTTGACGCAGGGCCCTGGTGTCAACATTTGGAACCTGGCCACGCTTCACCTTCTGCCTACATATCTTGCATGTGGCCATGTTACCATCCTGCGGATGCTTCAGGAAAAACTGCCACACTGCCGAGTAGCTACTTTTCCCACCAACAGGCCTCACTGATTCACTGCTGCTATTGTCGCCAACTCCAGGAACCCCTGCTCCACTACCTCCCGATAAGGTAGCCTGCCATGCAGCAGGTGCTCTACCCCGGCCCCGGCCCCATTTGGCTCCAGGCTTTACAATTGTGCCCCCATGCTGACTGCCAACCATGCTGCTAACACCTTGCTGCCTGAGCTGCTGACTCCGCGGAAACCTGCGCCCCTCTTCTCCTGATGATGACAATGAAGCCCCTTCATCACCCGGCTCCCAAGTGCGATCGGCATCATCATCATCACCGAGTTGTGGCTGTACGTCACTGATGTTCTCAGTTTCCTCAGTGTCTGGTGCAGGAGCTGGAAAGCTCGCAACACCCACGACACTGTCCACATCACTATTTGTCTGCCGAGCTAAAGAAGCCACCTCCATTTCATGGCTGGGCAGTAGCTGCTGACTGTCCTCTATCTGATCGTCCTTATTAAAGAGTGGAGCTGAACCCAAAGCATAGGATATGTCGCTGGGGGAGGGAACGGCGTAGGACAGAGGCAATGGGAGGACTGGGACTGCTCTCGGGGCATGCCAACTCAGGGTTGTGTTAGAGGAACCTACCGACCCTAGACTAGGGGACTCAGATGTAACTTGTGATGATGTGGATGACCGCGTTAACCAATCTACCACGGCAGATGCCTTACTGGTGGAGACACGACCGCTAGCAGATACTGGCAGATCAGGTCTCTCACCGTGACTCCTGCTTCCACTCGCCCCTAGTCTGCTGCGACCTCTGCCTGCTGAATCTTGGCCTCTGCCACTCCTCTTTGAACATCCTGGCACTTGCCGGCCTGACATTTTTATGTATTTGCTTATTTAGTATAAACAGATAGGGTGGAAGGTGCAGCTTTGGGGTGCCCTGCGGCATGGGTTATTGAAGGCAGTCAAAAACAAGTGCAAACTAAAGTAGCTTAATAAAGCTGATGCTGATCAATGCTTATGTTGTATAACAGATAGGGTGCAAGGTGCAGCTTTGGGGTGCCCTGCGGCCTGGTTTATTGAAAGCAGTCAAAAAGGAAGTGCAAACTGAAGTAGATTAATGAAGCTGATGCTGAACAACGCTTATGTTGTATAACAGATAGGATGCAAGGTGCAGCTTTTGGGGTGCCCTGCGGCATGGTTTATTGAAGGCAGTCAAAAACAAGTGCAAACTAAAGTAGATTAATGAAGCTGATGCTGAACAACGCTTATGTTGTATAACAGATAGGGTGCAAGGTGCAGCTTTGGGGTGCCCTGCGGCCTGGTATATTGAAAGCAGTCAAAAACAAGTGCAAACTAAAGTAGATTAATGAAGCTGATGCTGAACAACGCTTTTGTTGTATAACAGATAGGGTGCAAGGTGCAGCTTTGGGGTGCCCTGCGGCCTGGTTTATTAAAAGCAGTCAAAAACAAGTGCAAACTAAAGTAGCTTAATAAAGCTGATGCTGATCAACGCTTATGTTGTATAACAGATAGGGTGCAAGGTGCAGCTATGGGGTGCCCTGCGACCTGGTTTATTAAAAGCAGTCAAAAACAAGTGCAAACTAAAGTAGATTAATTAAGCTGATGCTGAACAACACTTATGTTGTATAATAGATACGGTGCAAGGTGCAGCTTTGGGGTGCCCTGCGGCCTGGTTTATTGAAAACAGTCAAAAACAAGTGCAAACTAAAGTAGCTTAATAAAGCTGATGCTGATCAACACATAAGTTGTATAACAGATAGGGTGCAAGGTGCAGCTTTGGGGTGCCCTGCAGCCTGGTTTATTGAAAGCAGTCAAAAAGGAAGTGCAAACTAAAGTAGATTAATTAAGCTGATGCTGAATAACACTTATGTTGTATAACAGATAGGGTGCAAGGTGCAGCTTTGGGGTGCCCTGCGGCCTGGTTTATTGAAAGGAGTCAAAAACAAGTGCAAACTAAAGTAGCTTAATGAAGCTGATGCTGATCAACGCTTATGTTGTATAACAGATAGGGTGCAAGGTGCAGCTTTGGGGTGCCCTGCTGTCTGGTTTATTGAAAACAGTCAAAAACAAGTGCAAACTAAAGTAGCTTAATAAAGCTGATGCTGATCAACGCTTATGTTGTATAACAGATAGGGTGCAAGGTGCAGCTTTGGGGTGCCCTGCAGCCTGGTTTATTGAAAGCAGTCAAAAAGGAAGTGCAAACTAATGTAGATTGATGAAGCTGATGCTGAACAACGCTTATGTTGTATAACAGATAGGGTGCAAGGTGCAGCTTTGGGGTGCCCTGTGGCCTGGTTTATTGAGAGCAGTCAAAAATAAGTGCAAACTAAAGTAGCTTAATAAAGCTGATGCTGATCAACGCTTATGTTGTATAACAGATAGGGTGCAAGGTGCAGCTATGGGGTGCCCTGCGACCTGGTTTATTAAAAGCAGTCAAAAACAAGTGCAAACTAAAGTAGATTAATTAAGCTGATGCTGAACAACACTTATGTTGTATAATAGATACGGTGCAAGGTGCAGCTTTGGGGTGCCCTGCGGCCTGGTTTATTGAAAACAGTCAAAAACAAGTGCAAACTAAAGTAGCTTAATAAAGCTGATGCTGATCAACACATATGTTGTATAACAGATAGGGTGCAAGGTGCAGCATTGGGGTGCCCTGCAGCCTGGTTTATTGAAAGCAGTCAAAAAGGAAGTGCAAACTAAAGTAGACTAATTAAGCTGATGCTGAATAACACTTATGTTGTATAACAGATAGGGTGCAAGGTGCAGCTTTGGGGTGCCCTGCGGCCTGGTTTATTGAAAGGAGTCAAAAACAAGTGCAAACTAAAGTAGCTTAATGAAGCTGATGCTGATCAACGCTTATGTTGTATAACAGATAGGGTGCAAGGTGCAGCTTTGGGGTGCCCTGCTGTCTGGTTTATTGAAAACAGTCAAAAACAAGTGCAAACTAAAGTAGCTTAATAAAGCTGATGCTGATCAACGCTTATGTTGTATAACAGATAGGGTGCAAGGTGCAGCTTTGGGGTGCCCTGCAGCCTGGTTTATTGAAAGCAGTCAAAAAGGAAGTGCAAACTAATGTAGATTGATGAAGCTGATGCTGAACAACGCTTATGTTGTATAACAGATAGGGTGCAAGGTGCAGCTTTGGGGTGCCCTGTGGCCTGGTTTATTGAGAGCAGTCAAAAATAAGTGCAAACTAAAGTAGCTTAATAAAGCTGATACTGATCAATGCTTATGTTGTATAACAGATAGGGTGCAAGGTGCAGCTTTGGGGTGCAGCTTTGGGGTGTCCTGCGGCCTGGTTTATTGAAAGCAGTCAAAAAGGAAGTGCAAACTGAAGTAGATTAATGAAGCTGATGCTGAACAACGCTTACGTTGTATAACAGATAGGGTGCAAGGTGCAGCTTTGGGGTGCCCTGCGGCCTGGTTTATTGAGAGCAGTCAAAAATAAGTGCAAACTAAAGTAGCTTAATAAAGCTGATACTGATCAACGCTTATGTTGTATAACAGATAGGGTGCAAGGTGCAGCTTTGGGGTGCAGCTTTGGGGTGTCCTGCGTCCTGGTTTATTGAAAGTTGTCAAAAAGGAAGTGCAAACTAAAGTAGATTAATTAAGCTGATGCTGAACAACACTTATGTTGTATAACAGATAGGGTGCAAGGTGCAGCTTTAGGGTGCCCAGCGGCCTGGTTTATTGAAAGGAGTCAAAAACAAGTGCAAACTAAAGTAGCTTAATGAAGCTGATGCTGATCAACGCTTATGTTGTATAACAGATAGGGTGCAAGGTGCAGCTTTGGGGTGCCCTGCTGCCTGGTTTATTGAAAGCAGTCAAAAAGGAAGTGCAAACTAAAGTAGATTAATGAAGCTGATGCTGAACAATGCTTTTGTTGTATAACAGATAGGGTCCAAGGTGCAGCTTTGGAGTGCCCTGCGGCCTGGTTTATTGAAAGCAGTCAAAAACAAGTGCAAACTAAAGTAGCTTAATAAAGTTGATGCTGATCAACGCTTATGTTGTATAACAGATAGGGTGCAAGGTGCAGCTTTGGGGTGCCCTCTGGCCTGGTTTATTGAAAGCAGTCAAAAACAAGTGCAAACTAAAGTAGCTTAATAAAGTTGATGCTGATCAACGCTTATGTTGTATAGGAGATAGGGTGCAAGGTGCAGCTTTGGGGTGCCCTGCGGCCTGGTTTATTGAAAGCAGTCAAAAACAAGTGCAAACTAAAGTAACTTAATAAAGCTGATGCTGATCAACGCTTATGTTGTATAACAGATAGGGTGCAAGGTGCAGCTTTGGGGCGCCCTGCGGCCTGGTTTATTGAAAGCAGTCAAAAAGGAAGTGCAAACTAATGTAGATTGATGAAGCTGATGCTGAACAACGCTTATGTTGTATAACAGATAGGGTGCAAGGTGCAGCTTTGGGGTGCCCTGTGGCCTGGTTTATTGAGAGCAGTCAAAAATAAGTGCAAACTAAAGTAGCTTAATAAAGCTGATACTGATCAACGCTTATGTTGTATAACAGATAGGGTGCAAGGTGCAGCTTTGGGGTGCAGCTTTGGGGTGTCCTGCGGCCTGGTTTATTGAAAGCAGTCAAAAAGGAAGTGCAAACTGAAGTAGCTTAATAAAGCTGATGCTGATCAACGCTTATGTTGCATAACAGATAGGGTTCAAGGTGCAGCTTTTGGGTGCCCTGCGGCCTGGTTTATTGAAAGCAGTCAAAAAGGAAGTGCAAACTAAAGTAGATTAATTAAGCTGATGCTGAACAATGCTTATGTTGTATAACAGATAGGGTACAAGGTGCAGCTTTGGGGTGCCCTGCGGCCTGGTTTATTGAAAGCAGTCAAAAACAAGTGCAAACTAAAGTAGCTTAATGAAGCTGATGCTGATCAACGCTTATGTTGTATAACAGATAGGGTGCAAGGTGCAGCTTTGGGGTGCCCTGCGGCCTGGTATATTGAAAGCAGTCAAAAACAAGTGCAAACTAAAGTAGCTTAATGAAGCTGATGCTGATCAACGCTTATGTTGTACAACAGATAGGGTGGAAGGTGCAGCTTTGGGGTGCCCTGCTGCCTGGTTTATTGAAAGCAGTCAAAAAGGAAGTGCAAACTAAAGTAGATTAATGAAGCTGATGCTGAACAATGCTTTTGTTGTATAACAGATAGGGTCCAATGTGCAGCTTTGGAGTGCCCTGCGGCCTGGTTTATTGAAAGGAGTCAAAAACAAGTGCAAACTAAAGTAGCTTAATAAAGTTGATGCTGATCAACGCTTATGTTGTATAACAGATAGGGTGCAAGGTGCAGCTTTGGGGTGCCCTCTAGCCTGGTTTATTGAAAGCAGTCAAAAACAAGTGCAAACTAAAGTAGCTTAATAAAGTTGATACTGATCAACGCTTATGTTGTATAGGAGATAGGGTGCAAGGTGCAGCTTTGGGGTGCCCTGCGGCCTGGTTTATTGAAAGCAGTCAAAAACAAGTGCAAACTAAAGTAACTTAATAAAGCTGATGCTGAACAACGCTTATGTTGTATAACAGATAGGGTGCAAGGTGCAGCTTTGGGGTGCCCTGTGGCCTGGTTTATTGAGAGCAGTCAAAAATAAGTGCAAACTAAAGTAGCTTAATAAAGCTGATACTGATCAACGCTTATGTTGTATAACAGATAGGGTGCAAGGTGCAGCTTTGGGGTGCAGCTTTGGGGTGTCCTGCGGCCTGGTTTATTGAAAGCAGTCAAAAAGGAAGTGCAAACTGAAGTAGCTTAATAAAGCTGATGCTGATCAACGCTTATGTTGCATAACAGATAGGGTTCAAGGTGCAGCTTTTGGGTGCCCTGCGGCCTGGTTTATTGAAAGCAGTCAAAAAGGAAGTGCAAACTAAAGTAGATTAATTAAGCTGATGCTGAACAATGCTTTTGTTGTATAACAGATAGGGTCCAAGGTGCAGCTTTGGAGTGCCCTGCGGCCTGGTTTATTGAAAGCAGTCAAAAACAAGTGCAAACTAAAGTAGCTTAATAAAGTTGATGCTGATCAACGCTTATGTTGTATAACAGATAGGGTGCAAGGTGCAGCTTTGGGGTGCCCTCTGGCCTGGTTTATTGAAAGCAGTCAAAAACAAGTGCAAACTAAAGTAGCTTAATAAAGTTGATGCTGATCAACGCTTATGTTGTATAGGAGATAGGGTGCAAGGTGCAGCTTTGGGGTGCCCTGCGGCCTGGTTTATTGAAAGCAGTCAAAAACAAGTGCAAACTAAAGTAACTTAATAAAGCTGATGCTGATCAACGCTTATGTTGTATAACAGATAGGGTGCAAGGTGCAGCTTTGGGGCGCCCTGCGGCCTGGTTTATTGAAAGCAGTCAAAAAGGAAGTGCAAACTAATGTAGATTGATGAAGCTGATGCTGAACAACGCTTATGTTGTATAACAGATAGGGTGCAAGGTGCAGCTTTGGGGTGCCCTGTGGCCTGGTTTATTGAGAGCAGTCAAAAATAAGTGCAAACTAAAGTAGCTTAATAAAGCTGATACTGATCAACGCTTATGTTGTATAACAGATAGGGTGCAAGGTGCAGCTTTGGGGTGCAGCTTTGGGGTGTCCTGCGGCCTGGTTTATTGAAAGCAGTCAAAAAGGAAGTGCAAACTGAAGTAGCTTAATAAAGCTGATGCTGATCAACGCTTATGTTGCATAACAGATAGGGTTCAAGGTGCAGCTTTTGGGTGCCCTGCGGCCTGGTTTATTGAAAGCAGTCAAAAAGGAAGTGCAAACTAAAGTAGATTAATTAAGCTGATGCTGAACAATGCTTATGTTGTATAACAGATAGGGTACAAGGTGCAGCTTTGGGGTGCCCTGCGGCCTGGTTTATTGAAAGCAGTCAAAAACAAGTGCAAACTAAAGTAGCTTAATGAAGCTGATGCTGATCAACGCTTATGTTGTATAACAGATAGGGTGCAAGGTGCAGCTTTGGGGTGCCCTGCGGCCTGGTATATTGAAAGCAGTCAAAAACAAGTGCAAACTAAAGTAGCTTAATGAAGCTGATGCTGATCAACGCTTATGTTGTACAACAGATAGGGTGCAAGGTGCAGCTTTGGGGTGCCCTGCTGCCTGGTTTATTGAAAGCAGTCAAAAAGGAAGTGCAAACTAAAGTAGATTAATGAAGCTGATGCTGAACAATGCTTTTGTTGTATAACAGATAGGGTCCAAGGTGCAGCTTTGGAGTGCCCTGCGGCCTGGTTTATTGAAAGGAGTCAAAAACAAGTGCAAACTAAAGTAGCTTAATAAAGTTGGTGCTGATCAACGCTTATGTTGTATAACAGATAGGGTGCAAGGTGCAGCTTTGGGGTGCCCTCTAGCCTGGTTTATTGAAAGCAGTCAAAAACAAGTGCAAACTAAAGTAGCTTAATAAAGTTGATACTGATCAACGCTTATGTTGTATAGGAGATAGGGTGCAAGGTGCAGCTTTGGGGTGCCCTGCGGCCTGGTTTATTGAAAGCAGTCAAAAACAAGTGCAAACTAAAGTAACTTAATAAAGCTGATGCTGAACAACGCTTATGTTGTATAACAGATAGGGTGCAAGGTGCAGCTTTGGGGTGCCCTGTGGCCTGGTTTATTGAGAGCAGTCAAAAATAAGTGCAAACTAAAGTAGCTTAATAAAGCTGATACTGATCAACGCTTATGTTGTATAACAGATAGGGTGCAAGGTGCAGCTTTGGGGTGCAGCTTTGGGGTGTCCTGCGGCCTGGTTTATTGAAAGCAGTCAAAAAGGAAGTGCAAACTGAAGTAGCTTAATAAAGCTGATGCTGATCAACGCTTATGTTGCATAACAGATAGGGTTCAAGGTGCAGCTTTTGGGTGCCCTGCGGCCTGGTTTATTGAAAGCAGTCAAAAAGGAAGTGCAAACTAAAGTAGATTAATTAAGCTGATGCTGAACAATGCTTATGTTGTATAACAGATAGGGTGCAAGGTGCAGCTTTGGGGTGCCCTGCGGCCTGGTTTATTGAAAGCAGTCAAAAACAAGTGCAAACTAAAGTAGCTTAATGAAGCTGATGCTGATCAACGCTTATGTTGTATAACAGATAGGGTGCAAGGTGCAGCTTTGGGGTGCCCTGCGGCCTGGTTTATTGAAAGCAGTCAAAAAGGAAGTGCAAACTAAAGTAGATTAATTAAGCTGATGCTGAACAATGCTTATGTTGTATAACAGATAGGGTGCAAGGTGCAGCTTTGGGGTGCCCTGCGGCCTGGTTTATTGAAAGCAGTCAAAAACAAGTGCAAACTAAAGTAGCTTAATGAAGCTGATGCTGATCAACGCTTATGTTGTATAACAGATAGGGTGCAAGGTGCAGCTTTGGGGTGCCTTGCGGCCTGGTTTATTGAAAGCAGTCAAAAACAAGTGCAAACTAAAGTAGCTTAATAAAGTTGATGCTGATCAACGCTTATGTTGTATAACAGATAGGGTGCAAGGTGCAGCTTTGGGGTGCCCTGCGGCCTGGTATATTGAAAGCAGTCAAAAACAAGTGCAAACTAAAGTAGCTTAATAAAGCTGATGCTGATCAACGCTTATGTTGTATAACAGATAGGGTGCAAGGTGCAGCTTTGGGGTGCCCTGCCGCCTGGTTTATTGAAAGCAGTCAAAAACAAGTGCAAACTAAAGTAGCTTAATAAAGCTGATGCTTATGAACGCTTATGTTGTATAACAGATAGGGTGCAAGGTGCAGCTTTGGGGTTCCCTGCGGCCTGGTTTATTGAAAGCAGTCAAAAACAAGTGCAAACTAAAGTAGCTTAATAAAGCTGATGCTGAACAACGCTTATGTTGTATAACAGATAGGGTGCAAGGTGCAGCTTTGGGGTGCCCTGCGGCCTGGTTTATGGAAAGCAGTCAAAAAGGAAGTGCAAACTGAAGTAGCTTAATGAAGCTGATGCTGAACAATGCTTATGTTGTATAACAGATAGCGTGCAAGGTGCAGCTTTGGGGTGCCCTGCGGCCTGGTTTAATGAAAGCAGTCAAAAAGGAAGTGCAAACTGAAGTAGCTTAATGAGGCTGATGCTGAACAACGCTTATGTTGTATAACAGATAGGGTGCAAGGTGCAGCTATGGGGTGCCCTACGACCTGGTTTATTGAAAGCAGTCAAAAAGGAAGTGCAATCTAAAGTAGATTAATTAAGCTGATGCTGAACAACACTTATGTTGTATAACAGATAGGGTGCAAGGTGCAGCTTTGGGGTGCCCTGCGGCCTGGTTTATTGAAAGCAGTCAAAAACAAGTGCAAACTAAAGTAGCTTAATGAAGCTGATGCTGATCAACGCTTATGTTGTATAACAGATAGGGTGCAAGGTGCAGCTTTGGGGTGCCCTGCTGCCTGGTTTATTGAAAGCAGTCAAAAAGGAAGTGCAAACTAAAGTAGATTAATTAAGCTGATGCTGAACAATGCTTTTGTTGTATAACAGATAGGGTGGAAAGTGCAGCTTTGGGGTGCCCTGTGGCCTGGTTTATTGAAAGCAGTCAAAAACAAGTGCAAACTAAAGTAGCTTAATAAAGCTGATGCTGATCAACGCTTATGTTGTATAACAGATAGGGTGCAAGGTGCAGCATTGGGGTGCCCTGTGGCCTGGTTTATTGAGAGCAGTCAAAAACAAGTGCAAACTAAAGTAGCTTAATAAAGCTGATGCTGATCAACACTTATGTTGTATAACAGATAGGGCGCAAGGTGAAGCTTTGGGGTTCCCTGCGGCCTGGTTCATTGAAAGCAGTCAAAAACAAGTGCAAACTAAAGTAGCTTAATAAAGCTGATGCTGATGAACGCTTATGTTGTATAACAGATAGGGTGCAAGGTGCAGCTTTGGGGTGCCCTGCGGCCTGGTTTAATGAAAGCAGTCAAAAATGAAGGGCAAACTAAAGTAGCTTAATAAAGCTGATGCTGATCAACGCTTATGTTGTACAACAGATAGGGTGCAAGGTGCAGCTTTGGGGTGCCCTGCGGCCTGGTTCAATAAAAGCAGTCAAAAACAAGTGCAAACTAAAGTAGCTTAATAAAGCTGATGCTGATCAACGCTTATGTTGTATAACAGATAGGGTGCAAGGTGCAGCTTTGGGGTGCCCTGCGGCCTGGTTTAGTGAAAGCAGTCAAAAAGGAAGTGCAAACTGAAGTAGCTTAATGAAGCTGATGCTGAACAACGCTTATGTTGTATAACAGATAGGGTGCAAGGTGCAGCTTTGGGGTGCCCTGCGGCCTGGTTTAATGAAGGCAGTCAAAAAGGAAGTGCAAACTGAAGTAGCTTAATTAAGCTGATGCTGAACAACGCTTATGTTGTATAACAGATAGGGTGCAAGGTGCAGCTTTGGGGTGCCCTGCGGCCTGGTTTATTGAGAGCAGTCAAAAACAAGTGCAAACTAAAGTAGCTTAATAAAGCTGATGCTGATCAACACTTATGTTGTATAACAGATAGGGTGCAAGGTGCAGCTTTGGGTTGCCCTGCGGCCTGGGTTATTGAAAGCAGTCAAAAACAAGTGCAAACTAAAGTAGCTTAATAAAGCTGATGCTGATCAACACTTATGTTGTATAACAGATAGGGTGCAAGGTGCAGCTTTGGGGTGCCCAGCGGCCTGGTTTATTTAAAGCAGTCAAAAACCAGTGCAAACTAAAGTAGCTTAATAAAGCTGATGCTGATCAACGCTTATGTTGTATAACAGATAGGGTGCAAGGTGCAGCTTTGGGGTGCCCTGCGGCCTGGTTTATTGAGAGCAGTCAAAAACAAGTGCAAACTAAAGTAGCTTAATAAAGCTGATGCTGATCAACACTTATGTTGTATAACAGATAGGGTGCAAGTGCAGCTTTGGGGTGCCCTGCGGCCTGGGTTATTGAAAGCAGTCAAAAACAAGTGCAAACTAAAGTAGCTTAATAAAGCTGATGCTGATCAACACTTATGTTGTATAACAGATAGGGTGCAAGGTGCAGCTTTGGGGTGCCCAGCGGCCTGGTTTATTTAAAGCAGTCAAAAACCAGTGCAAACTAAAGTAGCTTAATAAAGCTGATGCTGATCAACGCTTATGTTGTATAACAGATAGGGTGCAAGGTGCAGCTTTGGGGTGCCCTGCGGCCTGGTATATTGAAAGCAGTCAAAAACAAGTGCAAACTAAAGTAGCTTAATAAAGCTGATGCTGATCAACGCTTATGTTGTATAACAGATAGGGTGCAAGGTGCAGCTTTGGGGTGCCCTGCCGCCTGGTTTATTGAAAGCAGTCAAAAACAAGTGCAAACTAAAGTAGCTTAATAAAGCTGATGCTTATGAACGCTTATGTTGTATAACAGATAGGGTGCAAGGTGCAGCTTTGGGGTTCCCTGCGGCCTGGTTTATTGAAAGCAGTCAAAAACAAGTGCAAACTAAAGTAGCTTAATAAAGCTGATGCTGAACAACGCTTATGTTGTATAACAGATAGGGTGCAAGGTGCAGCTTTGGGGTGCCCTGCGGCCTGGTTTATTGAAAGCAGTCAAAAAGGAAGTGCAAACTGAAGTAGCTTAATGAAGCTGATGCTGAACAATGCTTATGTTGTATAACAGATAGCGCGCAAGGTGCAGCTTTGGGGTGCCCTGCGGCCTGGTTTAATGAAAGCAGTCAAAAAGGAAGTGCAAACTGAAGTAGCTTAATGAAGCTGATGCTGAACAACGCTTATGTTGTATAACAGATAGGGTGCAAGGTGCAGCTATGGGGTGCCCTGCGACCTGGTTTATTGAAAGCAGTCAAAAAGGAAGTGCAATCTAAAGTAGATTAATTAAGCTGATGCTGAACAACACTTATGTTGTATAACAGATAGGGTGCAAGGTGCAGCTTTGGGGTGCCCTGCGGCCTGGTTTATTGAAAGCAGTCAAAAACAAGTGCAAACTAAAGTAGCTTAATGAAGCTGATGCTGATCAACGCTTATGTTGTATAACAGATAGGGTGCAAGGTGCAGCTTTGGGGTGCCCTGCGGCCTGGTTTATTGAAAGCAGTCAAAAAGGAAGTGCAAACTAAAGTAGATTAATTAAGCTGATGCTGAACAATGCTTTTGTTGTATAACAGATAGGGTGGAAAGTGCAGCTTTGGGGTGCCCTGTGGCCTGGTTTATTGAAAGCAGTCAAAAACAAGTGCAAACTAAAGTAGCTTAATAAAGCTGATGCTAATCAACGCTTATGTTGTATAACAGATAGGGTGCAAGGTGCAGCATTGGGGTGCCCTGTGGCCTGGTTTATTGAGAGCAGTCAAAAACAAGTGCAAACTAAAGTAGCTTAATAAAGCTGATGCTGATCAACACTTATGTTGTATAACAGATAGGGCGCAAGGTGAAGCTTTGGGGTTCCCTGCGGCCTGGTTCATTGAAAGCAGTCAAAAACAAGTGCAAACTAAAGTAGCTTAATAAAGCTGATGCTGATGAACGCTTATGTTGTATAACAGATAGGGTGCAAGGTGCAGCTTTGGGGTG
Source organism: Gastrophryne carolinensis (assembly GCA_027917425.1). Classification (NCBI taxonomy): domain Eukaryota; kingdom Metazoa; phylum Chordata; class Amphibia; order Anura; family Microhylidae; genus Gastrophryne; species Gastrophryne carolinensis. Next base: position 74,616,093 of record CM051241.1, read on the forward strand.
CCCTGCGGCCTGGTTTAATGAAAGCAGTCAAAAATGAAGGGCAAACTAAAGTAGCTTAATAAAGCTGATGCTGATCAACGCTTATGTTGTACAACAGATAGGGTGCAAGGTGCAGCTTTGGGGTGCCCTGCGGCCTGGTTCAATAAAAGCAGTCAAAAACAAGTGCAAACTAAAGTAGCTTAATAAAGCTGATGCTGATCAACGCTTATGTTGTATAACAGATAGGGTGCAAGGTGCAGCTTTGGGGTGCCCTGCGGCCTGGTTTCGTGAAAGCAGTCAAAAAGGAAGTGCAAACTGAAGTAGCTTAATGAAGCTGATGCTGAACAACGCTTATGTTGTATAACAGATAGGGTGCAAGGTGCAGCTTTGGGGTGCCCTGCGGCCTGGTTTAATGAAGGCAGTCAAAAAGGAAGTGCAAACTGAAGTAGCTTAATTAAGCTGATGCTGAACAACGCTTATGTTGTATAACAGATAGGGTGCAAGGTGCAGCTTTGGGGTGCCCTGCGGCCTGGTTTATTGAGAGCAGTCAAAAACAAGTGCAAACTAAAGTAGCTTAATAAAGCTGATGCTGATCAACACTTATGTTGTATAACAGATAGGGTGCAAGGTGCAGCTTTGGGTTGCCCTGCGGCCTGGGTTATTGAAAGCAGTCAAAAACAAGTGCAAACTAAAGTAGCTTAATAAAGCTGATGCTGATCAACACTTATGTTGTATAACAGATAGGGTGCAAGGTGCAGCTTTGGGGTGCCCAGCGGCCTGGTTTATTTAAAGCAGTCAAAAACCAGTGCAAACTAAAGTAGCTTAATAAAGCTGATGCTGATCAACGCTTATGTTGTATAACAGATAGGGTGCAAGGTGCAGCTTTGGGGTGCCCTGCGGCCTGGTTTATTGAGAGCAGTCAAAAACAAGTGCAAACTAAAGTAGCTTAATAAAGCTGATGCTGATCAACACTTATGTTGTATAACAGATAGGGTGCAAGGTGCAGCTTTGGGGTGCCCTGCGGCCTGGGTTATTGAAAGCAGTCAAAAACAAGTGCAAACTAAAGTAGCTTAATAAAGCTGATGCTGATCAACACTTATGTTGTATAACAGATAGGGTGCAAGGTGCAGCTTTGGGGTGCCCAGCGGCCTGGTTTATTTAAAGCAGTCAAAAACCAGTGCAAACTAAAGTAGCTTAATAAAGCTGATGCTGATCAACGCTTATGTTGTATAACAGATGGGGTGCAAGGTGCATCTTTGGGGTGCCCTGCGGACTGGTTTATTGAGAGCAGTCAAAAACAAGTGCAAACTAAAGTAGCTTAATAAAGCTGATGCTGATCAACACTTATGTTGTATAACAGATAGGGTGCAAGGTGCAGCTTTGGGGTGCCCTGCGGCCTGGTTTATTGAAAGCAGTCAAAAACAAGTGCAAACTAAAGTAGCTTAATGAAGCTGATGCTGATCAACGCTTATGTTGTATAACAGATAGGGTGCAAGGTGCAGCTTTGGGGTGCCCTGCGGCCTGGTTTATTGAAAGCAGTCAAAAAGGAAGTGCAAACTAAAGTAGATTAATTAAGCTGATGCTGAACAATGCTTTTGTTGTATAACAGATAGGGTGGAAAGTGCAGCTTTGGGGTGCCCTGTGGCCTGGTTTATTGAAAGCAGTCAAAAACAAGTGCAAACTAAAGTAGCTTAATAAAGCTGATGCTGATCAACGCTTATGTTGTATAACAGATAGGGTGCAAGGTGCAGCATTGGGGTGCCCTGTGGCCTGGTTTATTGAGAGCAGTCAAAAACAAGTGCAAACTAAAGTAGCTTAATAAAGCTGATGCTGATCAACACTTATGTTGTATAACAGATAGGGCGCAAGGTGAAGCTTTGGGGTACCCTGCGGCCTGGTTCATTGAAAGCAGTCAAAAACAAGTGCAAACTAAAGAAGCTTAATAAAGCTGATGCTGATGAACGCTTATGTTGTATAACAGATAGGGTGCAAGGTGCAGCTTTGGGGTGCCCTGCGGCCTGGTTTAATGAAAGCAGTCAAAAATGAAGGGCAAACTAAAGTAGCTTAATAAAGCTGATGCTGATCAACGCTTATGTTGTACAACAGATAGGGTGCAAGGTGCAGCTTTGGGGTGCCCTGCGGCCTGGTTCAATAAAAGCAGTCAAAAACAAGTGCAAACTAAAGTAGCTTAATAAAGCTGATGCTGATCAACGCTTATGTTGTATAACAGATAGGGTGCAAGGTGCAGCTTTGGGGTGCCCTGCGGCCTGGTTTAGTGAAAGCAGTCAAAAAGGAAGTGCAAACTGAAGTAGCTTAATGAAGCTGATGCTGAACAACGCTTATGTTGTATAACAGATAGGGTGCAAGGTGCAGCTTTGGGGTGCCCTGCGGCCTGGTTTAATGAAGGCAGTCAAAAAGGAAGTGCAAACTGAAGTAGCTTAATTAAGCTGATGCTGAACAACGCTTATGTTGTATAACAGATAGGGTGCAAGGTGCAGCTTTGGGGTGCCCTGCGGCCTGGTTTATTGAGAGCAGTCAAAAACAAGTGCAAACTAAAGTAGCTTAATAAAGCTGATGCTGATCAACACTTATGTTGTATAACAGATAGGGTGCAAGGTGCAGCTTTGGGTTGCCCTGCGGCCTGGGTTATTGAAAGCAGTCAAAAACAAGTGCAAACTAAAGTAGCTTAATAAAGCTGATGCTGATCAACACTTATGTTGTATAACAGATAGGGTGCAAGGTGCAGCTTTGGGGTGCCCAGCGGCCTGGTTTATTTAAAGCAGTCAAAAACCAGTGCAAACTAAAGTAGCTTAATAAAGCTGATGCTGATCAACGCTTATGTTGTATAACAGATAGGGTGCAAGGTGCAGCTTTGGGGTGCCCTGCGGCCTGGTTTATTGAGAGCAGTCAAAAACAAGTGCAAACTAAAGTAGCTTAATAAAGCTGATGCTGATCAACACTTATGTTGTATAACAGATAGGGTGCAAGGTGCAGCTTTGGGGTGCCCTGCGGCCTGGGTTATTGAAAGCAGTCAAAAACAAGTGCAAACTAAAGTAGCTTAATAAAGCTGATGCTGATCAACACTTATGTTGTATAACAGATAGGGTGCAAGGTGCAGCTTTGGGGTGCCCAGCGGCCTGGTTTATTTAAAGCAGTCAAAAACCAGTGCAAACTAAAGTAGCTTAATAAAGCTGATGCTGATCAACGCTTATGTTGTATAACAGATAGGGTGCAAGGTGCATCTTTGGGGTGCCCTGCGGCCTGGTTTATTGAGAGCAGTCAAAAACAAGTGCAAACTAAAGTAGCTTAATAAAGCTGATGCTGATCAACACTTATGTTGTATAACAGATAGGGTGCAAGGTGCAGCTTTGGGGTGCCCAGCGGCCTGGTTTATTTAAAGCAGTCAAAAACCAGTGGAAACTAAAGTAGCTTAATAAAGCTGATGCTGATCAACGCTTATGTTGTATAACAGATAGGGTGCAAGGTGCAGCTTTGGGGTGCCCTGCGGCCTGGTTTATTGAGAGCAGTCAAAAACAAGTGCAAACTAAAGTAGCTTAATAAAGCTGATGCTGATCAACGCTTATGTTGTATAACAGAGAGGGTGCAAGGTGCAGCTTTGGGGCGCCCTGCGGCCTGGTTTATTGAAAGCAGTCAAAAAGGAAGTGCAAACTAAAGAAGATTGATGAAGCTGATGCTGAACAACGCTTATGTTGTATAACAGATAGGGTGCAAGGTGCAGCTTTGGGGTGCCCTGTGGCCTGGTTTATTGAGAGCAGTCAAAAACAAGTGCAAACTAAAGTAGCTAAATAAAGCTGATACTGATCAACGCTTATGTTGTATAACAGATAGGGTGCAAGGTGCAGCTTTGGGGTGCCCTACGGCTTGGTTTAATGAAAGTCAAAAAGGAAGTGCAAACTAAAGTAGCTTATTGAAGCTGATGCTGATCAACGCTTATGTTGTATAACAGATAGGGTGCAAGGTGCAGCTTTGGGGTGCCCTGTGGCCTGGTTTATTGAAAGCAGTCAAAAACAAGTGCAAACTAAAGTAGCTTAATAAAGCTGATGCTGATGAACGCTTATGTTGTATAACAGATATTGTGCAAGGTGCAGCTTTGGGGTGCCCTGCGGCCTGGTTTATTGAAAGCAGTCAAAAACAAGTGCAAACTAAAGTAGTTTAATAAAGCTGATGCTGATCAACGCTTATGTCGTATAACAGATAGGGTGCAAGGTGCAGCTTTGGGGTGCCCTGCGGCCTGGTTTATTGAAAGCTGTCAAAAACAAGTGCAAACTAAAGTAGCTTAATAAAGGCAATGCTGATCAACGCTTATGTTGTATAACAGATAGGGTGCAAGGTGCAGCTTTGGGGTGCCCTGCGGCCTGGTTTAATGAAAGCAGTCAAAAAGGAAGTGCAAACTGAAGTAGATTAATGAAGCTGATGCTGAACAACGCTTATGTTGTATAACAGATAGGGTGCAAGGTGCAGCTTTGGGGTGCCCTGCGGCCTGGTTTATTGAAAGCAGTCAAAAAGGAAGTGCAAACTGAAGTAGATTAATGAAGCTGATGCTGAACAACGCTTATGTTGTATAACAGATAGGGTGCAAGGTGCAGCTTTGGGGTGCCCTGCGGCCTGGTTTATTGAAAGCAGTCAAAAACAAGTGCAAACTAAAGTAGCTTAATGAAGCTGATGCTGATCAACGCTTATGTTGCATAACAGATAGGGTACAAGGTGCAGCTTTTGGGTGCCCTGCGGCCTGGTTTATTGAAAGTAGTCAAAAAGGAAGTGCAAACTAAAGTAGATTAATTAAGCTCATGCTGAACAATGCTTATGTTGTATAAAAGATAGGGTGCACGGTGCAGCTTTGGGGTGCCCTGCGGCCTGATTTATTGAAAGCAGTCAAAAAACAAGTGCAAACTAAAGTAGCTTAATGAAGCTGATGCTGAACAAAGCTTATGTTGTATAACAGATAGGGCGCAAGGTGCAGCTTTGGGGTGACCTGCGGCCTGGTTTATTGAAAGCAGTCAAAAACAAGTGCAAACTAAAGTAGCTTAATAAAGCTGATGCTGATCAATGCTTATGTTGTATAACAGATAGGGTGCAAGGTGCAGCTTTGGGGTGCCCTGCGGCCTGTTTTAATAAATGCAATCAAAAACAAGTGCAAACTAAAGTAGCTTATTAAGCTGATGCTGATCAACGCTTATGTTGTATAACAGATAGGGTGCAAGGTGCAGCTTTGGGGTGCCCTGTGGCCTGGTTTATTGAGAGCAGTCAAAAACAAGTGCAAACTAAAGTAGCTTAATAAAGCTGATGCTGATCAACGCTTATGTTGTATAACAGATAGGGTGCAAGTTGCAGCTTTGGGGTGCACTGCAGCCTGGTTTATTGAAAGCAGTCAAAAACAAGTGCAAACTAAAGTAGCTTAATAAAGCTGATGCTGATGAACGCTTATGTTGTATAACAGATAGGGTGCAAGGTGCAGCTTTGGGGTGCCCTGCGGCCTGGTTTAATGAAAGCAGTCAAAAAGGAAGTGCAAACTGAAGTAGCTTAATAAAGCTGATGCTGATCAATGCTTATGTTGTATAACAGATAGGGTGCAAGGTGCAGCTTTGGGGTGCCCTGCGGCCTGGTTTATTGAAAGCAGTTAAAAACAAGTGCAAACTAAAGTAGCTTAATAAAGCTGATGCTGATCAACACTTATGTTGTATAACAGGTAGGGTGCAAGGTGCAGCTTTGGGGTGCCCTGCGGCCTGGTTTATTGAAAGCAGTCAAAAACAAGTGCAAACTAAAGTAGCTTAATAAAGCTGATGCTGATCAACGCTTATGTTGTATAACAGATAGGGTGCAAGGTGCAGCTTTGGGGTGCCCTGCGGCCTGGTTTATTGAAAGCAGTCAAAAAGGAAGTGCAAACTAAAGTAGATTAATGAAGCTGATGCTGATCAACGCTTATGTTGTATAACAGATAGGGTGGAAGGTGCAGCTTTGGGGTGCCCTGCGGCCTGGTTTATTGAAAGCAGTCAAAAACAAGTGCAAACTGAAGTAGCTTAATGAAGCTGATGCTGAACAACGCTTATGTTGTATAACAGATAGGGTTAAAATAGCATGTGCCTTGGGATGCGCGTGTGGCCTGGTGTAGTTTAAGCTGTACAGAAAATATTAACACTACTCCAATTATGAGAAATTATTTTGTTTAACCGATAGGGTTAAAATAGCATGTGCTGGTTTATTGAAAGCAGTCAAAAAGGAAGTGCAAACTAAAGTAGATTAATGAAGCTGATGCTGATCAACGCTTATGTTGTATAACAGATAGGGTGGAAGGTGCAGCTTTGGGGTGCCCTGCGGCCTGGTTTATTGAAAGCAGTCAAAAACAAGTGCAAACTGAAGTAGCTTAATGAAGCTGATGCTGAACAACGCTTATGTTGAATAACAGATAGGGTTAAAATAGCATGTGCCTTGGGATGCGCGTGTGGCCTGGTGTAGTTCAAGCTGTACAGAAAATATTTACACTACTCCAATTATGAGAAATGATTTTGTTTAACCTATAGGGTTAAAATAGCATGTGCCTTGGGATGCGCGTGTGGCCTGGTGTAGTTTAAGCTGAACAGAAAATATTAACACTAATCCAATTATGAGAAATGCTTTTGTTTAACAGATAGGGTTAAACAGCATGTGCCTTGGGATGCGCGTGTGGCCTGGTGTATTTTAAGCTGAACAGAAAATATTAACACTAATCCAATTATGAGAAATGCTTTTGTTTAACAGATAGGGTTAAATAGCATGTGCCTTGGGATGCGCGTGTGGCCTGGTGTAGTTTAAGCTGTACAGAAAATATTAACACTACTCCAATTATGAGAAATGATTTTGTTTAACCGATAGGGTTAAAATAGCATGTGCCTTGGGATGCGCGTGTGGCCTGTTGTATTTTAAAGTGGACCAACACCCAGGGGGGATCGGCCCGGAAATCTATAAGATTCCCGGACCGATCAGATCCCTCCCCGCGGGGCATCCGAAATCGGGATGTCCCGCGGGGAGGAACCCCCCAGGAGGCCCACAATCCTCACCTTACCGGCGATCCAACGGCGCATGCGCGAGACGCGGCCGCGTCTCTCGCTTCCCTCTAGCAGGGCGCGCTCCCGCGCCGGCCGTTTTGTGAATGGCCGGCGCAGGAGCGCTCCCTGTTAGAGGGAAGCGAGAGACGCGGCCAATGACAGCGCTCTGGTATGCGCGTCCAAGCAGCTTTGGACGCGCATACCAAAGCTGCTCTGAGCGCTGTCATTGGCCGGACGAGGTCACGTGGGAGCGGGGAGAGGTGAGTTTTTGCGGCGATCGGGGGGGTTTCAGACAGCGGGGCACCCCCGATCGGGGTGCCCCACCTAAGTGGACCAACACCCAGGATAGTCAAAATCCTGGGTGTTGGTCCACTTTAAGCTGAACAGAAAATATTCACACTAATCCAATTATGAGAAATGCTTTTGTTTAACAGATAGGGTTAAAATAGCGTTCAGGGCTAAATAGCAGAAAGGGTTAAATAGCATGTGCATGGCATACACAGTGTGCAGCTGTATTTAAACCAAACCAAATATATTAACAGTAACCCAGTAATTATGAAATATGAATCATAGGCAGCACTGTGACTTGTATGCTGCTGGATTGTTCCGGTTTTAAATCTATCTTTCCCTAGCTCTGTCTACCACTCTAAATCTCCCTAACTATCTGTCTCTCTCTTTACCTGTCTGTAACTGTCTCTACTAGCTATCGCTAACTCTCACCTAATTATGACTGTCTGTCTCTCCCTGCAGCTAGCTCCGTTCTGTCTACAATGCAAGTCTGAACTGCGCAAAAGGAAAATGGCCGCCGCTTTATATAGCACAGTGACATCACCAGGCTTCCTGGCTGCTGATAGGCTGCATGTGACTGTCCCATCGTCACTTGCCCCTGTGGACATGTCTGAACATGTCCGTCCACCATCATAGAATGCCTGTCATTCCCCTCGATTCAAAGAGCAAAAGTTAATTGATTTCGGATCGAGAATCGTAAGTTTGGGTGGGTGTTAGTCATTTTTTCCAGTTTTTTTGGCCATTTACGACTCGCACGAGCCTACGTTCGAATGCGTATATGCTCTTACGATCATCGCAAGTTCGTTCGTAAATTTTAGGATCAAAACGTAAAACTTAGGATCAAATCCTAAAACTTAGGATCAAAACGTAAAACTTAGGATAATTGGATGTGTTTAGGTGTGATTCAGAGAACAGTTTTCAAACCTCTAAATACGTTTTAAAAGAAAGCCACTGCCGACACCTTTTAGCAGTCGTATTGCTGTTCTTGAACAGGTTTTTTGGCTATGTGGAGGAGTCTGCGCGTCTTGAGCTCCAATGAACTGCATGTATCAGCATGGCCGAGGCCATAAATTGTATGGCAATGCATACCTGATTCATGTATGCCTTATAAAAGCATTTTAATGTGGACCTTAATTAGTCCTTTGCATGTAAACCTTTATTTTGCAATCTATTTGCGTTAATGAAAGAAACTTATGTCCTTTGGTATTTATTTTTAAATTGATGTACTAGAATAATATTTTTAGATTGAATTTATTGGTGTAGTTGTTTACCTTTGCTTTGTTTAATTATTTAAGCACATCTTTGGTCAGATGCATCACACTTACTGAGGAGAGGAGAGCGGGATAAAGTGCAGGATGTGGGTTACTGCTGTATTTTGCACAGACACAGCAGAGCTGGGGGCACGGAAAGGTCAGAAATCAAAGAATGCAGAGCAACACAGTCACAAGGCCCTTTCTGTTTGCAGGCTGCCCGATAATACCTGAGCCGCCATCTTGGCTGTTTCTAGGCTCATAACATGCAGAAGTTGCTGGGTGTTTTTTTATATTTGAGAGCAATCTGTATGTAGAGGGTGTGGGTAACCACACACAAAATTTTAAGTTGTACCATTTGAAGCCAAAATATTAAAATTAAATCCTCAAGTAAAAAATGCAAGTTAACTAACAATTAAACAAAGTAAGATTTACTTATGCAAATGCATTCATTAATGGTTGGTTACTACAAAATGAATGAAATAAAGAAAAATAAAAGACCAAATATTTAGAATGCACTTTAATGAGGTAAGTTTGTAGTGCGCAGCTGCAAGATCAGAAGGATTTACGTCCAGACAAAAAAGGAAAAAGGCCAAAACCAATGTTGCAACCTGAGAAATGAAACGGAAAATTCAGGATGGAAACTGACATAGGTCTGATTCCCGAACTGCCATACGAACGGACGTGAAAAATAGGATGATTGGCACCAAAATCCAAGCTGTTACATGTTTCTGTGAATCGACCCTATTGAGTTTTAAGGAAAATTTCGATCGATCGAATTGCCGGGAAATTCGGATTCGTTCAGAAATTCGGAACGAATCCGGGTTCGTCCGTATCGATTCGCTCATCCCTAAAACCAAACATTACTATTTTACCTGAACAGAAAAAAAAATGTTATTAATAGAATGGAAAATCCTAAGAGAAAAGAAGCTTCTCTGGAGCTCGAGTGTGATACAGTAATACAATGGGGGTTATTTAAGAAACGCTAGCGGCAGGTAGTGCCAAGTAGCAGCAGGTAGCATCAGGTGAATGCTGGGCGCTGTATGTGAAAACCACATTTATGAAAGCGAATCTGGTGAGCGCCTCTAACAGCGCAATGTAGCGCCACATGTGTTACTAGAGGCGGCTCAGTGTATAGCGCCGGTGCTCTAGGTTCAGGAGCGACATGTATTACTTTTCGCTATCCCTTACGTTTCAATAGTGTTTATTTTGGTTATGTTTAAATAGTAAACTTTAACATTTTTGGCTCAAATCATGTCCTCTTCTGCCCTGCAAACAAACACTCTTATTGTTTATATTATTTATTTATTTATTTATTTATTTATTTATTTATTTATGCAGAATTGTATGTGAGGGTCTGACATTGCAGTATCATTGTCACAGTGTCTGGCTGCTAGAGCGCCGGCGCTGCTTGTGTGTATTTTTTTTGAATACCGGCTTCAGCGCCAAGTGCTGGACACACTTACCTTCCGCTACCTATTGCTCGCTGCAGCTTTGTCCTGTTGTTAGATGTAGCGTAGCCTTGGGCGCTCTGACCTCAGGACACCACCCAGCGCAATTGGCTCTGCAGTGAATCAGGGAGAGCGCATCTACAGCGCCCACCAGACATCACATTCATCAATGCTGAACGGTATAGTACAGCGCCACTTGTTCACCTGCTAAGCTAGGTTATAGCACCTGACACCCGATTACAGTGTCTACTAGCGGTCGCTCTAAGCGCCGCTATACAGATGCTCACATGGCGATATGTGGTGCTAGTATTTAATCAGCCTCAATGTTTTTATACTTGAGTATGAGCTATGCATTTTCCTAGATCTCGGGTCTCCTTCCAGGTGGCCATGTCATTATGTGTTATAGACGTCATGCTGCTTTCCCTGAACCTAGGGCTCATCTGGTTATCTCCATGGCCAGTGAGCCGATCAGACACTTAGCTGAGCTCACCCGTATGGCTCCTCTGCTTTGTACTCCTGTGTGCGACTTCTTGCAGATCAGAATCTGGATCATTCACAGCCTGATGCCTCAGCATTGTAGCAGCTTTTGAGGACTACGAGTACATACAAGAAGGGGATTTCATCATCGGAGGGCTCCTCACTGTCAATACCTTGATGAATACAATTGACAAGGGTGGTGCCGCCTCCATGCTGTGCCTGCAGTAAGATCTACATTGTGTTTTTTTCTGTGATTAACAATTTTGAGTTGGTTAATGTGAAATGGGAAGTGGGTGGGCTGTTGGTGTGACTATGGTTGAGGTTTGTAATGTAGAGCTTACTATTACTCTGCTGCTTGCTGTAAAACAGGTTCTTTTTATCTATAATATATATTATATATAATAATAAAAATTGAAGGCTACTAAAGTAATATTTTTGTGTTAGTCAACTTTCTTAACTGAGGACTCATGAAACATCTTTAAAAACAAAAGTTTAGCAAGTTCAACAGATACTACACGTACTACATATGTATCAGGACTGTATTAGGATGAAGGTGAAGCTTTGAAGGCAGCTTTTTTTTTTTTTACTTTGCTAATACTCTCAGGTTGCCTTCCTCTGCAGGACGACTGGACAGCGGGGCTGCCCATTTCTAACATGTTTAAAGTGGACCAACACCCTCCCATGATCGACCCAGGAATCTATAAGATTCCGGGACCGATCAGCTCCCTGACTGTGAGGCACCCTGATCGGGGGTGCCCCGCTGTGTGAAACCCCCCAGAAACCCCTAAATCCCTACCTGCTCCTCCATCCAGCGGCGCCCGCCACCGCCTCCCAAGCGCCCCTCTAGCAGGACGCGCTCTCTTGTCCGTTGCTGCCTCCCGCTTTTCCGCCGGCGGGGATTGCAGCGGTCACGTGGGAGCGGGGAGAGGTGAGTTTTTGGGGCTTTCTGGGGGGTTTCACACAGCGGGGCACCCCCGATCGGGGTGCCCCACCGAAGTGGACCAAAACCCAGGATAGTCAAAATCCTGGGTGTTGGTCCACTTTAAGCAGCACAACTCTAATCATAAACTAATTAGGATCTTAAGGAGAAAAAACACACCTCTCGTGTCTAAAACACTTTAAAAGACTCCTGGGACAGTGGTTACCTCTTCATAGGGCATCTTGAATTGGGCCCCTCTGTGATTAGCTGTGACAAAGATCCCCTTGCAAATGTTTCCCTAAAATTGTGTTTAATCTCTGCAGCTAATAATCAATAATCTCAGTAGAAAGGCTCATAAGGCTCATATAACCATGAACTTGACAAATACTCACATGCTCCCAAGCATGAACATGCTTTTAGACCAATGAGCAAAGACTTTCTGTATTAAAAAGCAGAGGCAAAGGACGCCAAATTGCTTGCTTTTATCTGTGCTGCGCTCGGTAGCAGATGTGCTACTTTTTTAAAATCAGCTTTATGTAAAGCTAGAGATGGTTTATCACAATTATGTCACTAGATAGTGGTAGAATTTCCCTTTTTTTTGCAGTATAACTTCTGCATGAAAATCCAAGGATATAAAGGTATCTGTAACTTTTACACTGTAGTATTAAGCCCAGGGATGGACTGGCCATAGGGAGACCTGAGACAATTCCCAGTGCCGCCCTCCTTTGGGCCAGTTGGGCTGCTGCTTTTAACATCCACATTCAATCCCTGCCCCCTTAGTCTCCACTTCAGCCCCCTATAACCCCAGGATCCAATGCTATAGCCCCAGCATCATGGTTGGGGGGCTCAGCAGTGATGTCCCGGGCTGTGTAGGGGATGGTTTTTGGCTGCAGTCCACCACTGACTATGGCCTTGATTCAGTAAACTTGCCTAAAATATCTCCTGGAAATCCGTTTACCTGGGGCATCCCATTTTAAGATGACCCACTGTGTGAAACCATCCAGATGGCCCATACAACCTTTCCATCGTTCTCATGGTGCATGTGCGGGCTCTCATCGAATCACGATGCCATAGGGGCACTTTGTTGGCTGACCCTGGATTCCTTTAGACTAGTTTAATAGACAGTGATAGGTCCACTTTAAAGAGGAACTATGGTCAGAAATTGAGCACTGTGCATTGTTCTGCTAAAACAAAGAACCAGCCACCTGGATACTCATCTCAACTGGATTGCGGTCCCATGTGACCGTGAACAGCCTATGAGCAAAGTCAGCACTGGCCGCACAAGCTGTAGAGGAAGCCGTAGAAGAATCTCAGAAGAGGTGAATATCCTGGTGACCTGGATGTTTCTTTTAATGGTGTAATGCACAGTATTCTCCATGTCTCTCTTGTCTTTTTTTTCTCTCGCTCTTTCTCTCTCATTTTCTCCAGTAACTATAACTTTATCTTGTTCCCTCCACCTGTCTCTCTTTTTCTACTGTTCTCTCTATTTGTCTTTCCTCTTGTCCTCTCTCTTTTTTCTGCCATCTCTTGTTTATACTTATCCTCTCTCTCTTTCTCTCCATCTCTCTTTTTCCAATTCTTTCCATCTCTATTTGTTCCCCTATTCTCTCCATCTCTCTGTTTCTTTTTTCCTGTATACCTCACTTTTTTCTTGTTCTCTCTTTCTTCTCTCTCTTGTTTTTTCCCTCTGTCTCACCTTATTTTTATTTTTTACATTTCCTGCATCTCTTTCTCTTTGCCAGGGTGTGAATATATATATGTGCAAACTCTTGCAGCGGGCGACACATGAGTCTGCTAATCACTAATCAGGAGCAAATCTAGAAGAACTGGTTTGTGCAGTTATGTGATCTGTGGGTGAATTTAAAGCTTCATGTCACAGAAACTGCGGCATAAGTGCTGCTGGCTGTCATTTTAGCAAGTTTATTTAGCAATTGAGAAACACAGTGACAACACACAGAGTGGAGATAAACTTCATTGTTCATATCGCAGATGAATGAGAAATGTATTTTGCCATACATTACATAGGGAGAAAAAATGAAAACACAATACATAATAAAAGTACATACCTAAAACAATGAGAACAATTGAAGAAGGTCAATTTAAGAGATAGGAAGAGTATCTTGACGAGAGAGTGGCGCTGTGTGAGGTGCCAGGTGGCGAGGGACCTGCATCCAGCCTTTCAGGTAAGCGCTGCTGCCCCTGACTAGGAGTGATGGTCTGAGTGGGAGAAAAGGTGAGTATAGGTTTTTTTCATTTACCTGAAAATTGTCTTTAAGACCTGCTGACTGTCACACTAATGCTAACAGCACTAATGTTGAATGAGGGCATCTTCCCTAGAAGGCGGGATAGCTTTGGGTCCCAATTCAAACTAGAGGCCTAACCATCACATATAGGTTATGGGCAGGGCATTATTTAGGATTCATGCTGTTCTAGGCACTTGCCCCCCCCCCCCCCCCCCACATTTTTAAAGCAGATAAAAAACCATGTAACCCGGGGTTGATTCCAAAGGCCAGGTTAGAACATCTGAATAGCTGGAGGTAGGTCTGCACAGATGGTGCGAGTGGCCCAAAGGAGAAGTCCAGCAATCTCTTTATTCAGAATGTATTGCTCCTGGGCATTTATGTGCATGGCAATGAATGCTTCTTGGAAGAAAACCTGTACATTTGCCATGGGAGTGTGGGATTTCACAGGGAGATTCACAAACAAGGGCACTCAAATAGGGTTGCCACCTGGCCGGTATTTGTTTTTTAATTTGCTGGCCACTGGCATGGCTATACCTGTATTCATTTTTTTTAATGGTAATAAAAGATACCATTGAAATTGCTCTTGGTGTTAGGCCAAGGTAGAACAACAAATATTGGTGGTGGGGTCTTAAGCCACCACCCTTGCCTGTATCAAAACAAATCCCAGCCTACTGGACCAGGAGGGAGCACCCAACCCACCGGACCAATGGAGACAAGACCATATTGCAGGGGACACAAGAGAGAAGAAGCAGACAGGCGAGTACTGTTAAAGTTGTTTTGTGCAGAGTTTGTTTGTTTTTACTGCTGTGAACTGGTAGGGGGTCCAATGGATCTTCTACCAGTTCAAACAGTGTAGGACCAGCATGTCACCGTTGCATACCACCACCCCACCTGATTACCTGCACTCTTTCCTGATCTCTGAGGTACAGAAGAACAGGTCACCTGGCTCAGAGAGGAGGGGGGGCACACATTTACTTTTATTAAAGATGAGGTGAGCTGAGGTTTTTGGGTTGGTTTCTACCTGTGGTAAATCAACCCTGATGTCTTACATGGTATAAAGCCAGCCCGTTTTCCAATGCATGTTACATTGTGAAGAGCCCGACGTGTGGCTGCTGAGGCCTCAGTTAATGTATTACAAAAACTTCCTCTCCTTCCTCTTCACCATCAATTAACCAAGCCCCTCAATTTTTGTCCAACCTCTCTCTGGGCTATCACGTGTTTGACTCATGTTCAGACCTGAGGAAAACAGTCAAAAGCATACTGCAGTTCGTGTCCGGGCCAGGTGAGATGGTTCCCAATATTTGCTGCTCTCAGCAGAAACTCATCAGCTTTATTGGGGACCATTTCTCTCTAACGACTCTTCCGACAGCCCAGCTCACTGGGATATACAGATATATACAGGTAGGCAACCGCTGAATTACGTGGAAGATGTTCTACCTGTAGTCTTCTCCCTCAATGTAAGTGGGGCACTGCAGGGCAGTGGAAGACCAAACCTACCTGGACTGGATTAAGTGAGGTGGAGGCCCCTGGACAGAAAGTCTATTGGAACCCCCCTGTAAGTAGCTGTAGATCAATAACTGCCTGTGTTAACAAGTAGTGGAGACCCCAGTGTGGGGCCCTGTTCCATCCCTTTTTTAATCCAGGCCTGTCATCAACAAAAAACCTTTCAACAAATTTCACACCCCAACAAACGTGAACACAATAGGTAAGACTCCTTGTTAACTCAAAAGACTCAATGCTCCAAACACAAGCAATATTACATTGCATTTGGGGCAATTCTACAGATGATTTTACAGATATATTTTATTAGCTTATCAGAGTGGAGAAGCTGAATCATATTTGATATTCAGGCCACCTTTTTAGTGCCCCCCTTCCTTTGAGGAGCTAAGGAAAGGGCACAAGGGGTTTAATTCAGACAGTGTATGTGTGGTGGTGGGGCACAAGTGGTTAAATTCAAGGTTCACTATACCTTTCAGGCTTCCCAGAACCTGACACACAGTACTGGAGACAGGGATATCATGCATTACTGATAGTTGGGAGATGCTCCAACACACACACACTGGGGTTGATTCACAGCCTGGTGAGAAAACTCCTTTTTTAGGAGGGAAGATTGCCATTCACTTTCATTGTCTTTCAACCAGGTTCTGAATCAGTTCCAATGTAGACAATGAAAGTCAATTGCAACGTTCTCTCCTAAAAAAAGAAGTGAGTTTTCTCACAAGGCTCTGAATCAACCCCATTGGCTCATGAAGGGGCATTAGGGTATCAGCAAGGTGACATGTGGTGTGGAGTATCTGGCAATTGAATGCCTCCTGCTGCCAATTAGATCGCAACAACACTTATTTTAGAGTATTCTTAAGCATTACACACCCTATCTGCTCTTTCTGGGTGCATGTGCATGGCTTCACCTACTGCTAAGAACCATGGGTAAATCATGTTATTCTTAGTTTGTAAGTGCCATGTACATAATGTATGTTTTATGAAAGCGCTATTAACCTTTTCTTGGGGTAGATATTTTATTTTCGAAGATTAGCCTTTGGGAAATTCACACACATTAATGATAAACCTCTTAACATTTGCAATGATCCCCCATAGACTGCTGTTATTTTCAATGTAATATTTCACATTATATATTCTGTAGCAATTTATTTTGCACACATTTTATTGCACACAGGTCAGTTATGGAACAACAGACTTAAACAGTCAAAATATTTTCCCAACTTTTTTCCGAACTGTTCCAAATAATTCTACAGTGTATTCCATCATAGCTCAGAAGTTAAAATATTTTGTCTGGGCTTGGGTTGGGGTCATAGCCTCCAATGATGACAGTGGAGAGCAAGAAACAGCTCTGATAAGAAGCTCCCTGGCCGAGGTGGACATCTGCGTCACCTTTGTGGTTGTGGCTGGATTTCGCACATATAGAAAAGGACATCCAGTCATAACGAGGGATATCAGGATCATCCAGTAGTTAGATTTGTGCTTTCTGATAAGACTTTAATCCTTAATCCGTCATGGTCAACCAATTTTTTAATAATACAAAAGTAAAAGTAGATATTTAATCTTAGTTTGTCCGGGGGCATGGTCTGAGCATGGATATGTGAGGAGCGTTTTGCTGGAGCTCTGTCAGGCTCTATACTTTTCAGTGGATTTGGAGTAGCCTGGACAAGCAGGACCCACAGAAAATGGGATCACAGAAGAAGAAAAAAGGTGGTAGGAGGTCGGTGGTTGCATCTCGGGCATTGATCGCGAGGTTCCTGCTCCCCCGGCTGCACAGATGCAGCAGGAAGAGACAGCCAAGATGGCGCCGGCTGGGGCTACTGAGAAAGAGAGATGGCGGAGGGTTGGGGAGACGGCTTTCTCCAACAAACAGCGAAGAGAGGCACCAGTGGAGGGGGGCTGGAGGAAGAGCACGTGGCTACAGAGCCGGGCCGCAGCGGTGGTGAGAGTAGTGGCAGAGAGCAGCGGCAGAGAGCAGGGCACTGCTGGGACTGTGGAGGGGGGAGAGCAAGGGGGGCACCAGGAGGAGAATGGAGGGCCCTGGAGCCCCGCAAGTGGCCTGGAGCTGGGTGCCTCAGTGTATGGCAGCGGCCCAGGAGACGGAGGGCGGAGGGAACACCACACAGAGACCCCCTTCAGAAGTGCTAGGGAGGTGGTCTGCTGTCCCATATCAACCCGGATGTGCATGGACTCAAGCAGCAGTGGCAGCGAGGATAGCGCAGGAGGGATGGTGCTCGACGACCTACATCTCGACGACCTGGAAAAAAGGGGGAGACAAAGCTTGCCTTGTGGTCTGGGGTGCCCCCTTTGCTCGGTGGTGGGTTGGCATTCCAGGTTGGGGTGCCTCTTGTCTGGGGTGCAGCTTTCTCCCTGATCGGGAACGCCATCCCCCTGGGTGGGGGGTGTCCCGCTTCCAGGTGCCTCTGGCCTGTGGTGGCTCCGGATGGGGAGAGGCCGATCCCCCTCCCCCCGACTTGAGGTGCTGCCCGGGTGGGGGACCGCGGACTTCCGAGTCTGGGATGTGGGCCGCCCTTAGATCTGGGCCCCCCCGCTCCGGGAGATGGCATGCCACATGATTTTGGGTGGCTCTTGGCTGTCGCCCACTGGGTTGCCTCCTGGTGTGGGAGCCGTGACATGGGGCATAGAGGGACTTCTGGTTTGGTGGTCGCGGCCTGGGGTGCAGGTTTTATGAGGGTTGGGGTGCCCCTGCGCTGGGGTGTGGCGTGCCCCGGGGTGGGTGGCCCCCGCCGGGGATAGGCTCCCTGAATAGGGATGTAACAGATGTTGTAATTTGCAGGAACAGTTTGCGTTGGAAGGCTTGATGTTAAAGTTACCATGGATAAGCTGTTTGTTGTTGTTGAATCAAGAAACCGCAATCAATATGCGCACAAAAAGTTTATTGTTAATTTGGGCTGTACAGACCTCACTATGGCTGTGTTCAACCAAAGTTCCCCAAATAGGTGGCTGACTATCCCTGCGGAGCTTGCTTTGCAGAGGGTGGGCAGAATTTGGTAATAGCTCCCAGAATGGGTAGAGTAGTTATTGGGAAGGTAAGCCTGCTCTAAAGTTTTTGGATACCGGGTAGTAGCTGGTATCAGGTTTGTGTGTAGTGTGTGTCAGATTCTCTTCTTGCATTTTAAGACGGGTAAGGTGCCAAATTGTAAGGATAGAAACTTCCCCATCTGGTTTAATACCCCAAATACTGAAGCCAAAGCCAAGGGAGTATCAATAGCGATCCATAAGAGTGCACCGTTTGTGTCTTTGGATAAGGCAATAGACCCAGATGGTAGATACATTTTTGAAAAGGCCCAAATACGGGGGAAAATTTAACTATGGCCAAGGTGCCAAATTGTAAGGATAGAAACTTCCCCATCTGGTTTAATACCCCAAATACTGAAGCCAAAGCCAAGGGAGTATCAATAGCGATCCATAAGAGTGCACCGTTTGTGTCTTTGGATAAGGCAATAGACCCAGATGGTAGATACATTTTCGAAAAGGCCCAAATGTTGGGAAAATTTCACTATGGCCAATGTATACCTACATAACGTAGACCAAGTGAGGGCAGCTCAGAGGACCCTACGGGGCTTGGAGGACTTCGCAGACGGGGTGGTAATAGTGGGTGGGGATTCAATATGGCTATCGAACCATTGATATATACCTCAATGGGACAGTCGTCCATGTCTTACGCAAAGCTGAAAGCGTTTAAAAAACTACTCCACAATGGACAACTGATCGACCCTGGGAAATGTCCCATTTATGACTAAAACCTTTAACGCTGTCTTGGAAGAATGCTGCTTCCCGACACAGACCCTGGAAGCACACATTGTGGTCCTGCCCAAGCCAGGGAAAGAGCAAACAATTTGTAACAATTATAGGCCAGTTTCGTTAATCAATGTGGATGTGAAACTCCTTTCCAAAATGATAGCTAACAGATTGAAGAAGTGGCTACCCTCTTGGGCACATGGGTTTGTGTAGGGAAGAGAAGCTCGGTACAACACAATAAAGACCATCCTCTTAAGCTCTTATGCTAGAACAAGTAAAATCCCTATGTGCCTCCTGACAGTAGACGCAGAGAAGGCGGTTAGTTGGAGGTTCCTGGAACATACCCTCAGGCAGGTGGGATTGGGCCCGGTTCTGAGGGTACAGGCTCTTATGTGTCCCACAGCAAGGGTAAGAACAAATGGATTCCTGTCCTCAGCCTTTCAGGTTGGAAATGGGATGAGAAAGGGCTGCCCCCTATCACCTGTGGCATTACGAAGGAACACTGACATCAAGGGGATAGAGGCATGGAGTAAAATGCATAAATTGACACTGTATGCAGATGACCTACTTATGTACATCACGTCACCCCACGTGTCCTTGCCATCAATCGTACTGGAGTTTCAGAGATTCAGCAGAGTCAGCAACTTTAAAGTTAATATGTCTAAGTCAGAAATGCTAAACACCAGCCTAGAGGATCAGTCTCTGGTTCAGAGAATGTTTCTTTAGACAAATAAGGTCAGAGAGTGTGAGGTGCGTTTGGGGGGGCAGCCAAGACTGAGCCTCCATAAACTAGCTAAGCGGAAGGAGCAGGGGGGAGTCAGACTGCCGGACATACAGAATTATCATAGAGCGGCAGTAATAATAAGGATGGTGGATTGGTACCATGGGTAGGGGACAAGCAGTGGGTCACAATAGAGCAGGATATGCTGTTGTGGAATACAACCTCTCTTCCTGGGCAGACCCTAAAGCAATGCAAAAAGAAAAGGTACCATTTTTGGCAGCCCAGCTCCTCCTGACATGGGGGGGACTGTCTCACAAACCTGAAAATCGCAACAAGGCCAGGCCCTACCTATTTGGTAATCCAGCATTCTTGCCGGTAGGAGGGGTTCCTAGGTTCCTGATCTGGGACGCATCCCCGCAAACCAAACTGAGGCATACGCTGGTGCAGGGCAGGCCATCCACGGCTCGGGAGTTGGGGGCTCTAGGTGGGGGGGAGGGGGTGTCGTGGTTGGCAGTGAACCAATTGCGAAACTACCTGTGCTTACTGGGGGGGACCCTATGGTGATGACAAGGGACTGCACTCAGTTTGAGAACTTGTTGGAAGCAACAGAACGGCCAAAAAGAGCAATCTCAGTCCTGTATGGTATCATGACGGGAGGAGGGAGTTCTGGAAAGTTGGACTTTATAGCGGAATGGGAGAGGGAGATTGGGAAGACCTTTGAGGAGGAGCAGTGGAAGAATGTGTTTTTCCTTACCCATAAGATGGCAAAACCCTGTAAGACTCAAGAAAAAACAGTAGTATAGGAGCCAATTTCGTGTCCATCAGATCTTCCCCACGGTACAGGATACATGTTGGAGATGTAATGCGCTTGGGGGACCTTTCTGAACGTCTGGTGGGAATGCCCCAGCATAAACAGCTTGTGGGCTAAGATCCTCTTATTGCATGAGGAGGCTTACAGCACACCGACTCCAAACACCCCTGAAATAACGCTATTATCCATGCTTTCGGGTAACAGGCAATCGTGTAGGAGGGAAGCTTTGAGACACTTCCAGACAGTAGGCAGGATGGTGTTACCGAGATGTTGTAAGAATACGGTGCCCCCTACTTATTAGAGTGGTATGATGAATTTTATAATATTAAGGGGGGGGGAGTGAAATGTTTAGGTACACATGGGAAGCATGGATAATGTAAGGGCTCGGACCAGGGCCTAAAAAAGATAATGGAGCTACAGTAGGGAATGAAGTGGGGTAGGGGAACGGGGTGAAAGGATGGGTAGATGGGTGTTACCCTGCAAATGAGAGGTCTCTGTGGCTGGATAGGGGCCTCTTGTCTCCCCCCCCCCCCTTTCCTCGTTCTCTGGGTCTAAATCCTAATTTCTCATTGTTCATGTGGTGTTTTTATCTTTAAGCCTACTGGTTGGTTGACGTCAAGGAAACAGGGTGTGCTTGGCGAATGCCGATGCTCGCCAGGCGGCCCTGCATGGACCACTATCGAACACTCTTCAGTGTCTCTGCTTCCTTTACATGATGTATCGTTGCAGCGATGCTAACTCCTCATAATCCATGGGCAGAAGGGTAACAGGGTGGGGAGGAATGTTCGTCAAACTGAGAGTAAAGGGACGAGATAAGACACCTAAAGTTGGTAGCCGCTGAGATATGCAGAGGTGCATATAATGAATACGGTCGAGATAACCAAGATATGGGTTATACAGAGGCAGATGAGGTTATATGGAGGCTACGGTCATGTTATATGTTCTGTATTATGTTTTATGTTGTGTATATTTGTGATAATGTGATATACTTGGAAATCCAATAAAATAACATTAAACATAATCTTAGTTTGTCCTTCATGACCAAGTCTATATCGACCCCAAACATGGATCATTTTTTTCAATAGCATTAATGCCATGAAAAACCCAGAGGACAGATTGTTGGAACATTTGTGGGTGTTATTTTTCAACTGCTCAACTGGCGATAAGCAGAAAAATATGATATATGAGCAGATTTACAATGTGTCTCTTCATATCTTCTCCGGGTTGGAGAACATATCGGCTATCAATCATTTTTCTTACCTTGAAAACACTCCACAACTCTATTTTGCAGTGCATGTCCTGGCCAGGGCTTTGCATGACATGATTGTCCACCTCAATGACACATCAAACGGCCTTCAAACATTTAGGTATAAGCACAAGGTGAATATTCGTAATACCCAAATCTCAAATTTGAATGTGATTTTATTATTATTTAATTCTTTTGCTTGGAAGGGTAATTTACATAGAAGAAATTTTCTTGTGTAAGACACTTCTTAGCATTAGGTTAGCCTCTTTAATCAAGAATCAATCTGATTATAATTGTTTAGCTATAATGCAACATGGGCCAGAGATCAGATAAAATAATTCTCATTAGGTATTAATCATGAAGCAATAAGAGTTATTCAATTTTATCGTATGAATTATAAGTTATAAACAGATCTCAAAAAAGTATGTACCATCTGGGGGTTCGTGAAGTTTTGATAAGTTTGTAGGACAGTTTTGTATTTATTATTAAAGCCAGTTGTCACAATACACTTACCTTCCCGGTCTGTGGTGTCCTTGGTTGGCCAGCAGCTTCGTCAGCAGCCGGCGCTGGCTCGGACAACGCCAGCTCGAGTGGTGCCAAGCATTCTTTCCGCTTGTGGCTGCATCCCCTGGCTTTCTTAGTTTAAAGGGCCAATGAACCCTAATAGTACTAGTGGGGGAAACGGCCTAATTATGAACTTGACAATCAGCCCATAGCTTGTAGTGTTACCCCTGGCCAATCCCGTCCATCTCCCTCCTTTATAGGTTTCCCAGCTCACTCTCTCACTGCCTGTGATAGCGTGCTGCTGGGTGCTATAGTTCCTGTGTCTTTTGATTGTACTATTGCCAACTTTGTTTTGCCTGACTACTCCATGACTGCTGCCTGAACCGACACCTGCCTGGACCCTGACCACAAACCCATTTCATCCCTTGTGCTGCACACCCTTTGACCTCCTGGCTTGGCCCTTGGCTTGACCTTTGATCCATCTGTGGCAGAACATATCCTAGGTGTAGTTTATTTATGTTGGCATGTGTATAGATGTATATATACATATATATGTATGTATTTATATATGCACACATACACATAGACATATGTATAGTTTGTGTTTTTCAACTTAGCTGACCCCCCTGTTCTGTATAACTCTCCTCATGTCTCCCCCTCCTACCTGCCCGCCATATAACCCCCGGCATGCACACAGGGCTAGCTGGGATGGCTTTCGCCCCTCATAAAACTCCCCAGCATAAACAAAGTAATGTAAGGATTATCAGAGCAAATTACCAACCATGGAATGTCCTTCATCCCTCCTCCCTTTGGAATCCCAGGACAGATGGGGGATATCATATGGACCAACTTTCAGGTACCCAAAGATGGAGAATCCCAGATGCACCAATCAGTGGGTGACTCCAATCGCGCTGCCCAATAGGAGGGGTCAGAAGCTGACCCCTGGTTAGATAGAATGTGAAGGTGAACTTCAGTATGGCCAAGGAGACACTCGAAACTTCAACCCACCATCAAGAGTGACCCACGCTCCATTGTAACATCTAAGGAGGAGGCCATGAATCGTTGGTCTTTGGGAGATATGTGAGTCTGACAGACAACTGATTTGATCGAACCGCAGCCTAGACGGACTCTTAAGTATTTTTCCCCTTTTTATTTGTATTTCTGTTTATTTGTACTGTGTTTTATAGTTAATACTGTTTTATCACCTTGCATCGTTTTTCTTGTTTTTCTGTTTTGTTTAAATAGATACTGAAAATACAGCAGAGGGTCACTGCTACCGCCAAAAACCAGCATGGGACAAGAAAAGAGTGGAAAAGAGGGAACAAAAACAAAACTGAACAGAGAAGATAACAGAAGGAGTGAGATAAGAATGAGATAGATATGTAGAAATGTGTGCTGTAGGTGTTAAGACTGGACTGGGGTGCCTAATTAATATCTCCCAGTATCCCCCTTGTAGAGAGTTTAGCTTGCATACCCCAAGGGCTGGACAAAAGCATGTGTGACATCTTTTCAGACCAGGTTTTAGTCTGCTTTAAATGTCAGGCCTCTACTTAGCGTTAGTACCTGAAGGTGGAAATATCAAATGATTTTCTGAAGCCAGGCAGAAAAATAAGTTTTATATATATATATATATATAAAGGAATAAAAGTGGATGAGCTAAAGCAAGGTGATATTTTTTTAATAATGAAAATCCTAAGAGAAAAAAAGCTTTTCTGGAGCCAGCCGTGTGATGCGACAATACAGAGTTTCTATACTCAGACCTGTATGCTGCAGAATATTCTATAAAATGAGTGCGAGCTATGAGCTCTCACAGATCTCGGATTTCAGTCTAGGGCCATCATGCCGTTAGTTGTCACAGTCACCATGCTGCTTGCCCTCAATCTGGCGTACATCTTGTTATATCCAGGAGCAGTGTGCCGATTAGCTGCTCGATCGATCTCCCCTATATGGTTCCTCAGCATCTTA
The DNA here is from genome assembly GCA_027917425.1 of Gastrophryne carolinensis. Taxonomy (NCBI): domain Eukaryota; kingdom Metazoa; phylum Chordata; class Amphibia; order Anura; family Microhylidae; genus Gastrophryne; species Gastrophryne carolinensis. Next base: position 74,640,249 of record CM051241.1, read on the forward strand.
CTTCTCTGTGCCACCCCATGTAGATCCAGATCTGGATCACAGTTTGCAGCCTGCCGGCTCGGCATCTTAGCGGCATATGAGGACTATGAATATGTGCAGGACGGAGACGTCGTCATCGGAGGGGTCTTCACCGTCAATACCTTGATGAATAGCATAGACCAGGGGGGAGTCGCCTCCATGCTGTGCCTGCAGTAAGATCGTTTAAATGTTCATTCAAAAGAGCGTGAAATATTTTTTGTTTAGGGTACAATGTGGATGTAAAGTAAATATAGGTTTAGGTATAAAACCTGTGAAAACAAAGGGAAGCCAGCGCACCAACATGCCAAGCAGAGATCAAATTGCTGCTCGCAGCAGGAATGACAAAAAAATAAAAAAAAAAACAAAAAGAAGTATACTTAAAACCAAAATGGAGGGAAAACAGTTTGTGGCTATCCACGTGATTTCTGTAGTTTCATTTCAGCAAGCTGCTTCCATGTTTCTTTTATGCCTGTGGCTCTGTGTTGCTAATGTGGGTGTCGCTTTCCTGGCCTTCAGTAAAGCTTCTGCCTACAAATCCCAGAGTCCTTCCACTGACAAGGGTGAGCTCCCTTCCACCCACAAAGCAGAACTTGGAAATATCAAGCAGCAGTAATGGCCTCCCAAGATGACCCAACAGTAACCTTTTAGCTACTGGAGCATCTGAAGAGGCTGTATTAGAGCAGGAGGGGTTATCATGTGAGCTCAGGAATCTGGAGCGTCATCTCTGCGTCAATTAGATGATGAGCAAGCCAGGATCAGGAAGTCTTTCTTCTGTACACCAAGCACACCAGTTGGAGTAGGTTAAGAAACACATGGTTGCTAGAGAAAATGTTTTCCTATATAACACAGTGTTGCAAACAATTAAAAAAGATAAAAATGAGCAGTTAAGCTCAGTACCTTGTGGACATAATTTTAGCACACAATAATGGACATTTTTTTAAATATCAATGAAAGTGTAATTACCCCTCAATGTGCTTTCATAAAATTTTAGTGCCTTTTGACTGACTTTTCAACTCATCTCATAGTAAAGTGCAATAAATAAATATGTATAATTTTCTAATAATTACAAAATCCCCGACTCCTGCGTTCAGCCAGTAGAGGTGCATTTTTAAAGCACAGCTTATGGTTACTTTTAAAGCTACCTACTAACCTGCCCTCTCGCTGCCTCGATCCAGGGTTGTCCCAGGTCCCACAGCTGGCTGCTCCCTCATCGCTCTTAACAGGGCAGAGCAGAACAAAGCTTAACCTGGTTTTGTTCAGTGCACGCCAAAACAGTTGAGCTGTAGCACCCACGAAAATATTGGATGGAGGTAGCTGGAGGCCAGGTAAGTATTTCGCTTAAAATGGACCTATCATCTCTATGCCAGCCCTGGAATCTAAAAGACTCACCCCACCCTGGAATCTAAAAGACTCATCCCACCCTAGCGATCCCACAACACATGCATGGGCCATGGTCGCATTTCAGCTTCCCTTTAGCTAAGTCACAAAGGAGGGGGTGTAGCAGCTCCCAAGCTATTCAAAGATTAAAAGAAGCGAGAGCTGCTGGTGACTCACGTATGCACCATGGAAACACCAGAAAGGTTAGTTTTTACAGCAATCTGGGGGATTTAACACTGCAAGAATGGACACCCCGTCATCCCGCAATTGGTCACAGTGAGGGTTGAGGCCTGGTATGCCCCCCTTCTTGCAGTGAATTTAATAGGTGTGCTAGCCTCACTAATACTGCTGGGGGAGTTGGCAGCCATTCGACACTGAGCAAAGCTATGCTGGGCCTTACAGTTCTACAAGTGGGTAGCCCATGTTATCTACTCTTCACAGCAAGAGGTTGACATTGCTCAGTGATGAGCCTGGCTGGAGACAACTCCCTATTTGGTGAACATGCTTGACCTGCACATCACTAGGGATCTCCAATACAAGGCTGTGGCTTGCTGAGCATGAGAAAGTCAAATATTGCATTCTATTAGGGGATCTCATTGGCCTGTCTCCACACATATAGACTGGCCTTGGGGTGGTGGTGCAGTTTCATTATGGCAAGCGTGGCTGTGAGCAGTGGAGGTAATATAGGCCCACTTTGACCTGCCAGCACAACATACTATGATTTAGGTGGCCGAACATGCTCTTTGGATTGTGCTGAGGGGGTGTAGTGTGGGGGAGGGGTGATATTGTATAGTGTCTCTACACCAGGATACTAGTCCATAGGTCATTTAACATAGGTCCTGTGCTATTTCAGGGGTGTCTCTTGCTTATGCCAATGGCCACCAGGTTCTTCCACACACCTGGTTCACAAGAGGGGGTTGGAGAATTCGGTGGGGGGTATCAGCAAGCACACTGCCCACATGACAGGCCCACACCCTTTGAACTGGTATACAGGTGCTTGGGACCCTTTACCATTTCAAAGGTAGTGTGTAAAAGTAAAACATTAAACAATCTGCCCCAAAACTTTAATAAGGAAAATCCATATCCAGAAGTCTTCTTGCTTGATCCTAATATCTTCACCACCGTCCTAGCAGGGGCTCCTCATCAGCAGATCTTGCCCCCACAAATGGCGGTCCCCCTCCCTTCACTCTGACAGCTTGCCAGAGGCTGAGTGCTCGCTGCAAAATGTATAAACCCTGGGGTTTGGCTCCCCCTCTGATTCCCTTAACATAATATAGAGTGTCAAAAATTAAATGATTCCTTCCTTTGGTATTATGATGGAGACAATTGCCAAAAAGAAAGGATCAGAATTAGGCACGCTGTTTGGTTTGTTTCAGAAGTGTATTAACCCAGAGACAATACAATCGTTATAACTGGGATTCAATAAAAGCCTTCTGAGCAACTATTTGATCTTAGCTGTAATTCATAGGGTATCAATTTCCTTATGAGACAGCTATATTGTATTGAAATTATATTAATAGCAATTGGTTAGTATAGAAAGAATAGATAAATGCAACAAAAAGGGCACTCTGCCTATAGGGAATGAGAGGGAGGAATGCCACACTGCCTATGGGGAATGGGAGGGGGAATGCCATACTGCCTATGGGAATGGGATGGACAGAATGTCACACTGCCTAAGGGAATGGGATAAACAGAATGCTCTACTGCCTATGGGAATGTGATGGGGTAATGCCACACTGCCTATGGGAATGGGATGGGGGTAATTCCACCCTGCCTATGGGAATGAGATAGGGGGAATGCCACACTGCCTGTATGGGAAATGGCAAAGGGATATACCTCCCTGCCTATGGGAATGGGAGTTAGGAATGCTGCACTGCTTATAGGAATTAGGAGGGGGGAATGCCACACTGCTTATATGGGGAATGGGAGGGAAGAATGCCACTCTGCCTGAAATTGGGGGATTCTACACCTTGCCTATTTTTTGATCCTTGGTGGGACGGTGTTTTAGCACATTTGGCTCAGAATATTTTTTTTCCCTGCTCCAAATACTAGGTGCATCTTATACGGTGAAAACATGCTGTATACTGAAAAATGTGTCGTTTCACCTTCCAGTCGTTCCAGCAGTTTCTGGCTGTAATGTTTAAAAATGTGAAAAAGTTCAAGATGTATTGATACTTTTCCCGGCAGTGTGGGCTTTAGACATTGCTCTGTGCAGATATTTTTTAAAGTGGACCAATACCCCTACCGCACAAGTATGGCTGCCACTGATATAAGAAGGAAAAAATGGGGACTTGCACTATACCCTATTTAATTTGTAGAGGTGCCAATCCCAAAGCTGCAAAAGAGCTCAAACCAGGAACAAAAAATATCAATTAGTGTGGTGAGACTCTCCCCATCGCCTACACACCTTTATGTTCATTTGTCCTGTGTGTTATTGTCCGATTTATGTGTTTTTTAAGGGATTTTAATATGTTAAGTGTATTGTATGTAGTGATTATAATTATGTATTAATAAAAATGTATTTTTTGATCAATTCATGAGTTGAGAGTGCCTCCCTACATACTTTTTTGCCACTGATATAAGACACTCTGGGGGGGAAGCATCCAGAATTACCGCCCAGAACGCCTGTAACCTTTCTTTTCCCTCCGTCCTGTGCCGGGAATACAGCCCTGGGATTGGCCGGTGGGTGCGCAACGGCTGATCACAGTGCTGTATTCTCAAAGGGGGACAGAGGGAATGGTAAGTTTACAGGCGTTCTGGGGGGGGTATGTGCGGGGGGCTCCAGCATTCTGGCTGCCCCCCAGAGCGTATTATACAAGCTGCGACCAGCCGAGGTGTTGGTCTGCTTTAAGGTTTCACAAAAGCACAAAAAAGTAAACATTACTATTTCTATATATAAAACAGATTATTTTTTTCCCTGCAGACCTCGGTTACCGTATTACAAAAACTTCCTTTCCTTCCTCTTTACCATCAATGAAATTAACCAAGCCCCCGGACTTCTGCCCAACATCACTTTGGGCTATCACGTGTATGACTCATGTTCAGATCCAAGGAAAGCAGTAAAAAGTGTCCTACAAATTTTATCTGGGCCGGGTGACGTGATACCAAATTACTGCTGCTCTAAGCAGAAAATCATTGGCTTTATCGGTGACCATTTCTCTCTGTCAACTCTTCCAACAGCCCAACTCACTGGAATATATAGATATACACAGGTGGGCAACCACAGCAATACACTAATGTATTTACAACACTGGGAAAGGTGGACAAACCTGTTTGTTTCTATAGATTCTTAAATTGAAAGAACAATGGAAGTTAAGGATACATAAATGTGCTGTCAGCAGCAGGGTGGGACACAGACAATGGGAAACCAAATTTTTACTACCTGATATGGATGGCCTTGGAACCTACTTCCGGAATAGGGACCCCTGCAGTATAAGGACCTCACAGGTCTGGATCAGGAAGCCAGGAAGTCAAGGGACCTTGTAGGCAGGCATCTAGGTTCCCTTGCCTAGATGGTACAGCACAAACAGGCAAAGTCATGGTCAAATAGAGCCAAGGTCGGGGATCTGAGAAAAAAATTGTCAAAGTTTAAGGCCAAATGCCATGTACAAGCAAACAATCATAATCCAATATCCATAATCCAAGTCAGGGGTTGATAGCAAGTACAGGTACGTATCAGATGTCATTAACGTGATATCTATAAAGTCAAGGGTCAAGAATCCCCTGAAACAGGCTGAACAGAGGATGGATCCAGAGCAGGGGTTTCCAACCATTTCTCATCAAATATCACTTTCCATTTTTCATTTAACTCAAGTACCACCTGGGTTGTATGAATGGGTTTTAAGGTCACTTACAACCGTGGTAAAAACGACCATGCATGAAATACAGACACATGAAAATGCACATACATATGGCCTGATGCAGAGCCTCCCCCGATCTGAGCTTATTTTGTTCCGTTTTTCCTATGGCCCGTTTTGCTTACATTTGTCCTGGGGTTAAAATGTGATGCAGAGCCGCCGTCGGGGGAGCTCCGTTAATGCTCCGTTTCTGTGTCTTCAATCGGGAAGGGTTTTTTTCCCCTCTCGGAGGCATGCTATTTCGTCGTGGCTTCCGTTCCCGTTCACACGGACGATCCGTTTTTGCCTCCTTTTTAATGGGTTTCCAAACGTACCTTCGTGCCATCCATTTCCGCTTTCACCCCTATTTGGATGTTTTTGACAAGTATACTTACATCTCCATGGATTTGCTGTTGTCAATCTGGGTCCACGCAAGCGCACATCCATAATACTCCCTAAACCATAATCTATCCCACAAATTGACACTTATTCACATACCCAAACTTAACACACCAAATTCATTTTTCTTCTTCTTCCTTGTCTTTAATGCTTACCTTAATCTTTTTTTCTTCTTCTTCCTTGTCTTTCATGCTTACCTTAGTCTCTTTTTCTTCTTCTTCCTTGTCTTTAATGCTTACCTTAATCTATTTTTCTTCTTCTCCCTTGTCTTTAATGCTTACCTTAATCTCTTTTTCTTCTTCTTCCTTGTCTTTCATGCTTACCCTAATCTCTTTTTCTTCTTCTTCCTCGTCTTTAATGCTTACCTTAATCTATTTTTCTTCTTCTCCCTTGTCTTTAATGCTTACCTTAATCTCTTTTTCTTCTTCTTCCTTGTCTTTAATGCTTACCTTAATCTCTTTTTCTTCTTCTTCCTTGTCTTTAATGTTTACCTTAATCTCTTTTCTTATTCTTTGTCTTCTTCTCCTTCTTCTTTCAATTCCTTGTCCCATATACTGACCTTTTGGGACATGCAACAGTATGATTATGTTGTGATAACGTACATTGGCAGGAAATAAAACACACCACATTTTTTTTGTTTTTTTACTGTAAACCTTATTTTTTTAGAACTGTTAAAATATTTTTTTTAAATGTGTATAATAACAATATTAAAATTTTTTGAAAAATGGGTGGCTCCTTTAAAATAGTTGCCGTTTTCTTTGATCTGTGAAAGAAAAACATCATCCTTTATTTGTTTTTTTTTTTATTTTGGTGGACATGAGTTTAAACTAGTTTTCAAATAAATAACTAAAACTTACATTGCTTTTGGGCAACAGGGCATCTGGGGCGCAGCCTCCTCCCTGGGTCCAGCATAACGTCTGGCTGTGTATCTGTTTGGATCAAAAACACAAGTATCTTATTTACTATTTGTGCCTTCTGAATGTCAGATTAGGTTATGCTTCTATGCATCAAATCACTCACCTTCCCCAGGCACCTCTTCAGCTTCACCTCCCTCGACTATCCCTTATACATAGTGCACATTACTATATGTATTTCTTGCATGTATCAGGACATATGTTATTTTGGTAGTCTTACCAGAGTCAGGTTGCTGGTTGGTGAGGGGCGACTCCTTGCCATGCCATTCCCCCCCCTGCATACTGAGATCTAAGGGGCCCTCATACTCACTGGCAGAGGAGGGGGTGGGCGTTGGCACTGGCGATGGGCCACCTATACCTTCCCCAGATTTGTCCAACACTGGGCTGCGGGCTCTTTTCCGGGTGGGGTGGCAACGCATAGTCCATTCAGTAGCTGCAATATAAACACAATCATAAAAAGAGGCCCAGCCAAGGCCAGTGTGATTCTTGCATGTCAAGTAGCCACACTTACCTGGAAAATGTTTAGCAAAGTACCGCCTCACCCGGGGCCTATGCCTCCTCTTTAAGTCAGACCAGTGTTGGGAGATCTGGGTGAAGGTATAGGTGGTACCCAAAATGCGGGCAATCGCGTCCACCACCGCCAGCGCCAACGTCCTCTTCTCGAAATCGCACGACAGGTAATCGTAGCGGTTCCTCAGCATCATCTGTTTGTACAAAACACAATGGAACAGCATTAGTCACACATATACATGTCAAAATGTCATGCCCTATCTAAACTCAGTTTATGCCCGTCATTCCTGCTCACATGGGCCTAGTTCTCTGCAATCTGCATCTAGCCTAGTTTTCTGTTGCGCACATGTTATAAACTAAGCTGGTGTAGTAGTTTACTTTAACAAGTCCGTTGTTCCTCACTAATCTTGCCCTGGCATAGTTTTTTTTTGTTTAGGGGCTTGTGCGCACACATAAACGCACGCTCGCCTACTCACATCCATGATAATTTTATCCTGCTTCTCTTTATAGATGGCGGGCGACATCTTTCTTAGGCTTCCGGATCAGGTTGTGACGTTCCCCCGCGGTGGCATGCGTGTGCGCGCCCACGCAGCCACACACGCTGCAGAACACGCCCACACGGGAAAACTATTTAAAGGTCAATGCACTCAGCTCTGTGTTCGTTACCATATCACTATGGGCAGACCAAAAGGGAGCCGTAAGACCCCCAAAAGGCCAGAGCCACATACTAGCCGCACAGATAAACCTCAGCAAAAACAACACAAGAGCAGGCACAAGAGCCGGGAGGGACATGCACATACTACAAGGGTGGAGAAAGCAGCCACACAGTCTGCTCACAAAAAACGCAGGAGCAAGGAACCCTTGCCACATTCACACCCAGCTACTAAATCACCCAGGCCTCACAAGGGTGACAAATCTCGTCAAACCCTGCAGCCTCCACCTCCTCCACACACAAAGCATGCAGCAAAAACAAGACACCAAATCAAGGGGAAGCGTAGGTCCAAAACCACTACCCCACCCAGCCAACCACCCCTCTTCCTCCACATTCTGTGTCCCCAAGTACCACAACCACAGAATCAAGAGAGAGCTCCACAGGTGACAGCTCCACAGGCACCCAGATATTATCACAGAGCACCACACACACTCCATCACACTCACCCATCAGCCCTACTAACCCAAACTACTCACCAGACAGCCAGCCTTCAATTTCGTCTGCTGCCGGGGACACCACACACCCATGTGGGCACCAACTGCGCCGTGGCTCACTTACAGCCCATTTTTGTGATGTACAAAGCATGGCTTTAGCCACTGCTGTTTATGAGCACTATGATGCCCTATTTGGGCGTTATTCTAAATCCACCACAAAGCAGGCCAAGCAGGAGATTTGGGCTAACATTTGCAGCCAAGTTAATAGTGTTGATTCAGTGAAGAGAGATATAGAGCAAATTAAGCGAAAATTTGGAGACCTAAAATATTATGGCAAAAGAAAAATGGACATGCGCCGCCAGCAGAGGTAAAGTCCATTTATAGTATAATTGACTGTATAGGCTGATAGGTAACATGATGTTATCCTTATTATGTGTGCTTTATTCTTAAACAGCCTGCAAACAGGGGGTGGGATCCCAAATAAAATAATCCTAACACCTGCAGAAGAACATGTTTTCACATATATTCATCCGGCAAGCCTTCATGGCCTGACAAGGGGACTAGACACAGACACGAATGTCAGGTCCGAAGGTGATTATTTACAACCATTGTGCCTTTTTTATGGCGACCCAAAACGTTTGCTACTCATTAATACACACTGTGGTTTAAAAATATACTCAAATTACATTATCTCGTCCCTGAAACACCTCAAGACACGCCACAAGGCCAATCACGACCATGCATCCACTGCCTTCTGTACACAACAACCAACCTGAGTGTTTGGATGAGTTAAGTCAATGGTCCACTGTGTATACTTGTGAAATTGCAATTGCATACAATTTAAAAAAAAAGGGCTACTCAATACATTCTACATTTATTTGCAGAACCTAACAAGTCCACCTATTCTCGAAGACATTCGAGATTTGGAGGAGGAGGAACCAATTCTGATGCCGACAAGGCCAATCCAACCAGTGCCAGAACAACAGAACCAACAGGCCCAGCAAATGCAACACCTGGTGTCCACTAACCCCACCTCAGTGCCAACAACCACTTCTGATGTCCGCACAACAGACTCTGTGCCAACCCAGCCACCACCACCTACTCATTCTGGAGCACAACCACCCGCCCGTGCCAGTGGCAGAACTAATCCAAGGCGACAAAGGAGACAGCTACAAATCATGGAGGAAGCCTGGCACCATGAAAATGTAGTATTTAACGAAAATACACAGAGATTTAACGACACTGTGTGTAACCAACTAACCAACATGTGCAATCAATTACAGTGTTTAAACGAGAATGTCTCTGGCCTGCTGGAAGAAATCAGAACCCAAACCAGGCATATGGGTGAAATGGTCCACCAATGGCAGCTCAATAACCAGAGCCTTGCACATATTGCTGCTAACCTTCAAACACACCAGCCATCTACTTCGACATCATATTCAACATACCACTAAATGTATGTGTTAATGTATTTGAACACACGTTAAGCTTGAAAAAATACACCAAATAATTTGTGCACTTAAAGATTATTTTATCACAAATAAAATAATAACAAACAACAAAAATAAGGAATGTTCTTTAGGCAAAAACATTTGCCACAAGTTCTGAATGGATCGCCTGTGCTGGGCCACTTTGGGATCCAGAGTATGGAGGTGTCACTTCTTCTGATATCTGCAAAGTGTCCTCAGCCAGGTCAGTATATCTGGATACACGGCTTCTAATGGCTAGGTTGTGCAGGACCCCACACGCTATTATAATTTTGATGACCTTGGTGGGCTCATACTGCAGGGCCCCACCAGTCTGGTCCAGACAACGAAATCGCATCTTTAGCAAGCCAAAGGCACGTTCCACCATGCAGCGAGTCCTCCTATGTGCCATGTTATACCGCTCCTGGGCCAGCGAAGATGGATGCAGGATGGGGGTAAATAGCCATGGTAGCAAGGGATAGCCAGAATCACCTGCAAAAAAACAAACAAAAATAAGCAATAATAATAACTAGAGATGAGCGAACTTTTGAAAAGTTCGATTCGGCCGATTCGCCGAATTTCACAAAGAAATTCGGGTTCGGCCGAATCGAACTTTTACGAAGTTCCCCATCAAAAATGCCGGCATGGTGGGAGCGGGCCGGCCGGTTCCGCTGTCAGCGGAGCCGGCCGTCGGGCCGGTAAAGCCGGCCGGCCCGCTCCCACCATGCCGGCATTTAAAAAAAAAAAAAAAAAAAAAAAAAAAAGCATTTTTGCCGGCATGGTGGGAGCGGGCCGGCCGGCTCCGCTGTCAGCGGAACCGGCCGGCCCGCTCCCACCATGCTGGCATTTAAAAAAAAAGCAAACACTTACCTGCAGGTCCGGAGCGTGGAGGCCGGCGCCGCTCTCAGCTGTCATCTGAGGGCGCGTCATCAGAGGCTCCACGCTCCGGACCTGCAGGTAAGTGTTTGCTTTTTTTTTAAATGCCGGCATGGTGGGAGCGGGCCGGCCGGTTCCGCTGACACCATGCCGGCAGGCAAAAATGCTTTTTTTTTTTTTTGTTTGTTTTTTAAATGCCGGCATGGTGGGAGCGGGCCGGCCGGCTTTACCGGCCCGCCGGCCCGCTCCGCTATCAGCGGAACCGGCCGGCCCGCTCCCACCATGCCGGCATTTTTTTTTTTTAATTTCAGAAAAATTCGATCGGCACGAACCACAAAATATTCGGGTTCGTGCCGAATCGAATATTTCCTGAAATTCGGAGCGAATTCCGGTTCGTCCGAACCGGTTCGCTCATCTCTAATAATAACACAAACACACATGCCAAATGTGCCTCTTTTCAACATATGTAGTGTCTTGCACCATAACTATTCAGCACATAACTATAAGGCAAAAGAAACATATATAACAAGTACTAAAATAAAAAAAACAAACAAAAATATTACCCACAAGTACCTTACATGCTATCACCAAAAAGGGCATGTTTTGTTACTGTAAAAGGGTAAGAACATGGAACAACAGACAGAGCCCTAAGGGGAAGAACCTCAATAATGTTTTGCTTTGCATTCCAGCATTAGTGATGAAGGACAATAGGTGAGCTGTGCTGTGTCAGACCAAAGCACAGTTATGATGAGGCAACATGCACATCCAACCAGTACACTCCTGTACAATGAGTGTGGGATGCAACATAGCTAAGAGGGCCAGGACAGGACTGAATTGTGGAGAATAACAACAATAATTCATAGGAGCAAATAGTGGTAAGTAAGTGATTGGCAACTTGTAATGTTTCATTGCTATCTAGCACAGATTAGTGGGGTACAGGCACAGACATAAAAAAATGTTGCCCAGCAACCAAAAGTTTGAGACACATACCAAGTAGCCATCCGCCAGACGGATCTCCAGATTCAAAACGTTGAAACAGGTTGGAGTTCTGCAATATGTGTGAATCATGCGTGGAACCAGGGAAGGCTACAAAGAAACTAAAAAATAGCAGATCTGGGCCGGACACTGCTTGTACATTAATGGAATGGCCCATCTTCCTGTTCCTGCAAAAACCAAAAATAACTGGAATTAGTGTGACCAAAAGTGTCAAGATGCTCAAATATATTGTTAGACAACCACAAAATGTTGAAACAATGGATGTTTTTGATACACAGGGTGTAGGTCTGCTTTAAATTACTTAAAATAAAAAGGCGGACCTAAAACACATACCTGAACAGATATTCCTGGTCAGCAGGCGGGATTAACGAGACGTGTGTACAATCAATGGCACCCATGACGTTGGGCATGTCGGCTATGTTATAAAAGCCCATCTTAACCGCATTCCAGGCTTCCGCTGTGTCAGGGGAAAAAAATAAATTTTGTTGCCAGGGTAGCCATGCCATCCAAAAACTTGGTAAGGCTGCGGCTCAGTGTAGACTGGGACATCCCCACGGAGAAGGCACCCAGTCTCTGGAACGAGCCGTTTGCCAAAAACTGCAGGCAGCCAACCAATTTGGTCATACCTGCAATTGCATGCCCCTTCCTTGTGGTGCGGGATAACCCTGGCCACAGCTGGCTATACCAGTCCTGGAGAGAAACACGGTTAAGGCGGGTGAGCTCAAATAGCTCAAGGTCATGCATGCCATGGATGTCCAAATGTGTTCGGTGCAGCCTGGTTTCTGCCATGCTCAAAAGAACCAGCCCGCGGAGCTGACGCCTTTGATGATCGCGCACAGAAGAATGCATTTCAAACTCCCGGAGAGCAAATACGGCTGCTAAGACTGCCCTAAGTGAAGCGTCGACACCCTCGTTAAATTGGTCTGGTTTCAATCGGAAATCAAGGCTCTGAATCAATTAAAGACGGACCAATCAACGGGCCATCCGTTTCATGGAGTTCAGCCGCTTGCGAGCCGTCAATCGGCACACCTGAGCGCATAAACGCACACAAAAAGCAACGTAGCACCCTTTCATGACCCAATCACAGCCCAAAACCAACGGGAAAACGTACGGGATAGCTGAACGGGGAGGCTCTGCATCAGGCCAATAGTTTTTTTTATCACTGTTAGGAGCAGTTTTAAATATATGGAGCCAATCAGTCTTCAGTATAGATAGCAGCAGATCAGGTTTGGGTACAGGTCAATCTGCAGGTTTATCGAGTACCACCAGTGTTACTAATACCAAGAGTTGGGCACCACTGATCTAGAGAGAGATCCTCTGGTGCCATTGCTACAGTGCACTGTGAAGAGATACTTGTGTGTCTGCAAGATACAAGTGGATTCTGGGGCATACATACTATGAACCAGCCTAGACACATAAGGGCACCGGAGATTGGTTTAGTGCATGTGCCCAGCTAGATGATGACCACCCATGTACACCTTGAGATGGAACCCATGCACATGTGCAATGAGTTGCACGCATGCTGGGTAAATAAGTTCACACTCAGGCATTTTGTGAACACACAGATCCATGACAGTACCCCCTCACACACACCATAAGGGCGTCTTCTTCATGCTCATTTGGAGAAAGATTTTCCAAGTGGTTTCTTTGCTTCTAACAACCTCATACTCCTCAGAATCATCAACAACCATCAGTTCAGGAGGGCTCTGCTGGATTATGAACTGAGTCACTGGCTCCAGAATAGAGGTGTGAAAACCTGCATGTAAGATGACGGGATGATGTAAGATGATGGCAGCAGCAGTTCAAAGTGTAGCCGGCAGAAAGTATTCAGCCATTTGCCTCGATTCATAGACACATTCATCTGGACTTTCGTAGCTGTCTGTGTATGTTTTTGTGTGTGTTTGTCATTTTTTTTTGTTTTTTTTGTTTTTTTCGTTCCATTTTCCATTCGTACGAACGTTCGGGCTAATGCGTATATGCGCTTTCGAAGAACGAAAGCAAATCGGATCATTTGCATTAGTTCGGATCATTTTCCTATCAAAATCTGATATTTTGCATTTGTTCAGATAACTTACGTTATTGGTATGGGCTTGCGTCTCATTCAGAAAGCTGATTGCCGAGGGACCACCGCCCTATAAAACCGCTTCAATTACGATCCCCTTACGGGACCATTTGACCTCGGATACCCTTGCTATGAACCTGTTTTGTGCCTTTGTGGAGGAGCATCACGAACTCCAGCTAATGGGCATAGAATGTATCAGCAGGGCCGAGACCAGATCGCACCGGTGATGCATGCATATCGATGGCATGCATGACGTTGAGCTGTTCGAGCTGACCAGACTTAATCGCGCTTCCCTCCATAAGTTGTATAGTAATATCGCCGACATGCCCAACGTCATGGGTGCCATTGATTGCACCCACGTTGCATTGGCCTCTCCGGCAGCCTACGAGTACATCTATAGGTAAGTTCAATCGGTCATTTTTTTATATAGTTTACATAAATTCTATTTTAACTATCTATTAATCCCTGTGAAATAGCTTACACTGTATATCTATTAATCCCTCCTTGCAATTTGTCCCTGTGAAATAGCTTACACTGTATATCTATTAATCCCTCCTTGTAAATTGTCCTTGTGAAATAGCTTACACTGTATATCTATTAATCCCTCCTTGTAATTTGTCCCTGTGAAATAGCTTACACTGTATATCTATTAATCCCTCCTTGTAAATTGTCCCTGTGAAATAGCTTACACTGTATATCTATTAATCCCTCCTTGTAAATTGTTCATGTGATACATTTGCCCGTCTTTAGCTTCATCAATGTTTTTCATGTCGGCCAAAGCCAAACATTTTCATGTGGACCTTAATTAGTCATTTTCAAAGTAATCTTTAGTTGATCCAACATACATATCCTTTTTTGGGCTAAAAAATACTTAGGTACTTAGTGTTATTTGTATTGCCCAACATGTTTTTGGAGGGTGTTAGGAGTTAGTGTTTGAGTATTTTACCTTGCCTTGCTAATTTTTGTTGTTTTTCTTTTTTCCCAGGAACCGCAAAATGGGCCATTTCCTGAATGTCCAAGCAGTGGTGGCCCCGGACATACGGTTCCTTATAGTGTTCTCGCCGGGTTTCCAGGCTCATCCCATGATGCGTACATTTTGCTACCTGGATTGTACCGTCAGTTTGAGTCTGGAGAATTCTCCGGTGGATGGATCCTTGGTAAGTGGACGCAAATAACTTCATTCACTTTTCAATGTATGCCTAGGAATATAGTTGATGACCCATGTCTGAACCTATGGCTGTTTTTACCCCTTGATGACATGTTAAACCGGACCTTAACCATGATCTTTAGCAAAGCACAAACCCTTACAAAATTATTTCAAACCATTTCTAAATAATATATTTCTACTTCCTAGTAAATTAATTATTATTCTTCCCCCCACTCGGCTGCAAATCTGTTCTTGACTTTATGATAGGGTCTGCGCCATCTTTGCTCAGAAGCATGACACTTACTGAGTAGAGGAGAGCGGGATAAAGTGCAGGGGGCGGGTTAGGGCTGTGCTTGGCTCAGACAAAGCAGATCTGGGGTCCTGAAAAGGTAAGTCATCCAAGAATGCTGACCATCACAGTCCTAACCCTATTCCTGTTTGCATTCTGCCTGATTTGCCCTCGTCCGCCATCTTGGATGTTTAAAGGCTCAGAACATGCAGTAGATGGCGTTAGGCTCTTTTTTGAGGTGAGCAATCTGTATGTACAGGGTGTTGCAAAAATATAAGATAGTCTCTTAGTCAGGGGGAACGACCGCTTGTTCCAAAAATTTTTTGTTGGATTGGGTAATTAATGTAAGTGTTTTCTAATTCTTTCAGGGGATTCCGGCTATCCGCCTTTTCCCTGGTTGATGACGCCCGTCCTTCGGCCACAGAATGCAGCCCAGGACACCTACAATCGGGCCCACCGAAAAATCCGGGCCATTGTGGAGAGGGCCGTTGGCCTCCTAAAAACTAGGTTCAGATGTTTGGACCATACCGGGGGGGGGGCACTCCAGTATCACCCCAAAAAGGTGATTGATATAATATTGGCCTGCTGTGTGCTACACAACTTTGCCATAATGCAGCATGTCCCCCAGTATGTGGATCTTCCCCCCTTTCCACCCAGCCAGGAGCCTGATGCCAATTACCGTAGCACACCTAGTGCCTCTGGGCAAGCTGTGAGGGCAAATTTGATTCGGACCCATTTTGCCTAATTTTCTTTTCCTGTTTTTGTTTGTTGTATGTATTTGTTGTTTTGTACTCTCATTTGCCTTTGTGAAGGCTTGGTTATTTTATTATTTAGAAATAGTAATGAATGAATTACTAAAATTTTCGAACTTGATCTGAGCCTCATTCATTATTTTCTCACGTTTGATTCAAAAAACCTTCAATAATCTCCAAATAACCCAAACATTAACATCAACTTAGTCCACAACAGCTAAAGTCACATTCAATATATTTAAAA
The DNA here is from genome assembly GCA_027917425.1 of Gastrophryne carolinensis. Classification (NCBI taxonomy): domain Eukaryota; kingdom Metazoa; phylum Chordata; class Amphibia; order Anura; family Microhylidae; genus Gastrophryne; species Gastrophryne carolinensis. The sequence goes on from CM051241.1 coordinate 74,656,281, forward strand.
AAATATGTCTATTAGTTGAAGGGCACTCGCAGACTTCATGTATATACATAGTACAACATAAATATACATTGGTGCAGCTAGCAATTGATCACATCCAGGAGTTTTTAAGTAATACACTTCAGGCCGAAGTTTCAAGAACAAATAAAAGAAACAGACATAGGGAGCAAGCATTTGCAGGTCAATATTTGTGCAGTAATACATAGAGTCACATACACACACTATCCTGCTTGGCCACATTTGCCACAGGCACAGGTAGAAAGCAGCCACACCTATGCCACATCCACGCCTGTAAGTCAGTGGCCCACCCAAACAATAACCCCCAGTCCAAATCCAAGTCTAGTCCAATCTTTGCCAGGGTTCAAGGTCGTAGTTTGACAGCCCAGCATGTCCCCTAATCATGCCTACAAACAGGATGAGCCAGACACAATTTCATTAGGCCAAAGCCTGCAGCGTGACATCTTAAGTGGCAGGTTCAGTGAGGATTGAGCTCAGGCATTGGCTAGTGGGGTATCTCAGCACTCTAATGAGCTATATGGGCAAAAATCCAAATCAGACTTGGTAGCTTGCTATCTTGGTAGCGCTCAACAGACAGGTCGATACAGTAGTGATGTAGAAGAAAGATGTGGAGCAGATACAGGGCAAATAGCTGTTAAAATGGGTGTTGCCCATAAAACCCTGGTGGTGGGCCTTGGGGATGGCCCATCACCTGGGCATGTGTGGCATTAAGAATCTGCCACTGTTCCAACATGAGTCTATTGCTATTTCTAACTTCCTCGAGCATGCCTGTCAGAGTGTTAGTTAAGGTGGCCATGTGGCTGTTGCTCGTCCTAAATTCTGTCAGCATGGAGGTGAATGTATTATTTGATGTATCTAATTGTGCAGTAAGCTGTTCTGTGGTTCTTTGAGTCACCTGGCGAAATAAACGCCTCATGGTGCCATGCTGACTCCAGGATCGGCATATGCCTCCCCTGGGAAGCTGGGCAACGTTGCTGACTACGCCTCCCAATTCCCCGGGTTTAAGCGCCTGCAGATGCTGGACCTCTAGGACGAGCAAGAGTCGCAGATGTGTACGGCAAATCCTCTGCAGCAGACCTACCACTGGGGACTGTAGGCTCAGTCTCTGCATGCTGCACACGATGGGCCGGCAGCATGCGGCCAGCTTCACTCTGCTGCAGAGGATTTGTTGCAGTAGCATGTTGGGACCATGGTAGATTCTGTTCCAGGGGGGTCAGTTGTGAAAGTCCCATCAAGGTGCCATCCTCCTCCATCTCCTGGATTTCCTCCATTAGTGTGTGGGTCTGTTGGGAACATGTGCAAAAAAAGGTTCAGTTTGGTCCCTAAATATATTAGTTAGGCTAATTAGTCATGTTCATTTACATGCATCAGCAGATTCAGCAAAATACACTTACCATATATATCTGCTCCTGGCTCCTAGGCAGCACGGAAGTTGACGGCATGGTCAAACTAGAGGAGGCTTCCACACATGCTGAGGGTTGATGCTGGGCTGTATTGTAAATAAAAAGGCACGTAAACACCCAAATATCCATTGATGATCTGTATAACTACATATGCTTCACTAAAACACATGGGCAAGCAGGAATGTCAACTCCCCCAATGATCCAAGGTGACCTTCACTATGAATGTCATTATCTGTTATATGTATGACTGACCCTGTACATACACATTGCTCACCTTAAATAAAACAAACATGCATGTACTGCATGTTATGAGGCTTCACACATCCCTAAAGGGCCATTAGGGACCCACACTCAGCTTGCAAATAGCATTTGGCTTAAGAGTATGCTGGTGGGCATTCTTCCTATGTAGACCTTTCCCTGACCCCAGATCAAGTATTTGAGAGCAAAGCACAGCTAAAACCCAAGTGGCCTAAAGACAAAGAAGGAAGTGTTGGATATGATTGAGCAGAATCCCATAACAGGCAGTGCTTTGCTAATATTAAGATTTTGATAGTGACCATAAATACTGTCCAAGGTCATGTATGGGCTGGAAAATTAGAAAATGAACATTCCGCACACATTACACACCCTGCTAAAACTGTAACCTCCCCTACAAGGCACTGCCTAGGGGCATGCGTTCATATATGCCTGTGAGCCTCATTTTACACCTTTAAAACATTTCACATACACACTAACATTACTAACCTGCAGGAATAGTAGGGATGTCCGTGTCCCGTCGTCCTGAGTGGCCCTCTAATGCCACGTGATGTATCAGCCCCAGCACCATCTCCTCAGCTCTGGTAAACTGTAATTTTGTGGGGAAGCCTTCGCCAGTTTGTAAGCTGAAAAATATAGGTTTGCAAATTTAGGAAATTGTTGACAATACAAGAAGCAGACAAATGCACAACTCAAATATGTACCTGTGATTGCGGCGTTTATTTTATTTCTTCCATTCTGCATACTTCAGGTCAGAAATTTTGTGTTGAATCTGCTCCACATCTTTAAGCTCCTCCCCCGCTGCATTGACCTGAAATGGAAGAAGAACCTAAGTGTGAAGTGGTTTGGGTAAGTTTTAGGGGTCATAAATGGAAGAAGAACCTAAGCGCAAAGTGATTTAGGTGAGTTTTAGGGGTCAGAAATGGAAGAAGAACCTAAGCGCGAAGTGGTTTGGGTAAGTTTTAGGGGTCAGAAATGGATGCAGAACCTAAGCGCAAAGTGATTTAGGTGAGTTTTAGGGGTCAGAAATGGAAGAAGAATTAAAGCGCAAAGTGATTTAGGTGAGTTTTAGGGGTTAGAAATGGAAGAAGAATGAAAGCGCAAATGAGTTAGCTAAGCATTTGTAGCACAAGTGAGTGAACCAAATATTTAGGCAGGCACTTTAATGAGTTAAGTTTGTAGTGCGCAGGCGTAAGGTCGTAAAGATTTTCGTCTGGACGATTATTTATTGAAAAAGGAATTCAGAATCTAATGGGAAACGTAAAGGATTCGTGGGAGGTGACGATGGAAAAAGGGCAAAAACAGAAGCCTTCGTTGTAACATGAGTAAAAAAAAAACGGGAAATGAAAGCTGGAAAATGACATTCTCGTACTGTGGCATACGAACGCACGAAGACTTTACACAAAAACTAAAGTAATTTTTGTCTCTCTGAATCAACCTTATTATCTTTGTGGTTCTTCAATGTGATAGTTCATATCTGTCCTGCAGTTGCGCTACATCACCACATGTCAGGCTACCGGGTGTGAACCCTGATTGCGGAGACTAAGAACCGGCTCACCTCTCGACCGAGAAACCTGGAATCTAAGGACCAACCTGGTTTTAACTAGAGCCTCTAATGGTGAGGATAGACTGGGCTGCAGGAAGGCCCCCAGGTCAGGCAACCTAGGAGTGGCTTTCATCAAGTTCTGGGTAAGAGACAGACCAGAGCTTGACTGGAACGTAGAACGTGCATAATCGCACCTGGTCCTAGTGTGAAAATGCGAGCGCACAGGAAACCTTGGCGCCCTCTGCTGGGGAACAAGCGGAACAGTCCTGGTTCTATGACATTGCCCCCCCTTAAGGGAGGCCTCTGGCCGACTCTAGGACCAGGTTTCTTGGGGTGGGACCTATGAAAGTCCCTAATTTGGCGAGGAGCATGCACATTCCTAGATGGCTCCCAAGAACTCTCTTCGATTCCATAGTGTTTCCACTTAATTAAATATTGAAGGCTCACTCCTCTATGACGGACATCCAAAATTCGTTTCAACCTCATATTCTTCAGATTCGTCCTCAACCGAAGACTCAGAACTGTCACCCATGGTTTCGGAAGCTGGTACAGATTTAAGTAGAGAGACATGAAACACTGGATGGATATGAAGGGATGCCGGTAAGTGAAGTTCCACAGCCACTGCGTTACTAAGTCTCTTAATGAGAAACGGGCCAATAAATTTAGGGCCCAGCTTCTTAGAAGGACAACGTAGCTTGAGGTTTCAAGTAGACAGCCAAACTTTGTCACCAACAGCATACAATGGGGAGGACTGACGATGATGATTGGAATTCCTCTTATACTGTTCCTGGGCTTTGAGGAGGCATTCCCTTAATTCCTGATGTGTCTCTGCTAAGGAAGAGGCCAACTCCTGTGCGGTGGGTAGGTTGACATCTTTAGTGATGTCTGGCAAGATATTGGGGTGAAACCTGAAGTTTGCAAAGAATGGTGATTTAGCAGTGGAGCTGTGGCAGGAGTTACTATATGCAAATTCTGCCAGAGGTAGTAGCCGATACCAATCATCTTGAAGGACTGAGGAATAGCAACGCAGGTATTGTTCAAGTGTCTGGTTGGTACGTTCAGATTGCCCATTCGACTGAATGTAATAAGCAGATGAATGAGCCAGTGAAATTTGGAGGGCTTCACATGGACCAAAATCGAGAAGTGAATTGTGACCCTTGATTTCGGTGGGCACACCATGGAGTCGGACCACCTCCCTGATAAAAAACTTGAGTGAGTATAGGTGCGGAAGGAATACCCGTCAATGGAATGAAATGAGCCATCTTGGTGAATCTATCTACCACCATTAAGATGGTAGTGAATCCTTCAGAAGGAGGTAATTCCATGATAAAGTCCATGGAGATGTGGGACCATGGTCTCTCAGGCACCGGCAGAGGAAAAAGTAATCCCATAGGCTTGTGAGAAGAACCCTTACTCTGGGCACAAATTCAGCAGTGATCGATAAAGGAAGTACAATCTTTATTCAAGGTCTCGTAAAGTCCAAAATGCCCTGCCAAGGGGTGGTCATGGAAAGACTGTAAGACTGAAGTTCGGGTGGTCCTAGGCACAAATATCTTGCCTTGATGAATAAACAAGTCGTCGGAACAAGACAAGTTCTCACAACCTTCTAGTGGACGTTCAGAGGAAGCCCTGCGAATCTGAGAAATGAGTTCAGACTCTAAAGCCAAAAAGTGTCTTTCAGCCAGAATTAGTAGCTCAGAGGAATCGGTCTCACCCGAAGTGTCTGAAAGAGGCAACCTGGACAGAGCATCAGGCTTGATATTACGGCTGCCAGGCCGATAGGTGACATGAAAATTAAAGCGAGAGAAGAACAATGACCAGGGAGAGTGGCAAGGTTTTAAACGTTTGGCGTAGGTGTCACGCTTGGGATAACTCCAGCCCTCCAGATAAGCCCTCAACCCCCAATCTCCGCAGCCAGGTTCACCTATAGGAGCCCCCGCTTGCCGGGACGCAGAATACGCCTGCCCGGGATCAGTTGCCCCCGGGACTTCAATGGCTTAAAGGATGAGAGCTTATTAGTAGGAGGAGAACCTAATGGCTAGAGCGTTAGTAGTGGAAGTCCAGAGACAGGCCAGAGGTCGACAACGGGAAGACAGAGATCGTGGGAGTACAAAGGATTAGGCAACTCGTGGTCAAGGTTCAAGGCGAAGGTTGGCAACTGGTGTTCAGATCAAGAATGGTCGGTTCAGGCGGTGGTCGGCAACAGGGGTTCGGATCAAGGTTGGTCGGTTCAGGCGGTGGTCGGCAACAGGGGTTCAGATCAAGATTGGTCGGTTCAGGCATTGGTCGGCAACAGGAGTCAATAACGAATACACAGAGGTCAAAACTAGGTACGAGGCGCTATCACAGGCACTGAGTGAATGCTGGACTACAGTTTTATAGGGACAGACATGACTGAGGAAAGAGGGACAGGGACGTGATTGGTGCAACATAGGATACCAGCCAGGATTGGCCAGAAACAATAGGGGAGTGTAACTATCCCTACCTGGGCTCATTGGCCCAAAGAACAACACTAGGGCTCATTGGCCCACTCAGAAGGGAGAGGGAGGAATTCCTCCCCTGGCTGAGCCTGCAGGCCCTAACACAGCTGCCTCCGGCTGACGGGCTGAGAGCAGCGCCGCCAGAGGGCATATGAAGAATGTGCTCACGCGCGCGAGCACGAGGCAGAGAGAGGCGGGGACGAGGAGGGAGGACGGCCGTGCTCGAGGACGCGCCAGCCGCCGCCGCCGCTCAGCGCGGCCGCCGAGCGGGAGCTGCTGCTGCGGCCGGCCGCCCGGGGACAGCGCTGGAACGGGGCCCAGGTAAGCGATTCCTGACAGTAGGTATTCCAAATTCCTGTGATCGGTTAGAATAAGGATAGGATGTTCCTCCCCTTCTAACAGGTACCGCCACTCCTCAAGGGCTAGTTTAATAGACAAAAGTTCTCGGTCCCCTATATTGTATAATCGTTCTGCTGCTGACAATTTGCAGAACAAAAAGGTGATAGGATGCAGAACCGCCTTTTCTCCTGATCGTTGTGACAAAACTGCTCCCACAGCAATGGATGATGCATCAACTTCCAGGACAAACGGTAAAGTGGCATCAGGATGTGCGAGAATAGGGGCTGAAGTGAAGCACTCCTTTAAGGTCTGGAAAGCTTGCTGTGCCGATTCAGTCCATTCAAAGGCCTTGTCCTTCTTGGTTAATTCAGTAATAGGCCGGACTTTGGCAGAAAAGTTATGGATAAACCGGCAGTAGAAATTGGCGAAACCAATGAATCTTTGGACCTCTTTATGGGAAGTAGGTGATGGCCACTCAAGCACTGCTGAAATTTTACTAGGGTCCATGGAAAACCCTTGATCCGAGATGAGGACCCCCAAAAACGAGATGGACATCTTTTCAAATTCACACTTTTCTAATTTAGCGTTGAGAGAGGACCGCCCACACATGTTCCCGATGTTCGGTCAGGTTTGCCGAAAAGACAAGAATGTCGTCCAAGTAAGCAATGACGAAGATATCAAGGAAGTCTTTGAGAATGTAATTAACCAGGTGTTGAAATGTTGTTGGGGCATTGCACAAACCAAATGGCATGACCAGGTATTCAAAGTGTCTTCCACTCGTCCCCTTCTCTTATGCGGACAAGGCCCCTCTTAATCAAGTTTGGTGAAAATCTGTCCTGACTTGAGGCGCTGAAAGAGATCTGACATAAGGGGCAGAGGGTAGCGATTCTTGACAGTTATTTTGTTTAGTTCCCTGCACCTGCAGACGATGTGAAAGGCTGAATGAACCCTTTCTTTAGGTTCTCATCCAGGTACTGACGAAGAGTTATCAACTCTGGATCAGATAATGGGTAAATCCTGCCAAAAGGAATGGATGCCCCAGGCAGAAGTTCAATAGGGCAGTCATACGGCCGATGAGGTGGTAGAGTGTCAGCGCCTTTCTTGTCAAAGACATCCCTATAAGCCTCAGGTACATCTTGAAGATCCTGTAGCATTAGAGAAACAGGCCTGAAGACAGTAAGGAGACTCAAACAGAACAGTACCTGTGGACCAATTTATTGAAGGGTTATGCGCCAATAGCCAGGGTAGTCCCAAAATAACAGGAAAAGCAGGGGATGGTATGAGATCAAAACTGAGCCATTCAAAATGATTTGGATCGATACATGCCGCTAATGACAAAGTCTGTGATGTAATTGGACTGGTCTTGAGCGCGTAACCATCAGCCAGAGAAATAGTGAGTGGAAAGGGCAGTAGCCGGTAGGGGAATTTCGTGGATCCTAGCAAATTCCAAGTCCATAAAGCAACTGCATGCTCCAGAGTCGATAATGCTGCCACCTCAATTCTTCTTCCGGGCAACTGTAGACAGAGCAGAACAGAGATATGATTAGCACCGAAGAGCAGGAGGGAGCCTGAAGAATGTTTATTAGGTAACTTTTTACCTGGGGGACGGACCGGGCATCTGTAAGGGAAGTGACCAGCTTCCCCGCAGTAAAGGCACAGATTATGTTGGTGCCTGCGAAGGCATTCCCCAGATGTCAACGAAGGACGAGAAACCCTGAGTTGCATCGGCTCAGAACTACTGTTAGCATCAGATGAGGATGGACTAGGAAGGACGCCTCTGCACGAGGAGGACCCCAATGGAACGACTGAGGATTAATCTTCTCAAGACGACGTTCCCTTAGTCTCCTATTGATCTTGATAGAGAATTTGATCTACTCTTCCAGAGATGCAGGAAGATCAGCACAAGCCAGTTCATCTTTAACGGAATCCGCCAGACCTAAACGGAACTGATGGTCATTCCAAAGAGTCTCGGTACTCCAGCAACGGAATTCAGCCACATATTCCTCGACAGGTCGCCGTTCTTGTTGAAGGTTCAGAAGAACCGCTTCAGCTGAAGCTATGCGCCCAGGGTCATCATACATAGTCACCATGACATCAAAGAAGGTCTCCAGAAAGGAAATGATTGGGTCCGATTGTTCAAGTAACCAATAAGCCCAAATCTGGGGGTTCCCCAGCAGCAAAGAGATTACAGTTTTGACCATGATCACCTCAGTGGGGTATGTCCTGGGTTGGAGATCGAACAGCAACTGGCAACTATTCTTAAATGACCAGAAACGGCTACAGTCCCCAGAAAAACATTCAGGCAAAGGTACGCGGGGTTCCAAGGTACTGGATACAGAGCCGGAGTTGTCGGCAGCCACAGGCATGACAGAAGCTGATAGTGGGACAGGGTTAGTAGTGGCAGGAAGACTGGCTTGAAGTGTATCCAAGCGGGACTCAAGCTGTAAAAATTCCCCATGTAAATTGCTCACTGCCTGTGTCAGAGCGGTCATCTGCTGGACCAAGGCATCAAAAGCCGGGTGATCTCCGCCAGAGCTCATAACTGGCCAGTTGGTACTATCAGGCTACCGGATGTGAACCCTGAATATGGAGACTAAGAACCAGCTCACCTCTCGACCGGGAAGCCGGGACCAACCTGGTTTTCACTAGAGCCTCTAATGGTGAGGATAGGCTGGGCTGCAGGAAGGCCCCAGGTCAGGCAACCTAGGAGTGGGTTTCACCAAGTTCTGGGTAAGAGACAGACCAGAGCTGGACTGGAACGTAGAACAAGCCGAGGTCATGGGCATTCAGATCAGGATCGTAGTCGTAAACAAGCTGAGGTCGAGGGCAGGCAGATCAGGATCTTAGTCGTAAACAAGCCGAGGTCGTGGGCAGGCAGATCAGGATCATAGTCGTAAACAGGCCAAGGTCGTCAGGAGAGCAGGAGAGTAGTCAGGATCAAGCCAGGTCAGTACACGTGAATGGACGACTGGAACTCAGGAACAAGCAGGAGAAAAGACCAACTGGCAATGGAGCTCAGTATTTAAAGGCCCCTGCACATGAGCAAAAGCCAGCGCATTTTCGCGCTAAATCGCACATGCGCATTAATCATTGATTCACATAGTTCACAAATGCGCGCGCATAATCGCACGCTTCCTGTTCCTAGTGCGAAAATGCGAGCGCACGGGAAACCTTGGCGCCCTCTACTGGGGAACAAGCGGAACAGTCCTGGTTCTATGACACCACAAGATGGCACTGTTGGATAGCTAATGAATAGCTAATGAATGTGTCTACCAAACTGTTTACTAAACCTAACCACATAGGAGTACAGCTGAAATGCCATTGGCTAAGGTGAGTAAAAGCTAAGGTTTTAGAAGCCAGTAGAGGGAATCTATATAAGGAGAGTTACCTCAGAAAGAACCAGAACTTGCAAGATGTAGTTCTCTATTGTAGTAACCGGGAGTGAGGAAGGTACCAGCAGGGTCAACTGGTAGCAGTAAGCAGCCGCAGAAGTGTAAGAGAGAGAGCAGAGGAGCCCCATTCATACCTAAAAAGTGACCACAGGAAAAGGTGAACCATTCCACCCAAGATGCTAATGGAGGAAGCTTAAGGCTGCAGTGTTCTGCTATGGGACCAGAATGAGTGACCACCACCTGTTGAAGTCCACCTGGATGTAATGCTGTGCTATGGAAACTGCTAAGGAACCTGTTGTGAAAAGACTGTATGACCTGCTGTGAAGCCTAAAGTGTACCTGAAGTCCTGCTAATAAAGTAAGTGCTCTTTTTATAAAGTTGGTCTCATTTGGAGTTTTTGGAAGCAAGCCCACATCAGGAGGTCCCCCTCAGGGACCTGTGTGCTACAAAAGGCCACCTCTTTATGGTAAAGGGTCCAGTGAAGCAGAGGGCAAGCTTCTTGGATGGATGCTGGAATAATTCTCTGTAGATGACCAGAGATGATCTTCAAACTAGTAATAAGAAATGGCATGTCAGAAGCAATCAGCCCTTCCTTTGATGTTCTTGACACTTGTTTGCAAAACTTGCTTGACCTTGGAGTGAATCTGTGACAGGTCTGGGGCATGGAAACATAAGTAAGGTACTAAAATGGTACCCACGACTGGCGATGAAGGGTGACTAGCCTGTAGATGAGTACTGAAATTTGTTGTTGTTGTAGGCAAACTCAGCCAGTGGGAGAAGTTGACCACAGTCATCATGTAGGTAGGAAATGTCTGTCTTAAGAGACTGGTGTCTGACCATTGGACTAAGGAGAATAGGCCAATAACAGGGCTAACATGATGTGGAGGTCTTGGCACAGCTGAGTCCAGAACTGGGAAGTTACTAGAATCTCTAGTCCGATGCAATCTCCTCAGGAAAATTGGAGAGATGAAAAATATTCTGAATAAAGATGGTGGCCGATTTGGAAGCTGATGGAAGGAACTTCAACAGAACAGTTTTGTAAATCGGTCAATGACAACTGGGATGGTATTATGTCCATCTAATGGTGCAACTTAACAATAAGGCACACAAAGTCAGGTACTCTGGCACTGGCAAAGGCATTATAAGGCCATCTGGTCTAAAATCTGAATTCTTGCTTGTGGAACAGGTTTCAAAGTTACATACAAACTGAACACAGTCCTGTAATGCCCTGCGGGCAATCTCAGTTGCTTCTTCAGCCTTTAGTCAAGCCCCCGTTTGTCAGGACACTGGATACCCCTCACAAGACATGGTTACCCCCAGGTCTTATTTGGCACAAGGGATTCAAGCTTATGGTGAAGACAGATGAAGCTACAGATGTTAATCAGAGATCCAGGGTCATACACGGGATGTCAGTCAGATGAAGCATCAAAACACTGGGATGGAGCAGAGGGATGGTCGGGGAATGCCAAGGGGTCAAAGCCAGGAAGTCAGAGGTAGCTAGGTATCCAGAGGATCAGGCAGAATCGTAGTCAGGTGGGCAAAGGTCGGTTCAGACTGCAGACAGGGATAGTCAGAAGGGCAGAGGTCAGTTCAGACAGCTGGCAGGGATGGTTTGTCAGAGCAGAGTCAGGAACGGATAGTATACACGAGAATACAGCACACTCAATTCCTATTTAATGGGGTACTGGGCCAATGGGAGCTGCTGACTAACTGGAGGTGAGGCGTGATTGGCCAGCATAGCATTGCTGGCCGGATTGGTCACACTATTCCCAGGGGCTGGTCAGCTCTGGCCAGTAAGGCTGACCAGCCCCTAATTGATTTCAGCAGTACAGCGTCTCTTTGAAGCGACCTCTGCTGACAGCAGGGCGCGCACCTGAATGGGTAAAGGTGAGCGAGGGAGGTGGGCAGGGCAGCTCGCCACTCACCCAGACTTCCAGGAGCGGTGCAAGCACACTACACCAGCCCGTCGGGAAGCGGCGTGTCACCCCGAGGACGCTCACCGAGGGCCGTCCTGTATCAGGTAAGTTTCTTACATTACCCTCTCCCTGACGAGGGGCCCCTGGAACTTCTTGATCAGCCTCTCCGCATGAATGTCCCTAGCTGGGACTCAATTCCTCTCCTCGGCACCTAACCCCTTTCAGTCTACCAAATATTGAAGGGAGTTCTGAAGAAAATTGAAATCTAAGATTCAGACGACCTTGAACTCTTGTTGGCCATCAACTAAGACAGCGGGAGGAGAAAAGTCAGACTCTACTCCAAGGGCTGGCTTGAGGAGGTAAACATTGAAGGAGTTAGAAATCCTCAGGGACTGCAGGAGTTTGATTTTGTACATGGCCTGATTAGTTTTAAAAAGGTAAAAGGGCTGATATATTGTGGCCCCAATTTAGCAGAGGGTGGGCGTAAAGTCAAACTAGGTACACAACTTTATAGTCTAGATTGTTGGGCCAATGCCAATCTTCAAAGGTTTTCTGCTGGCCAGAAGCTCGAACCAATTCTGCTGGACCCTAGACCACAGGTTTGCCCACTGAGATAGCCACTCTTCCAAGGAGGAAAACCAGAGGGCAGACCGATGAATGAGGAAAATGTAAGATCCCTCCCAAATACACATTGGAAGGGGGACACCCCGTAGATGAATTAACAGCATTATTGCAGGCAAATTCGGCAAGAGGAAGGTACTGTTACCACTCTCTGTCCACTGTCTGAATATCGAAAACAAAACAGCGAGGATATTGTTCTGAGACCACATCCTCCAGAATTCCGTGGAGATGGAAGACAAGGTCATGGAAGAGTTGCACTAGTTCTTGAGCAGTGAGCAACATTTTCTAAACTGATTTGCCACTACCCAGATGGTGGTGAATCCCTGGGACAGTGGCAGGTCAGTAATGGCGTCCATTGCTTGATGGGTCCATAGCCACGATGGAGTAGACAGGGGTACCAATGGCCCCGCGGGGGCAGACCTGGGAGTTTTACTATGGACACAGGTCCCACAAGCTCGAACAAAAACCTGGGTATCCTTTCTAATGGATAGTCACCAAACGTGACGGGTTAGGAGAGTTCTTTTTACCCCTGGATGCCCCACAGTCTTGGAGTCATGAAATTGCTGCAACACCACAAGACAGTGGGACAGATGTACAAAAAGGAGATGGTCAGGTTTCCCCAGAGGAGTCTGATTAAAACCGCTCAATCGATAGATCTGGCTGGAATGGCAGCCGTCAACTAGGGATGAGCGAATCGATCCGGACGAACCCGGATTCGATCCGAATTTCAGGAAAAAATCGATTCGGATCGAATCCGAATTTCCCCGCGATTTGATCGCTCGAAGTTTTCCTTTAACATCCATTCATTTACATTTACAGGCATTCTAAGATGGCGGACGGGACATGTCTGGACATCTATCCCGCGCCAGTGCAAGCTGGGGCAGTCACATGCAGCCTATCAGCAGCCAGCAAGCCCGGTGACGTCACAGCGCTATTTAAGTCGGCCATCTTGCTTTTCCTTCCTCATTTCTCTATTGCATTCGTGAGAGACAGAACGTTGTAGTGAGAGAGAGAGGCAGTTAGACAGGCAGGGACAGACAGGGACAGGCTGGAGACAGGCAGGAGACAGACAGGAGACAGACAGAAAGTCAGCGAAAAACAGGGAAAGGTAGGAAAAATCGGAGGCTGTCACAGGGAGATTTTATTTTTTTCTTCATCCAGCCTGAGTGTTACTAGCTGGCTGACAGGCTTTGTTAGCGTTTTCAGGCTGCTTATACTAACTGTGCATATATACTGAACTGATCTTAAGTCTGCTGTGAGACATCCCATTCTGTGACTACACCAGCCTCTATTTAAGACCATATAACCATTTGCACTTATTCTAATTGAAATTAGGCCTGATAAAGACACCTTTGCTGTGCATAGCACTACTTGTCCCAGGTTCACTGCTGGGTTTTTAGGGCATCCCATTCTGTGACTACAGCAGCCTCTGTTTAACACCATATAACCATTTGCACTTATTCTAATTGAAATTAGGCCTGATAAAGACACTTTTGCTGTGCATAGCACTACTTGTCCCAGGTTCACTGCTGGGGTTTTAGGGCATCCCATTCTGTGACTACAGCAGCCTCTGTTTAACACCATATAACCATTTGCACTTATTCTAATTGAAATTAGGCCTGATAAAGACACTTTTGCTGTTCATAGCACTACTTGTCCCAGGTTCACTGCTGGGTTTTTAGGGCATCCCATTCTGGGACTACAGCAGCCTCTGTTTAACACCATATAACCATTTGCACTTATTCTAATTGAAATTAGGCCTGATAAAGACACTTTTGCTGTTCATAGCACTACTTGTCCCAGGTTCACTGCTGGGTTTTTAGGGCATCCCATTCTGTGACTACAGCAGCCTCTGTTTAAGACTAGAGATGAGCGAGTAGTGAAATATTCGAAATTTCGAATTTCGATTCGAATAGACCGCATTACTCGACTACTCGACCGAATATCGAATCCCATTATAGTCTATGGGAAAAAAATGCTCGACACTTGGAAATCTCAATTCGACCACTTGGAGGTCACCAAGTCCACCCTGAAACATCAGAAAATGATGCCAACACTGCTGGAATGCAACTGGGACAGCAGGGGAAGCATGTCTGGGTGCATATAACGCGCCCAAGTCGCACTATTAAGCCACTATCACAGCCTCTCAACAATACACTCCAAACACAATATTACTTCTACGTAAAGTGAGACAAGACAAGAAAACCTTCTTTCCTCTACATTGCCATGGACCCCAAGCCAAACTGTACAAAAAAGAAGAACAAAATTCTGCACCCCTTAAAATCACGTTGCCTAATGACAACCACAGATGGCATAGGCAAGGGGGAAAATAAATAGACCCCACCCCTAATTGTCATTGTGTGTGTGTGTGTGTGTGTGTGAGATGTGGTCAGACATGTCCTCTTGTGTCATTGTGTCACCCCAGCAGTAAGGGAAGCTTAAAGGAGGAGGTTTGTTACAGTGTGTTACCCCAGCAGTAAGGGAAGCTTACAGGAGGAGGTTTGTTACAGTGTGTCACCCCAGCACTCAGGGAAGCTTACAGGAGGAGGTTTGTTACAGTGTGTCACCCCAGCAGTAAGGGAAGCTTACAGGAGGAGGTTTGTTACAGTGTGTCACCCCAGCAGTCAGGGAAGCTTACAGGAGGAGGTTTGTTACAGTGTGTTACCCCAGCAGTAAGGGAAGCTTACAAGAGGAGGTTTGTTACAGTGTGTCACCCCTGCAGTCAGGGAAGCTTACAGGAGGAGGTTTGTTACAGTGTGTCACCCCAGCAGTAAGGGAAGCTTACAGGAGGAGGTTTGTTACAGTGTGTCACCCCAGCAGTCAGGGAAGCTTACAGGAGGAGGTTTGTTACAGTGTGTCACCCCAGCAGTAAGGGAAGCTTAGAGCTGAGACCTCTTAAAAATTGTGTGGAGGCCCAAGAGCTGAGACCTTTTAAAAATTGTGTGGAGGCCCAAGAGCTGAGACCTTTTAAAAATTGTGTGGAGGCCCAAGAGCTGAGACCTTTTAAAAATTGTGTGGAGGCCCAAGAGCTGAGACCTCTCAAACATTGTGTGGAGTCCCAAGAGCTGAGACCTTTTAAAAATTGTGTGGAGTCCCACGAGCTGAGACCTTTTAAAAATTGTGTGGAGGCCCAAGAGCTGAGACCTTTTAAAAATTGTGTGGAGGCCCAAGAGCTGAGACCTTTTAAAAATTGTGTGGAGGCCCAAGAGCTGAGACCTCTCAAACATTGTGTGGAGTCCCAAGAGCTGAGACCTTTTAAAAATTGTGTGGAGGCCCAAGAGCTGAGACCATTTAAAAATTGTGTGGAGGCCCAAGAGCAGAGACCTCTCAAACAATGTGTGGAGGCCCACGAGCTGAGACCACTTAAAAATTGTGTGGAGGCCCAAGAGCTGAGACCTCTCAAACATTGTGTGGAGTCCCAAGAGCTGAGACCTTTTAAAAATTGTGTGGAGGCCCAAGAGCTGAGACCTCTTAAAAATTGTGTGGAGGCCCAAGAGCTGAGACCTCTTAAAAATTGTGTGGAGGCCCAAGAGCTGAGACCTCTTAAAAATTGTGTGGAGGCCCAAGAGCTGAGACCTCTTAAAAATTGTGTGGAGGCCCAAGAGCTGAGACCTTTTAAAAATTGTGTGGAGTCCCACGAGCTGAGACCTCTTAAAAATTGTGTGGAGTCCCACGAGCTGAGACCTCTTAAAATTGTGTGGAGGCCCAAGAGCTGAGACCTCTCAAACATTGTGTGGAGTCCCACGAGCTGAGACCTCTTAAAAATTGTGTGGAGGCCCAAGAGCTGAGACCTCTCAAACATTGTGTGGAGTCCCAAGAGCTGAGACCTTTTAAAAATTGTGTGGAGGCCCAAGAGCTGAGACCTCTTAAAAATTGTGTGGAGGCCCAAGAGCTGAGACCTCTTAAAAATTGTGTGGAGGCCCAAGAGCTGAGACCTCTTAAAAATTGTGTGGAGGCCCAAGAGCTGAAACCTCTTAAAAATTGTGTGGAGGCCCAAGAGCTGAGACCTTTTAAAAATTGTGTGGAGTCCCACGAGCTGAGACCTCTTAAAAATTGTGTGGAGTCCCACGAGCTGAGACCTCTTAAAAATTGTGTGGAGGCCCAAGAGCTGAGACCTTTTAAAAATTGTGTGGAGGCCCAAGAGCTGAGACCTTTTAAAAATTGTGTGGAGGCCCAAGAGCTGAGACCTTTTAAAAATTGTGTGGAGGCCCAAGAGCTGAGACCTTTTAAAAATTGTGTGGAGGCCCAAGAGCTGAGACCTCTTAAAAATTGATTGTATTAAGCCCAAGAGGTGAGCCATAATTTTTTTTTATTAATACAGCAATTCTACGGCGGTTAAGGAGGAGGAGGAGGAGGAGGAGGAGGAAATGGCACTTCATACAGATGGCACTTCACTCTTGGCTGCTTTCCACTGTTGTACAAGCAAAGTCCGGGTCAATCCACTTGCTGTTCATTTTGATTAGCGTCAGCCTGTCGGCACTGTCGGTTGACAGGCGGCTGCGCTTATCGGTTATAATGCCCCCGGCTGCGCTGAACACCCTTTCTGATAGCACGCTGGCGGCAGGGCAGGCAAGCACCTCCAAGGCGTACAGGGACAGTTCCAGCCACGTGTCCAACTTGGAGACCCAGTAAGTGTAGGTCGCGAGGGATCGGGGAGGACAGGGGTGTGGTCTGCCAGGTAGTCCCGCAACATCCGCCGATACTTGTCCCTCCTGCTGATAGCGGGCCCCGCAGTGATGGAAGTTGCACGAGGGGGTGACATGAACGTGTCCCACACCTTGGAGAGTGTTCCCCTGGTGGCTGTGGGCCTGATCGATGTTGTCAGACTCTGGGAGACACTCTCCTCTCTGCCGCCAGCGATGCTGGGTGGGAAAATCTGCATCATGTTCTGCAAGAGTTCCCTCTGGTATTCCAGTAATCGATTCGTCCTCTCCTCTACCGGAATAAAAGAGGAGAAGTTATCTTTATACCGGGGGTCCAGGAGTGCGAAGACCCAGTATAGTTTGTTCTCCAATATCCGGACAACACGTATGTCCCGGGAAAAGCAGCCCAGCATGAAGTCAGCCATGTGTGCCAGACTCTGAGTAGGCATGACGTCACTGCCCCCACCAGAAGGATCATTTTCCATTTCCTCCTCTTCCTCCTCCTCTCCACCCCATCCGCGCTGAACCAATGGGACGCACACAGCCTGACTGCTACCCTCGCCGCCAGCATCCTCTTCCACAGCCACCTCCACGTTGTCCTCCTCCTCCTCATCCTCCTCCTCATGCAACTGCCACCGAGCAGCAGACAAAAGTGTGGTCTGACTGTCTACCTGCGTTGCGTCTCCTCCTACCCCCGTCTCCTCTGTGTGCAATGCGTTCTCCCTTATTGCGATGAGCGATTCTTTAAGGACGCATAGGAGCGGGATGGTTACGCTCACTATAGCGTCCTCGCTGCTGACCTTCTTAGTGGACTCCTCAAAGATACGCAATACATCGCATATGTCTGCCATCCATGGCCACTCGTGGTTGGCAAACTGAGGGAGCTGAGTTGGAGGCACGCGTGGATGCATCATCTGGTACTCCATCAATGCTTTCTGCTGCTCACACACCCTGGCCAACATGCAATAGGTGGAATTCCAGCGAGTGGGCAGGTCGCACAACAGCCGATGTTGAGGCAAATGGAGGCGTTGCTGGATTTTTTTTAAGCTAGCAGCAGCTACAGTTGACTTCCGAAAGTGAGCGCACAAGCGCCGCACTTTGACCAGTAGCTCTGCCAGGTTGGGGTAAGTCTTTAGAAACTTTTGTACTACCAAATTAAAAACGTGGGCCAGGCATGGTACGTGATTGAGTTCTGCAAGCTCCAGAGCCGCCACCAGGTTACGGCCATTATCGCACACGACCATGCCTGGTCCTAGCTGCAGCGGCGACAGCCACATCTCTGTCTGCTGCAATATGGCGTGCCTCACCTCTGCGGCGCTGTGCTTCCTGTCGCCCAAGCTGATGAGCTTAAGCACCGCCTGCTGACGTCTCCCCGCGCCAGTGCTGCAACGCTTCCAGCTAGGGGCTGAGGGCGATGTTAAGGCAGAGGAGGAGGAGGAGGAGGAGGAGGAAGAGGAGGGGGGTCTATCAGAACCCGTGCTGGCAATCTTGGGCGGGGGTGGTATGTAGGCCGTCCCTGTTTGCGACCCCGTCCCCGCTTCCACAACATTCACCCAGTGTGCCGTCAAAGAGATGTAGCGTCCTTGGCCGCAAGCGCTTGTCCACGAGTCGGTGGTCAAGTGAACCTTTGCGCTGACTGCGTACCTCAGGGCCCGCCTGATGTTACGCGACACGTGCTGGTGCAGGGCGGGGACGCCACACCGGGAAAAATAGTGGCGGCTAGGGACGGAATAGCGAGGTGCGGCAGCCGCCATCAGGTCGCGGAGGGCCTGCGTCTCCACAAGCCTAAACGGCAACATCTCCAGGGCCAGCAGTTTGGAGATGAGGCAGGTTAAGGCTTGGGCTTGGGGGTGACTGGAGGCGTACTTCCGCCTGCGGTTGAACACCTGCGAGATGGACAGTTGATGGGACGAGGAGATGGAAGGTGCAGACGAAGATGCGGGGGAAGGGGGGGCTGAAGGAGAAGGCCCCAAAGTAGCCGAGGCAGAGGCAGATGTGGAGGTGTCCTGGCTGGAGGTCTGGACCGCAGTGGCAGCACACAACAAAGGGGAAGAGGCAGTGGCAGCAAGACCGGGCGCAGGTTGTATTGCGTTTGCTCTCTCCCACTCAGCCCAGTGCTTGAATTCCAAGTGACGGCGCATGCCTGAGGTGGTCAGATTGCTCTTCTCAGAGCCCCTACTCAGTTTTGAGTGGCAGATTGCGCAAACCGCGCTCAGTTTGTCATCCGCGCAAACATTAAAAAATCTCCACACCACAGAAGTACGAGGCCTCGATGGGGGAGCTTCGCGCGACTGCCTGCTGCCGGGAAGAGCTTCGGCCCTGCTGGCTGTGGCCTGCCTTCTCTGTCTGGACTGTCCTCTGCCTCTGGACTGTCCTCTGCCTCTTGCTGCCTTATTCGGTGATGCGCAGACCGCATCTCCACTGCTTTCCCCGCTGGACATCACCCCTGTCCAAGTGGGGTCGGTCATTTCGTCGTCCACCACCTCCTCTTCCACTTCCTCTCTCTGCTCCTCCTCCTGCCCACTGGACATTCCAACAGCCTCCCTTGATGGCAACTGCGTCTCATCATCATCGCTCATGATAGCAGATGCTGGTTCCGGGTCCACATCACTAGCAGATGGCGGATACTCAAGTGTTTGGGCATCACTACAAACAAATTCCTCTGCTAGCTCCTGGGATTCTTGCAGCACATCTGGAAAAGGACCCGAAAAGAGGTCCTGGGAGGGGTCAAGGGTGGGCTGGCTCTGTTGGCCAGGTTGGGAGGAAGGAGGGTCAGAGTGAGACTGTGTGGATGACTGGGTGGTGGACAAGTGACTGGAAGCGTTATCGGCCATCCATTGCACCACCTGTTCACGCTGCTCAGGCCTTAACAGAGGTGTACCCCGCCCCCGCATAACTGTCCCATAAAGGCAGGGAAGCTGGATGAGCGTAATGCTGGCTGCCCCTCACCAGCATGCATTGTATCCCCACTGGCTTCAACGCGGTTTGTGCCCCCACCAGCATTTCCGCGCCCCCGTCCTCGTCCACGTCCCTTTGCGCTAGCCCTCCGCATTTCAGACGTTTTACTTTTTTGGCCACGCGTTATGCCAAATATAAAAATATTTTTAAGAAGAACACCTGGCTATACAGCCGTATACTGCCAGAACGTGAAATGGTGCCTATACGCACCGTGTATAAAACAGTGTTTTGTTGGCACAGAGGACACAAAACAGTAGTGCCAAATATAAATATATTTTTAAGAAGAACACCTGGCTATACAGCCGTATACTGCCAGAAGTTGAAATGGTGCCTATACGCACCGGGTATATAACAAGGTTTTGTTGGTAAAGAGGACACAAAACAGTAGTGCCAAATATAAAAATATTTTTAAGAAAAACACCTGGCTATACAGCCGTATACTGCCAGAAGGTGAAATGGTGCCTATACGCACCGGGTATATAACAAGGTTTTGTTGGTAAAGAGGACACAAAACAGTAGTGCCAAATATAAAAATATTTTTAAGAAAAACACCTGGCTATACAGCCGTATACTGCCAGAAGGTGAAATGGTGCCTATACGCACCGGGTATATAACAAGGTTTTGTTGGTAAAGAGGACACAAAACAGTAGTGCCAAATATAAAAATATTTTTAAGAAAAACACCTGGCTATACAGCCGTATACTGCCAGAAGGTGAAATGGTGCCTATACGCACCGGGTATATAACAAGGTTTTGTTGGTAAAGAGGACACAAAACAGTAGTGCCAAATATAAAAATATTTTTAAGAAAAACACCTGGCTATACAGCCGTATACTGCCAGAAGGTGAAATGGTGCCTATACGCACCGGGTATATAACAAGGTTTTGTTGGTAAAGAGGACACAAAACAGTAGTGCCAAATATAAAAATATTTTTAAGAAAAACACCTGGCTATACAGCCGTATACTGCCAGAAGGTGAAATGGTGCCTATACGCACCGGGTATATAACAAGCTTTGTTGGCACAGAGGACACAAAACAGTAGTGCAAAATATAGTTTTGTATATAGGTGCTAATACACCACTGAAGTCTTTCTGTCCCTATTCCAGCATCAGCAGCTACCCCTCACTAAAGCAGCCGTTTTGAGCAGAGTGTATATAGTTTTGTATATAGGTGGTAATACACCACTGAAGTCTTTCTGTCCCTATTCCAGCAGCAGCAGCTACCCCTCACTAAAGCAGCCGTTGTGTGCAGTGTGTATATAGCTAGAATGAGCTATATACTGTTCAGCATAGTAGCCCTAATAAGGGCTCTTAATGACTCTCTTGTCTTCTGGTAGCTGGTATATATGGTGGTAAATGCGAGATTCTGAGCTTCTAGGGCCCTGCCTGACTACATAGGATATGAGCTATATACTGTTCAGCGTAGTAGCCCTAATAAGGGCTCTTAATGACTCTCTTGTCTTCTGGTAGCTGGTATATATGGTGGTAAAAGCGATATTCTGAGCTTCTGGGGCCCTGCCTGCCTACATAGGATATGAGCTATATACTGTTCAGCGTAGTAGCCCTAATAAGGGCTCTTAATGACTCTCTTGTCTTCTGGTAGCTGGTATATATGGTGGTAAAAGCGATATTCTGAGCTTCTAGGGCCCTGCCTGACTACATAGGATATGAGCTATATACTGTTCAACATAGCAGCACTAATAAGGGATTAAGGACTCTCTTGTCTTCTGGTAGCTGGTATATATGGTGGTAAAAGCGATATTCTGAGCTTCTGGGGCCCTGCCTGCCTACATAGGATATGAGCTATATACTGTTCAGCGTAGTAGCCCTAATAAGGGCTCTTAATGACTCTCTTGTCTTCTGGTAGCTGGTATATATGGTGGTAAAAGCGATATTCTGAGCTTCTGGGGCCCTGCCTGACTACATAGAATATGAGCTATATACTGTTCAGCATAGTAGCCCTAATAAGGGCTCTTAATGACTCTCTTGTCTTCTGGTAGCTGGTATATATGGTGATAAAAGCGATATTCTGAGCTTCTGGGGCCCTGCCTGACTACATAGAATATGAGCTATATACTGGTCAGCGTAGTAGCCCTAATAAGGGCTCTTAATGACTCTCTTGTCTTCTGGTAGCTGGTATATATGGTGGTAAAAGCGATATTCTGAGCTTCTGGGGCCCTGCCTGACTACATAGGATATGAGCTATATACTGTTCAACATAGCATCACTAATAAGGGATTAAGGACTCTCTTGTCTTCTGGTAGCTGGTATATATGGTGGTAAAAGCGATATTCTGAGCTTCTGGGGCCCTGCCTGCCTACATAGGATATGAGCTATATACTGTTCAGCGTAGTAGCCCTAATAAGGGCTCTTAATGACTCTCTTGTCTTCTGGTAGCTGGTATATATGGTGGTAAAAGCGATATTCTGAGCTTCTGGGGCCCTGCCTGACTACATAGGATATGAGCTATATACTGTTCAGCGTAGTAGCCCTAATAAGGGCTCTTAATGACTCTCTTGTCTTCTGGTAGCTGGTATATATGGTGGTAAAAGCGATATTCTGAGCTTCTGGGGCCCTGCCTGATTACATAGAATATAAGCTATATACTGTTCAGCGTAGTAGCCCTAATAAGGGCTCTTAATGACTCTCTTGTCTTCTGGTAGCTGGTATATATGGTGGTAAAAGCGATATTCTGAGCTTCTGGGGCCCTGCCTGCCTACATAGGATATGAGCTATATACTGTTCAGCGTAGTAGCCCTAATAAGGGCTCTTAATGACTCTCTTGTCTTCTGGTAGCTGGTATATATGGTGGTAAAAGCGATATTCTGAGCTTCTGGGGCCCTGCCTGACTACATAGGATATGAGCTATATACTGTTCAGCGTAGTAGCCCTAATAAGGGCTCTTAATGACTCTCTTGTCTTCTGGTAGCTGGTATATATGGTGGTAAAAGCGATATTCTGATCTTCTGGGGCCCTGCCTGACTACATAGAATATGAGCTATATACTGTTCAGCGTAGTAGCCCTAATAAGGGCTCTTAATGACTCTCTTGTCTTCTGGTAGCTGGTATATATGGTGGTAAAAGCGATATTCTGAGCTTCTGGGGCCCTGCCTGACTACATAGGATATGAGCTATATACTGTTCAACATAGCAGCACTAATAAGGGATTAAGGACTCTCTTGTCTTCTGGTAGCTGGTATATATGGTGGTAAAAGCGATATTCTGAGCTTCTGGGGCCCTGCCTGCCTACATAGGATATGAGCTATATACTGTTCAGCGTAGTAGCCCTAATAAGGGCTCTTAATGACTCTCTTGTCTTCTGGTAGCTGGTATATATGGTGGTAAAAGCGATATTCTGAGCTTCTGGGGCCCTGCCTGACTACATAGGATATGAGCTATATACTGTTCAGCGTAGTAGCCCTAATAAGGGCTCTTAATGACTCTCTTGTCTTCTGGTAGCTGGTATATATGGTGGTAAAAGCGATATTCTGAGCTTCTGGGGCCCTGCCTGACTACATAGAATATGAGCTATATACTTTTCAGCGTAGTAGCCCTAATAAGGGCTCTTAATGACTCTCTTGTCTTCTGGTAGCTGGTATATAGGGTGGTAAAAGCGATATTCTGAGCTTCTGGGGCCCTGCCTGACTACATAGGATATGAGCTATATACTGTTCAACATAGCAGCACTAATAAGGGATTAAGGACTCTCTTGTCTTCTGGTAGCTGGTATATATGGTGGTAAAAGCGATATTCTGAGCTTCTGTGGCCCTGCCTGACTACATAGGATATGAGCTATATACTGTTCAGCGTAGTAGCCCTAATAAGGGCTCTTAATGACTCTCTTGTCTTCTGGTAGCTGGTATATATGGTGGTAAAAGCGATATTCTGAGCTTCTGGGGCCCTGCCTGACTACATAGGATATGAGCTATATACTGTTCAGCGTAGTAGCCCTAATAAGGACTCTTAATGAATCTCTTGTCTTCTGGTAGCTGGTATATATGGTGGTAAAAGCGATATTCTGAGCTTCTGGGGCCCTGCCTGACTACATAGAATATGAGCTATATACTGTTCAGCGTAGTAGCCCTAATAAGGGCTCTTAATGACTCTCTTGTCTTCTGGTAGCTGGTATATATGGTGGTAAAAGCGATATTTTGAGCTTCTGGGGCCCTGCCTGACTACATAGGATATGAGCTATATACTGTTCAACATAGCAGCACTAATAAGGGATTAAGGACTCTCTTGTCTTCTGGTAGCTGGTATATATGGTGGTAAAAGCGATATTCTGAGCTTCTAGGGCCCTGCCTGACTACATAGGATATGAGCTATATACTGTTCAGCATAGCAGCACTAATAAGGGCTCTTAATGACTCTCTTGTCTTCTGGTAGCTGGTATATATGGTGGTAAAAGAGATATTCTGAGCTTCTAGGGCCCTTCCTGACTACATAGGATATGAGCTATGTACTGTTCAACATAGCAGCACTAATAAGGGATTAAGGACTCTCTTGTCTTCTGGTAGCTGATATATATGGTGGTAAAGCGATATTCTGAGCTTCTGGGGCCCTGCCTGCCTACATAGGATATGAGCTATATACTGTTCAGCGTAGTAGCCCTAATAAGGGCTCTTAATGACTCTCTTGTCTTCTGGTAGCTGGTATATATGGTGGTAAAAGCGATATTCTGAGCTTCTGGGGCCCTGCCTGACTACATAGAATATGAGCCATATACTGTTCAGCGTAGTAGCCCTAATAAGGGCTCTTAATGACTCTCTTGTCTTCTGGTAGCTGGTATATATGGTGGTAAAAGCGATATTCTGAGCTTCTGGGGCCCTGCCTGACTACATAGGATATGAGCTATATACTGTTCAACATAGCAGCACTAATAAGGGATTAAGGACTCTCTTGTCTTCTGGTAGCTGGTATATATGGTGGTAAAGGCGATATTCTGAGCTTCTGGGGCCCTGCCTGACTACATAGAATATGAGCTATATACTGTTCAGCATAGTAGCCCTAATAAGGGCTCTTAATGACTCTCTTGTCTTCTGGTAGCTGGTATATATGGTGGTAAAAGCGATATTCTGAGCTTCTGGGGCCCTGCCTGCCTACATAGGATATGAGCTATATACTGTTCAACATAGCAGCACTAATAAGGGATTAAGGACTCTCTTGTCTTCTGGTAGCTGGTATATATGGTGGTAAAAGCGATATTCTGAGCTTCTGGGGCCCTGCCTGCCTACATAGGATATGAGCTATATACTGTTCAGCGTAGTAGCCCTAATAAGGGCTCTTAATGACTCTCTTGTCTTCTGGTAGCTGGTATATATGGTGGTAAAAGCGATATTCTGAGCTTCTGGGGCCCTGCCTGCCTACATAGGATATGAGCTATATACTGTTCAGCGTAGTAGCCCTAGTAAGGGCTCTTAATGACTCTCTTGTCTTCTGGTAGCTGGTATATATGGTGGTAAAAGCGATATTCTGAGCTTCTGGGGCCCTGCCTGCCTACATATGAGCCATATACCGTTCAGCGTAGTAGCCCTAATAAGGGCTCTTAATGACTCTCTTGTCTTCTGGTAGCTGGTATAGATGGTGGTAAATGCGATATTCCGAGCTTCTGGGGCCCTGCCAGCGACAGCCTGTCTTTCACTGCTGTGAGCGTCTGTCCCTCACTAAGTTCAAGCTGCTAATGCTGACGAAGAGGAAGTGCTGAGTTTTGTATATTCGAGGTCACATGGTTTTTCCAGCCAATGCGTGTAGACGCCGTTCTCGCGATGCCAGCGTCCTCCCAGGACCTGTCCCACCCCCCCCTGCATGGTGATTGGTGTAAAAAACGCGCCAGGGAAGGTGGGAGGGGAAACGAATTGTGAGTGCGCCATTGCCGCTGTACTCGATCGAAATCGAGTATGACGAACAGCGTAGTATTCGATCGAATACCGGCTCGGTCGAATACTACTCGCTCATCTCTATTTAAGACCATATAACCATTTGCACTTATTCTAATTTAAAGCGGACCTTCACTCTGAATAAGAGTCTATCTTATATGTTTCCCACACCCTGTACATACAGATTGTCCACATTAAAAATCATTCTACCTGCATCTACTGCATGTTATGAGACTTTAAACATCCAAGATGGCGGCTTATGGAAGCCGCCATCTTATCAGGCAGCCTGCAAACAGGAAGTGCCTCCTGACTGTGCTGCTCTGCATTCTGGGACTGCTGACCTTTACCTGACCCCAGCTCTGCTCTGTCTGAGCAAAGCACAGCTATAACCCGCCCCCCTGTACCTTATCCCACTCTCCTCTCCTCAGTAAGTGTGATGCTTCTGAGTCAAGATGGCGGCGCCCGTATCCTAAATTCCTGAACAGAGTTGCAACCCAGTGGGGGAAAGAATAATAAGTTAGTGACTAAAAACGTAAAATATATTAATTTTAGATGCTGGGGAATCGTTTTTCAAGAGTTTGGGCTTTTCATTAAATCACGCTGAAGGTCCGGTTTAAATTAGGCCTGATAAAGACACTTTTGCTGTGCATAGCACTACTTGTCCCAGGTTCACTGCTGGGTTTTTAGGGCATCCCATTCTCTGACTACAGCAGCCTCTGTTTAAGACCATATAACCATTTGCACTTATTCTAATTGAAATTAGGCCTGATAAAGACACTTTTGCTGTTCATAGCACTACTTGTCCCAGGTTCACTGCTGGGTTTTTAGGGCATCCCATTCTGTGACTACAGCAGCCTCTGTTTAAGACCATATAACCATTTGCACTTATTATAATTGAAATTAGGCCTGATAAAGACACTTTTGCTGTGCATAGCACTACTTGTCCCAGGTTCACTGCTGGGTTTTTAGGGCATCCCATTCTGTGACTACAGCAGCCTCTGTTTAACACCATATAACCATTTGCACTTATTATAATTGAAATTAGGCCTGATAAAGACACTTTTGCTGTTCATAGCACTACTTGTCCCAGGTTCACTGCTGGGTTTTTAGGGCATCCCATTCTGTGACTACAGCCGCCTCTGTTTAAGACCATATAACTATTTGCACTTATTCTAATTGAAATTAGGCCTGATAAAGACACTTTTGCTGTGCATAGCACTACTTGTCCCAGGTTCACTGCTGGGTTTTTAGGGCATCCCATTCTGTGACTACAACAGCCTCTGTTTAACACCATATAACCATTTGCACTTATTCTAATTGAAATTAGGCCTGATAAAGACACTTTTGCTGTTCATAGCACTACTTGTCCCAGGTTCACTGCTGGGTTTTTAGGGCATCCCATTCTGTGACTACAACAGCCTCTGTTTAAGACCATATAACCATTTGCACTTATTCTAATTGAAATTAGGCCTGATAAAGACACTTTTGCTGTGCATAGCACTACTTGTCCCAGGTTCACTGCTGGGTTTTTAGGGCATCCCATTCTCTGACTACAGCAGCCTCTGTTTAAGACCATATAACCATTTGCACTTATTCTAATTGAAATTAAGCCTGATAAAGACACTTTTGCTGTTCATAGCACTACTTGTCCCAGGTTCACTGCTGGGTTTTTAGGGCATCCCATTCTGTGACTACAGCAGCCTCTGTTTAACACCATATAACCATTTGCACTTATTATAATTGAAATTAGGCCTGATAAAGACACTTTTGCTGTGCATAGCACTACTTGTCCCAGGTTCACTGCTGGGTTTTTAGGGCATCCCATTCTGTGACTACAGCAGCCTCTGTTTAAGACCATATAACCATTTGCACTTATTCTAATTGAAATTAGGCCTGATAAAAACACTTTTGCTGTGCATAGCACTACTTGTCCCAGGTTCACTGCTGGGTTTTTAGGGCATCCCATTCTCTGACTACAGCAGCCTCTGTTTAAGACCATATAACCATTTGCACTTATTCTAATTGAAATTAGGCCTGATAAAGACACTTTTGCTGTTCATAGCACTACTTGTCCCAGGTTCACTGCTGGGTTTTTAGGGCATCCCATTCTGTGACTACAGCAGCCTCTGTTTAAGACCATATAACCATTTGCACTTATTATAATTGAAATTAGGCCTGATAAAGACACTTTTGCTGTGCATAGCACTACTTGTCCCAGGTTCACTGCTGGGTTTTTAGGGCATCCCATTCTGTGACTACAGCAGCCTCTGTTTAACACCATATAACCATTTGCACTTATTATAATTGAAATTAGGCCTGATAAAGACACTTTTGCTGTTCATAGCACTACTTGTCCCAGGTTCACTGCTGGGTTTTTAGGGCATCCCATTCTGTGACTACAGCCGCCTCTGTTTAAGACCATATAACTATTTGCACTTATTCTAATTGAAATTAGGCCTGATAAAGACACTTTTGCTGTGCATAGCACTACTTGTCCCAGGTTCACTGCTGGGTTTTTAGGGCATCCCATTCTGTGACTACAACAGCCTCTGTTTAACACCATATAACCATTTGCACTTATTCTAATTGAAATTAGGCCTGATAAAGACACTTTTGCTGTTCATAGCACTACTTGTCCCAGGTTCACTGCTGGGTTTTTAGGGCATCCCATTCTGTGACTACAACAGCCTCTGTTTAAGACCATATAACCATTTGCACTTATTCTAATTGAAATTAGGCCTGATAAAGACACTTTTGCTGTGCATAGCACTACTTGTCCCAGGTTCACTGCTGGGTTTTTAGGGCATCCCATTCTCTGACTACAGCAGCCTCTGTTTAAGACCATATAACCATTTGCACTTATTCTAATTGAAATTAAGCCTGATAAAGACACTTTTGCTGTTCATAGCACTACTTGTCCCAGGTTCACTGCTGGGTTTTTAGGGCATCCCATTCTGTGACTACAGCAGCCTCTGTTTAACACCATATAACCATTTGCACTTATTATAATTGAAATTAGGCCTGATAAAGACACTTTTGCTGTGCATAGCACTACTTGTCCCAGGTTCACTGCTGGGTTTTTAGGGCATCCCATTCTGTGACTACAGCAGCCTCTGTTTAAGACCATATAACCATTTGCACTTATTCTAATTGAAATTAGGCCTGATAAAAACACTTTTGCTGTGCATAGCACTACTTGTCCCAGGTTCACTGCTGGGTTTTTAGGGCATCCCATTCTGTGACTACAGCAGCCTCTGTTTAACACCATATAACCATTTGCACTTATTATAATTGAAATTAGGCCTGATAAAGACACTTTTGCTGTTCATAGCACTACTTGTCCCAGGTTCACTGCTGGGTTTTTAGGGCATCCCATTCTGTGACTACAGCAGCCTCTGTTTAACACCATATAACCATTTGCACTTATTCTAATTGAAATTAGGCCTGATAAAGACACTTTTGCTGTGCATAGCACTACTTGTCCCAGGTTCACTGCTGGGTTTTTAGGGCATCCCATTCTGTGACTACAGCAGCCTCTGTTTAACACCATATAACCATTTGCACTTATTATAATTGAAATTAGGCCTGATAAAGACACTTTTGCTGTTCATAGCACTACTTGTCCCAGGTTAACTGCTGGGTTTTTAGGGCATCCCATTCTGTGACTACAGCAGCCTCTGTTTAAGACCATATAACCATTTGCACTTATTCTAATTGAAATTAGGCCTGATAAAGACACTTTTGCTGTGCATAGCACTACTTGTCCCAGGTTCACTGCTGGGTTTTTAGGGCATCCCATTTGGTGACTACAGCAGCCTCTGTTTAAGACCATATAACCATTTGCACTTATTCTAATTGAAATTAGGCCTGATAAAGACACTTTTGCTGTTCATAGCACTACTTGTCTCAGGTTCACTGCTGGGTTTTTAGGGCATCCCATTCTGTGACTACAGCAGCCTCTGTTTAACACCATATAACCATTTGCACTTATTCTAATTGAAATTAGGCCTGATAAAGACACTTTTGCTGTGCATAGCACTACTTGTCCCAGGTTCACTGCTGGGTTTTTAGGGCATCCCATTCTGTGACTACAGCAGCCTCTGTTTAACACCATATAACCATTTGCACTTATTCTAATTGAAATTAGGCCTGATAAAGACACCTTTGCTGTGCATAGCACTACTTGTCCCAGGTTCACTGCTGGGTTTTTAGGACATCCCATTCTGTGACTACAGCAGCCTCTGTTTAACACCATATAACCATTTGCACTTATTATAATTGAAATTAGGCCTGATAAAGACACTTTTGCTGTTCATAGCACTACTTGTCCCAGGTTCACTGCTGGGTTTTTAGGGCATCCCATTCTGTGATTACAGCAGCCTCTGTCTAAGACCATATAACCATTTGCACTTATTCTAATTGAAATTAGGCCTGATAAAGACACTTTTGCTGTGCATAGCACTACTTGTCCCAGGTTCACTGCTGGGTTTTTAGGGCATCCCATTCTGTGACTACAGCAGCCTCTGTTTAACACCATATAACCATTTGCACTTATTATAATTGAAATTAGGCCTGATAAAGACACTTTTGCTGTGCATAGCACTACTTGTCCCAGGTTCACTGCTGGGTTTTTAGGGCATCCCTTTCTGTGACTACAGCAGCCTCTGTTTAACACCATATAACCATTTGCACTTATTATAATTGAAATTATTCCTGATAAAGACAATTTTGCTGTTCATAGCACTACTTGTCCCAGGTTCACTGCTGGGTTTTTAGGGCATCCCATTCTGTGACTACAGCAGCCTCTGTTTAACACCATATAACCATTTGCACTTATTCTAATTGAAATTAGGCCTGATAAAGACACTTTTGCTGTGCATAGCACTACTTGTCCCAGGTTCACTGCTGGGTTTTTAGGGCATCCCATTCTGTGACTACAGCAGCCTCTGTTTAACACCATATAACCATTTGCACTTATTCTAATTGAAATTAGGCCTGATAAAGACACCTTTGCTGTGCATAGCAGTACTTGTCCCAGGTTCACTGCTGGGTTTTTAGGACATCCCATTCTGTGACTACAGCAGCCTCTGTTTAACACCATATAACCATTTGCACTTATTATAATTGAAATTAGGCCTGATAAAGACACTTTTGCTGTTCATAGCACTACTTGTCCCAGGTTCACTGCTGGGTTTTTAGGGCATCCCATTCTGTGATTACAGCAGCCTCTGTCTAAGACCATATAACCATTTGCACTTATTCTAATTGAAATTAGGCCTGATAAAGACACTTTTGCTGTGCATAGCACTACTTGTCCCAGGTTCACTGCTGGGTTTTTAGGGCATCCCATTCTGTGACTACAGCAGCCTCTGTTTAACACCATATAACCATTTGCACTTATTATAATTGAAATTAGGCCTGATAAAGACACTTTTGCTGTGCATAGCACTACTTGTCCCAGGTTCACTGCTGGGTTTTTAGGGCATCCCATTTGGTGACTACAGCAGCCTCTGTTTAAGACCATATAACCATTTGCACTTATTCTAATTGAAATTAGGCCTGATAAAGACACTTTTGCTGTTCATAGCACTACTTGTCCCAGGTTCACTGCTGGGTTTTTAGGGCATCCCATTCTGTGACTACAGCAGCCTCTGTTTAACACCATATAACCATTTGCACTTATTCTAATTGAAATTAGGCCTGATAAAGACACTTTTGCTGTGCATAGCACTACTTGTCCCAGGTTCACTGCTGGGTTTTTAGGGCATCCCATTCGGTGACTACAGCAGCCTCTGTTTAAGACCATATAACCATTTGCACTTATTCTAATTGAAATTAGGCCTGATAAAGACACTTTTGCTGTGCATAGCACTACTTGTCCCAGGTTCACTGCTGGGTTTTTAGGGCATCCCATTCTGTGACTACAGCAGCCTCTGTTTAAGACCATATAACCATTTGCACTTATTCTAATTGAAATTAGGCCTGATAAAGACACTTTTGCTGTGCATAGCACTACTTGTCCCAGGTTCACTGCTGGGTTTTTAGGGCATCCCATTCTGTGACTACAGCAGCCTCTGTTTAAGACCATATAACCATTTGCACTTATTCTAATTGAAATTAGGCCTGATAAAGACACTTTTGCTGTGCATAGCACTACTTGTCCCAGGTTCACTGCTGGGTTTTTAGGGCATCCCATTTGGTGACTACAGCAGCCTCTGTTTAAGACCATATAACCATTTGCACTTATTCTAATTGAAATTAGGCCTGATAAAGACACTTTTGCTGTTCATAGCACTACTTGTCCCAGGTTCACTGCTGGGTTTTTAGGGCATCCCATTCTGTGACTACAGCAGCCTCTGTTTAACACCATATAACCATTTGCACTTATTCTAATTGAAATTAGGCCTGATAAAGACACTTTTGCTGTGCATAGCACTACTTGTCCCAGGTTCACTGCTGGGTTTTTAGGGCATCCCATTCTGTGACTACAGCAGCCTCTGTTTAACACCATATAACCATTTGCACTTATTCTAATTGAAATTAGGCCTGATAAAGACACCTTTGCTGTGCATAGCACTACTTGTCCCAGGTTCACTGCTGGGTTTTTAGGACATCCCATTCTGTGACTACAGCAGCCTCTGTTTAACACCATATAACCATTTGCACTTATTATAATTGAAATTAGGCCTGATAAAGACACTTTTGCTGTTCATAGCACTACTTGTCCCAGGTTCACTGCTGGGTTTTTAGGGCATCCCATTCTGTGATTACAGCAGCCTCTGTCTAAGACCATATAACCATTTGCACTAATTCTAATTGAAATTAGGCCTGATAAAGACACTTTTGCTGTGCATAGCACTACTTGTCCCAGGTTCACTGCTGGGTTTTTAGGGCATCCCATTCTGTGACTACAGCAGCCTCTGTTTAACACCATATAACCATTTGCACTTATTATAATTGAAATTAGGCCTGATAAAGACACTTTTGCTGTGCATAGCACTACTTGTCCCAGGTTCACTGCTGGGTTTTTAGGGCATCCCTTTCTGTGACTACAGCAGCCTCTGTTTAACACCATATAACCATTTGCACTTATTATAATTGAAATTAGGCCTGATAAAGACAATTTTGCTGTTCATAGCACTACTTGTCCCAGGTTCACTGCTGGGTTTTTAGGGCATCCCATTCTGTGACTACAGCAGCCTCTGTTTAACACCATATAACCATTTGCACTTATTATAATTGAAATTAGGCCTGATAAAGACACTTTTGCTGTGCATAGCACTACTTGTCCCAGGTTCACTGCTGGGTTTTTAGGGCATCCCATTCGGTGACTACAGCAGCCTCTGTTTAAGACCATATAACCATTTGCACTTATTCTAATTGAAATTAGGCCTGATAAAGACACTTTTGCTGTGCATAGCACTACTTGTCCCAGGTTCACTGCTGGGTTTTTAGGGCATCCCATTCTGTGACTACAGCAGCCTCTGTTTAAGACCATATAACCATTTGCACTTATTCTAATTGAAATTAGGCCTGATAAAGACACTTTTGCTGTGCATAGCACTACTTGTCCCAGGTTCACTGCTGGGTTTTTAGGGCATCCCATTCTGTGACTACAGCAGCCTCTGTTTAAGACCATATAACCATTTGCACTTATTCTAATTGAAATTAGGCCTGATAAAGACACTTTTGCTGTGCATAGCACTACTTGTCCCAGGTTCACTGCTGGGTTTTTAGGGCATCCCATTCTGTGACTACAGCAGCCTCTGTTTAAGACCATATAACCATTTGCACTTATTCTAATTGAAATTAGGCCTGATAAAGACACTTTTGCTGTGCATAGCACTACTTGTCCCAGGTTCACTGCTGGGTTTTTAGGGCATCCCATTTGGTGACTACAGCAGCCTCTGTTTAAGACCATATAACCATTTGCACTTATTCTAATTGAAATTAGGCCTGATAAAGACACTTTTGCTGTTCATAGCACTACTTGTCCCAGGTTCACTGCTGGGTTTTTAGGGCATCCCATTCTGTGACTACAGCAGCCTCTGTTTAACACCATATAACCATTTGCACTTATTCTAATTGAAATTAGGCCTGATAAAGACACTTTTGCTGTGCATAGCACTACTTGTCCCAGGTTCACTGCTGGGTTTTTAGGGCATCCCATTCTGTGACTACAGCAGCCTCTGTTTAACACCATATAACCATTTGCACTTATTCTAATTGAAATTAGGCCTGATAAAGACACCTTTGCTGTGCATAGCACTACTTGTCCCAGGTTCACTGCTGGGTTTTTAGGACATCCCATTCTGTGACTACAGCAGCCTCTGTTTAACACCATATAACCATTTGCACTTATTATAATTGAAATTAGGCCTGATAAAGACACTTTTGCTGTTCATAGCACTACTTGTCCCAGGTTCACTGCTGGGTTTTTAGGGCATCCCATTCTGTGATTACAGCAGCCTCTGTCTAAGACCATATAACCATTTGCACTTATTCTAATTGAAATTAGGCCTGATAAAGACACTTTTGCTGTGCATAGCACTACTTGTCCCAGGTTCACTGCTGGGTTTTTAGGGCATCCCATTCTGTGACTACAGCAGCCTCTGTTTAACACCATATAACCATTTGCACTTATTATAATTGAAATTAGGCCTGATAAAGACACTTTTGCTGTGCATAGCACTACTTGTCCCAGGTTCACTGCTGGGTTTTTAGGGCATCCCTTTCTGTGACTACAGCAGCCTTTGTTTAACACCATATAACCATTTGCACTTATTATAATTGAAATTAGGCCTGATAAAGACAATTTTGCTGTTCATAGCACTACTTGTCCCAGTTTCACTGCTGGGTTTTTAGGGCATCCCATTCTGTGACTACAGCAGCCTCTGTTTAAGACCATATAACCATTTGCACTTATTCTAATTGAAATTAGGCCTGATAAAGACACTTTTGCTGTGCATAGCACTACTTGTCCCAGGTTCACTGCTGGGTTTTTAGGGCATCCCATTCTGTGACTACAGCAGCCTCTGTTTAACACCATATAACCATTTGCACTTATTCTAATTGAAATTAGGCCTGGTAAAGACACTTTTGCTTTTCATAGCACTACTTGTCCCAGGTTCACTGCTGGGTTTTTAGGGCATCCCATTCTGTGACTACAGCAGCCTCTGTTTAACACCATATAACCATTTGCACTTATTCTAATTGAAATTAGGCCTGATAAAGACACTTTTGCTGTGCATAGCACTACTTGTCCCAGGTTCACTGCTGGGTTCTTAGGGCATCCCATTCTGTGACTACAGCAGCCTCTGTTTAACACCATATAACCATTTGCACTTATTATAATTGAAATTAGGCCTGATAAAGAAACTTTTGCTGTGCATAGCACTACTTGTCCCAGGTTCACTGCTGGGTTTTTAGGGCATCCCGTTCTGTGACTACAGCAGCCTCTGTTTAAGACCATATAACCATTTGCACTTATTCTAATTGAAATTAGGCCTGATAAAGACACTTTTGCTGTGCATAGCACTACTTGTCCCAGGTTCACTGCTGGGTTTTTAGGGCATCCCTTTCTGTGACTACAGCAGCCTCTGTTTAACACCATATAACCATTTGCACTTATTATAATTGAAATTAGGCCTGATAAAGACAATTTTGCTGTTCATAGCACTACTTGTCCCAGGTTCACTGCTGGGTTTTTAGGGCATCCCATTCTGTGACTACAGCAGCCTCTGTTTAACACCATATAACCATTTGCACTTATTCTAATTGAAATTAGGCCTGATAAAGACACTTTTGCTGTTCATAGCACTACTTGTCCCAGGTTCACTGCTGGGTTTTTAGGGCATCCCATTCTGTGACTACAGCAGCCTCTGTTTAACACCATATAACCATTTGCACTTATTCTAATTGAAATTAGGCCTGATAAAGACACTTTTGCTGTTCATAGCACTACTTGTCCCAGGTTCACTGCTGGGTTTTTAGGGCATCCCATTCTGTGACTACAGCAGCCTCTGTTTAACACCATATAACCATTTGCACTTATTCTAATTGAAATTAGGCCTGATAAAGACACTTTTGCTGTTCATAGCACTACTTGTCCCAGGTTCACTGCTGGGTTTTTAGGGCATCCCTTTCTGTGACTACAGCAGCCTCTATTTAACACCATATAACCATTTGCACTTATTATAATTGAAATTAGGCCTGATAAAGACAATTTTGCTGTTCATAGCACTACTTGTCCCAGGTTCACTGCTGGGTTTTTAGGGCATCCCATTCTGTGACTACAGCAGCCTCTGTTTAAGACCATATAACCATTTGCACTTATTCTAATTGAAATTAGGCCTGATAAAGACACTTTTGCTGTGCATAGCACTACTTGTCCCAGGTTCACTGCCGGGTTTTTAGGGCATCCCATTCGGTGACTACAGCAGCCTCTGTTTAAGACCATATAACCATTTGCACTTATTCTAATTGAAATTAGGCCTGATAAAGACACTTTTGCTGTTCATAGCACTACTTGTCCCAGGTTCACTGCTGGGTTTTTAGGGCATCCCATTCTGTGACTACAGCAGCCTCTGTTTAACACCATATAACCATTTGCACTTATTCTAATTGAAATTAGGCCTGATAAAGACACCTTTGCTGTTCATAGCACTACTTGTCCCAGGTTCACTGCTGGGTTTTTAGGGCATCCCATTCTGTGACTACATCAGCCTCTGTTTAACACCATATAACCATTTGCACTTATTCTAATTGAAATTAGGCCTGATAAAGACACTTTTGCTGTGCATAGCACTACTTGTCCCAGGTTCACTGCTGGGT
The DNA here is from genome assembly GCA_027917425.1 of Gastrophryne carolinensis. Lineage (NCBI taxonomy): Eukaryota > Metazoa > Chordata > Amphibia > Anura > Microhylidae > Gastrophryne > Gastrophryne carolinensis. The sequence continues at coordinate 74,692,557 of CM051241.1, forward strand.
TTTTAGGGCATCCCATTCTGTGACTACAGCAGCCTCTGTTTAACACCATATAACCATTTGCACTTATTCTAATTGAAATTAGGCCTGATAAAGACACTTTTGCTGTGCATAGCACTACTTGTCCCAGGTTCACTGCTGGGTTTTTAGGGCATCCCATTCTGTGACTACAGCAGCCTCTGTTTAACACCATATAACCATTTGCACTTATTCTAATTGAAATTAGGCCTGATAAAGACACTTTTGCTGTGCATAGCACTACTTGTCCCAGGTTCACTGCTGGGTTTTTAGGGCATCCCATTCGGTGACTACAGCAGCCTCTGTTTAAGACCATATAACCATTTGCACTTATTCTAATTGAAATTAGGCCTGATAAAGACACTTTTGCTGTTCATAGCACTACTTGTCCCAGGTTCACTGCTGGGTTTTTAGGGCATCCCATTCTGTGACTACAGCAGCCTCTGTTTAACACCATATAACCATTTGCACTTATTCTAATTGAAATTAGGCCTGATAAAGACACCTTTGCTGTTCATAGCACTACTTGTCCCAGGTTCACTGCTGGGTTTTTAGGGCATCCCATTCTGTGACTACATCAGCCTCTGTTTAACACCATATAACCATTTGCACTTATTCTAATTGAAATTAGGCCTGATAAAGACACTTTTGCTGTGCATAGCACTACTTGTCCCAGGTTCACTGCTGGGTTTTTAGGGCATCCCATTCTGTGACTACAGCAGCCTCTGTTTAACACCATATAACCATTTGCACTTATTCTAATTGAAATTAGGCCTGATAAAGACACTTTTGCTGTGCATAGCACTACTTGTCCCAGGTTCACTGCTGGGTTTTTAGGGCATCCCTTTCTGTGACTACAGCAGCCTCTGTTTAACACCATATAACCATTTGCACTTATTATAATTGAAATTAGGCCTGATAAAGACAATTTTGCTGTTCATAGCACTACTTGTCCCAGGTTCACTGCTGGGTTTTTAGGGCATCCCATTCTGTGACTACAGCAGCCTCTGTTTAACACCATATAACCATTTGCACTTATTCTAATTGAAATTAGGCCTGATAAAGACACTTTTGCTGTTCATAGCACTACTTGTCCCAGGTTCACTGCTGGGTTTTTAGGGCATCCCATTCGGTGACTACAGCAGCCTCTGTTTAAGACCATATAACCATTTGCACTTATTCTAATTGAAATTAGGCCTGATAAAGACACTTTTGCTGTGCATAGCACTACTTGTCCCAGGTTCACTGCTGGGTTTTTAGGGCATCCCATTCTGTGACTACAGCAGCCTCTGTTTAAGACCATATAACCATTTGCACTTATTCTAATTGAAATTAGGCCTGATAAAGACACTTTTGCTGTGCATAGCACTACTTGTCCCAGGTTCACTGCTGGGTTTTTAGGGCATCCCATTCTGTGACTACAGCAGCCTCTGTTTAAGACCATATAACCATTTGCACTTATTCTAATTGAAATTAGGCCTGGTAAAGACACTTTTGCTGTTCATAGCACTACTTGTCCCAGGTTCACTGCTGGGTTTTTAGGGCATCCCATTCTGTGACTACAGCAGCCTCTGTTTAACACCATATAACCATTTGCACTTATTCTAATTGAAATTAGGCCTGATAAAGACACTTTTGCTGTTCATAGCACTACTTGTCCCAGGTTCACTGCTGGGTTTTTAGGGCATCCCATTCTGTGACTACAGCAGCCTCTGTTTAACACCATATAACCATTTGCACTTATTCTAATTGAAATTAGGCCTGATAAAGACACTTTTGCTGTTCATAGCACTACTTGTCCCAGGTTCACTGCTGGGTTTTTAGGGCATCCCTTTCTGTGACTACAGCAGCCTCTATTTAACACCATATAACCATTTGCACTTATTATAATTGAAATTAGGCCTGATAAAGACAATTTTGCTGTTCATAGCACTACTTGTCCCAGGTTCACTGCTGGGTTTTTAGGGCATCCCATTCTGTGACTACAGCAGCCTCTGTTTAAGACCATATAACCATTTGCACTTATTCTAATTGAAATTAGGCCTGATAAAGACACTTTTGCTGTGCATAGCACTACTTGTCCCAGGTTCACTGCTGGGTTTTTAGGGCATCCCATTCGGTGACTACAGCAGCCTCTGTTTAAGACCATATAACCATTTGCACTTATTCTAATTGAAATTAGGCCTGATAAAGACACTTTTGCTGTTCATAGCACTACTTGTCCCAGGTTCACTGCTGGGTTTTTAGGGCATCCCATTCTGTGACTACAGCAGCCTCTGTTTAACACCATATAACCATTTGCACTTATTCTAATTGAAATTAGGCCTGATAAAGACACCTTTGCTGTTCATAGCACTACTTGTCCCAGGTTCACTGCTGGGTTTTTAGGGCATCCCATTCTGTGACTACATCAGCCTCTGTTTAACACCATATAACCATTTGCACTTATTCTAATTGAAATTAGGCCTGATAAAGACACTTTTGCTGTGCATAGCACTACTTGTCCCAGGTTCACTGCTGGGTTTTTAGGGCATCCCATTCTGTGACTACAGCAGCCTCTGTTTAACACCATATAACCATTTGCACTTATTCTAATTGAAATTAGGCCTGATAAAGACACTTTTGCTGTGCATAGCACTACTTGTCCCAGGTTCACTGCTGGGTTTTTAGGGCATCCCTTTCTGTGACTACAGCAGCCTCTGTTTAACACCATATAACCATTTGCACTTATTATAATTGAAATTAGGCCTGATAAAGACAATTTTGCTGTTCATAGCACTACTTGTCCCAGGTTCACTGCTGGGTTTTTAGGGCATCCCATTCTGTGACTACAGCAGCCTCTGTTTAACACCATATAACCATTTGCACTTATTCTAATTGAAATTAGGCCTGATAAAGACACTTTTGCTGTTCATAGCACTACTTGTCCCAGGTTCACTGCTGGGTTTTTAGGGCATCCCATTCGGTGACTACAGCAGCCTCTGTTTAAGACCATATAACCATTTGCACTTATTCTAATTGAAATTAGGCCTGATAAAGACACTTTTGCTGTGCATAGCACTACTTGTCCCAGGTTCACTGCTGGGTTTTTAGGGCATCCCATTCTGTGACTACAGCAGCCTCTGTTTAAGACCATATAACCATTTGCACTTATTCTAATTGAAATTAGGCCTGATAAAGACACTTTTGCTGTGCATAGCACTACTTGTCCCAGGTTCACTGCTGGGTTTTTAGGGCATCCCATTCTGTGACTACAGCAGCCTCTGTTTAAGACCATATAACCATTTGCACTTATTCTAATTGAAATTAGGCCTGGTAAAGACACTTTTGCTGTTCATAGCACTACTTGTCCCAGGTTCACTGCTGGGTTTTTAGGGCATCCCATTCTGTGACTACAGCAGCCTCTGTTTAACACCATATAACCATTTGCACTTATTCTAATTGAAATTAGGCCTGATAAAGACACTTTTGCTGTGCATAGCACTACTTGTCCCAGGTTCACTGCTGGGTTCTTAGGGCATCCCATTCTGTGACTACAGCAGCCTCTGTTTAACACCATATAACCATTTGCACTTATTATAATTGAAATTAGGCCTGATAAAGAAACTTTTGCTGTGCATAGCACTACTTGTCCCAGGTTCACTGCTGGGTTTTTAGGGCATCCCATTCTATGACTACAGCAGCCTCTGTTTAAGACCATATAACCATTTGCACTTATTCTAATTGAAATTAGGCCTGATAAAGACACTTTTGCTGTGCATAGCACTACTTGTCCCAGGTTCACTGCTGGGTTTTTAGGGCATCCCATTCTGTGACTACAGCAGCCTCTGTTTAACACCATATAACCATTTGCACTTATTCTAATTGAAATTAGGCCTGATAAAGACACTTTTGCTGTTCATAGCACTACTTGTCCCAGGTTCACTGCTGGGTTTTTAGGGCATCCCATTCTGTGACTACAGCAGCCTCTGTTTAACACCATATAACCATTTGCACTTATTCTAATTGAAATTAGGCCTGATAAAGACACTTTTGCTGTTCATAGCACTACTTGTCCCAGGTTCACTGCTGGGTTTTTAGGGCATCCCATTCTGTGACTACAGCAGCCTCTGTTTAACACCATATAACCATTTGCACTTATTCTAATTGAAATTAGGCCTGATAAAGACACTTTTGCTGTTCATAGCACTACTTGTCCCAGGTTCACTGCTGGGTTTTTAGGGCATCCCTTTCTGTGACTACAGCAGCCTCTGTTTAACACCATATAACCATTTGCAATTATTATAATTGAAATTAGGCCTGATAAAGACAATTTTGCTGTTCATAGCACTACTTGTCCCAGGTTCACTGCTGGGTTTTTAGGGCATCCCATTCTGTGACTACAGCAGCCTCTGTTTAAGACCATATAACCATTTGCACTTATTCTAATTGAAATTAGGCCTGATAAAGACACTTTTGCTGTGCATAGCACTACTTGTCCCAGGTTCACTGCTGGGTTTTTAGGGCATCCCATTCAGGGCCTACAGCAGCCTCTGTTTAAGACCATATAACCATTTGCACTTATTCTAATTGAAATTAGGCCTGATAAAGACACTTTTGCTGTTCATAGCACTACTTGTCCCAGGTTCACTGCTGGGTTTTTAGGGCATCCCATTCTGTGACTACAGCAGCCTCTGTTTAACACCATATAACCATTTGCACTTATTCTAATTGAAATTAGGCCTGATAAAGACACTTTTGCTGTTCATAGCACTACTTGTCCCAGGTTCACTGCTGGGTTTTTAGGGCATCCCATTCTGTGACTACAGCAGCCTCTGTTTAACACCATATAACCATTTGCACTTATTCTAATTGAAATTAGGCCTGATAAAGACACTTTTGCTGTTCATAGCACTACTTGTCCCAGGTTCACTGCTGGGTTTTTAGGGCATCCCATTCTGTGACTACAGCAGCCTCTGTTTAACACCATATAACCATTTGCACTTATTCTAATTGAAATTAGGCCTGATAAAGACACTTTTGCTGTTCATAGCACTACTTGTCCCAGGTTCACTGCTGGGTTTTTAGGGCATCCCTTTCTGTGACTACAGCAGCCTCTGTTTAACACCATATAACCATTTGCAATTATTATAATTGAAATTAGGCCTGATAAAGACAATTTTGCTGTTCATAGCACTACTTGTCCCAGGTTCACTGCTGGGTTTTTAGGGCATCCCATTCTGTGACTACAGCAGCCTCTGTTTAAGACCATATAACCATTTGCACTTATTCTAATTGAAATTAGGCCTGATAAAGACACTTTTGCTGTGCATAGCACTACTTGTCCCAGGTTCACTGCTGGGTTTTTAGGGCATCCCATTCAGGGCCTACAGCAGCCTCTGTTTAAGACCATATAACCATTTGCACTTATTCTAATTGAAATTAGGCCTGATAAAGACACTTTTGCTGTTCATAGCACTACTTGTCCCAGGTTCACTGCTGGGTTTTTAGGGCATCCCATTCTGTGACTACAGCAGCCTCTGTTTAACACCATATAACCATTTGCACTTATTCTAATTGAAATTAGGCCTGATAAAGACACTTTTGCTGTTCATAGCACTACTTGTCCCAGGTTCACTGCTGGGTTTTTAGGGCATCCCATTCTGTGACTACAGCAGCCTCTGTTTAACACCATATAACCATTTGCACTTATTCTAATTGAAATTAGGCCTGATAAAGACACTTTTGCTGTTCATAGCACTACTTGTCCCAGGTTCACTGCTGGGTTTTTAGGGCATCCCATTCTGTGACTACAGCAGCCTCTGTTTAACACCATATAACCATTTGCACTTATTCTAATTGAAATTAGGCCTGATAAAGACACTTTTGCTGTTCATAGCACTACTTGTCCCAGGTTCACTGCTGGGTTTTTAGGGCATCCCTTTCTGTGACTACAGCAGCCTCTATTTAACACCATATAACCATTTGCACTTATTATAATTGAAATTAGGCCTGATAAAGACAATTTTGCTGTTCATAGCACTACTTGTCCCAGGTTCACTGCTGGGTTTTTAGGGCATCCCATTCTGTGACTACAGCAGCCTCTGTTTAAGACCATATAACCATTTGCACTTATTCTAATTGAAATTAGGCCTGATAAAGACACTTTTGCTGTGCATAGCACTACTTGTCCCAGGTTCACTGCTGGGTTTTTAGGGCATCCCATTCGGTGACTACAGCAGCCTCTGTTTAAGACCATATAACCATTTGCACTTATTCTAATTGAAATTAGGCCTGATAAAGACACTTTTGCTGTTCATAGCACTACTTGTCCCAGGTTCACTGCTGGGTTTTTAGGGCATCCCATTCTGTGACTACAGCAGCCTCTGTTTAACACCATATAACCATTTGCACTTATTCTAATTGAAATTAGGCCTGATAAAGACACCTTTGCTGTTCATAGCACTACTTGTCCCAGGTTCACTGCTGGGTTTTTAGGGCATCCCATTCTGTGACTACATCAGCCTCTGTTTAACACCATATAACCATTTGCACTTATTCTAATTGAAATTAGGCCTGATAAAGACACTTTTGCTGTGCATAGCACTACTTGTCCCAGGTTCACTGCTGGGTTTTTAGGGCATCCCATTCTGTGACTACAGCAGCCTCTGTTTAACACCATATAACCATTTGCACTTATTCTAATTGAAATTAGGCCTGATAAAGACACTTTTGCTGTGCATAGCACTACTTGTCCCAGGTTCACTGCTGGGTTTTTAGGGCATCCCTTTCTGTGACTACAGCAGCCTCTGTTTAACACCATATAACCATTTGCACTTATTATAATTGAAATTAGGCCTGATAAAGACAATTTTGCTGTTCATAGCACTACTTGTCCCAGGTTCACTGCTGGGTTTTTAGGGCATCCCATTCTGTGACTACAGCAGCCTCTGTTTAACACCATATAACCATTTGCACTTATTCTAATTGAAATTAGGCCTGATAAAGACACTTTTGCTGTTCATAGCACTACTTGTCCCAGGTTCACTGCTGGGTTTTTAGGGCATCCCATTCGGTGACTACAGCAGCCTCTGTTTAAGACCATATAACCATTTGCACTTATTCTAATTGAAATTAGGCCTGATAAAGACACTTTTGCTGTGCATAGCACTACTTGTCCCAGGTTCACTGCTGGGTTTTTAGGGCATCCCATTCTGTGACTACAGCAGCCTCTGTTTAAGACCATATAACCATTTGCACTTATTCTAATTGAAATTAGGCCTGATAAAGACACTTTTGCTGTGCATAGCACTACTTGTCCCAGGTTCACTGCTGGGTTTTTAGGGCATCCCATTCTGTGACTACAGCAGCCTCTGTTTAAGACCATATAACCATTTGCACTTATTCTAATTGAAATTAGGCCTGGTAAAGACACTTTTGCTGTTCATAGCACTACTTGTCCCAGGTTCACTGCTGGGTTTTTAGGGCATCCCATTCTGTGACTACAGCAGCCTCTGTTTAACACCATATAACCATTTGCACTTATTCTAATTGAAATTAGGCCTGATAAAGACACTTTTGCTGTGCATAGCACTACTTGTCCCAGGTTCACTGCTGGGTTCTTAGGGCATCCCATTCTGTGACTACAGCAGCCTCTGTTTAACACCATATAACCATTTGCACTTATTATAATTGAAATTAGGCCTGATAAAGAAACTTTTGCTGTGCATAGCACTACTTGTCCCAGGTTCACTGCTGGGTTTTTAGGGCATCCCATTCTATGACTACAGCAGCCTCTGTTTAAGACCATATAACCATTTGCACTTATTCTAATTGAAATTAGGCCTGATAAAGACACTTTTGCTGTGCATAGCACTACTTGTCCCAGGTTCACTGCTGGGTTTTTAGGGCATCCCATTCTGTGACTACAGCAGCCTCTGTTTAACACCATATAACCATTTGCACTTATTCTAATTGAAATTAGGCCTGATAAAGACACTTTTGCTGTTCATAGCACTACTTGTCCCAGGTTCACTGCTGGGTTTTTAGGGCATCCCATTCTGTGACTACAGCAGCCTCTGTTTAACACCATATAACCATTTGCACTTATTCTAATTGAAATTAGGCCTGATAAAGACACTTTTGCTGTTCATAGCACTACTTGTCCCAGGTTCACTGCTGGGTTTTTAGGGCATCCCATTCTGTGACTACAGCAGCCTCTGTTTAACACCATATAACCATTTGCACTTATTCTAATTGAAATTAGGCCTGATAAAGACACTTTTGCTGTTCATAGCACTACTTGTCCCAGGTTCACTGCTGGGTTTTTAGGGCATCCCTTTCTGTGACTACAGCAGCCTCTGTTTAACACCATATAACCATTTGCAATTATTATAATTGAAATTAGGCCTGATAAAGACAATTTTGCTGTTCATAGCACTACTTGTCCCAGGTTCACTGCTGGGTTTTTAGGGCATCCCATTCTGTGACTACAGCAGCCTCTGTTTAAGACCATATAACCATTTGCACTTATTCTAATTGAAATTAGGCCTGATAAAGACACTTTTGCTGTGCATAGCACTACTTGTCCCAGGTTCACTGCTGGGTTTTTAGGGCATCCCATTCAGGGCCTACAGCAGCCTCTGTTTAAGACCATATAACCATTTGCACTTATTCTAATTGAAATTAGGCCTGATAAAGACACTTTTGCTGTTCATAGCACTACTTGTCCCAGGTTCACTGCTGGGTTTTTAGGGCATCCCATTCTGTGACTACAGCAGCCTCTGTTTAACACCATATAACCATTTGCACTTATTCTAATTGAAATTAGGCCTGATAAAGACACTTTTGCTGTTCATAGCACTACTTGTCCCAGGTTCACTGCTGGGTTTTTAGGGCATCCCATTCTGTGACTACATCAGCCTCTGTTTAACACCATATAACCATTTGCACTTATTCTAATTGAAATTAGGCCTGATAAAGACACTTTTGCTGTGCATAGCACTACTTGTCCCAGGTTCACTGCTGGGTTTTTAGGGCATCCCATTCGGTGACTACAGCAGCCTCTGTTTAAGACCATATAACCATTTGCACTTATTATAATTGAAATTAGGCCTGATAAAGACACTTTTGCTGTTCATAGCACTACTTGTCCCAGGTTCACTGCTGGGTTTTTAGGGCATCCCATTCGGTGACTACAGCAGCATCTGTTTAACACCATATAACCATTTGCACTTATTCTAATTGAAATTAGGCCTGATAAAGACACTTTTGCTGTTCATAGCACTACTTGTCCCAGGTTCACTGCTGGGTTTTTAGGGCATCCCATTCTGTGACTACAGCAGCCTCTGTTTAACACCATATAACCATTTGCACTTATTCTAATTGAAATTAGGCCTGATAAAGACACTTTTGCTGTGCATAGCACTACTTGTCCCAGGTTCACTGCTGGGTTCTTAGGGCATCCCATTCTGTGACTACAGCAGCCTCTGTTTAACACCATATAACCATTTGCACTTATTATAATTGAAATTAGGCCTGATAAAGAAACTTTTGCTGTGCATAGCACTACTTGTCCCAGGTTCACTGCTGGGTTTTTAGGGCATCCCGTTCTGTGACTACAGCAGCCTCTGTTTAAGACCATATAACCATTTGCACTTATTCTAATTGAAATTAGGCCTGATAAAGACACTTTTGCTGTGCATAGCACTACTTGTCCCAGGTTCACTGCTGGGTTTTTAGGGCATCCCATTCTGTGACTACAGCAGCCTCTGTTTAACACCATATAACCATTTGCACTTATTCTAATTGAAATTAGGCCTGATAAAGACACTTTTGCTGTTCATAGCACTACTTGTCCCAGGTTCACTGCTGGGTTTTTAGGGCATCCCATTCTGTGACTACAGCAGCCTCTGTTTAACACCATATAACCATTTGCACTTATTCTAATTGAAATTAGGCCTGATAAAGACACTTTTGCTGTTCATAGCACTACTTGTCCCAGGTTCACTGCTGGGTTTTTAGGGCATCCCATTCTGTGACTACAGCAGCCTCTGTTTAACACCATATAACCATTTGCACTTATTCTAATTGAAATTAGGCCTGATAAAGACACTTTTGCTGTTCATAGCACTACTTGTCCCAGGTTCACTGCTGGGTTTTTAGGGCATCCCTTTCTGTGACTACAGCAGCCTCTGTTTAACACCATATAACCATTTGCACTTATTATAATTGAAATTAGGCCTGATAAAGACAATTTTGCTGTTCATAGCACTACTTGTCCCAGGTTCACTGCTGGGTTTTTAGGGCATCCCATTCTGTGACTACAGCAGCCTCTGTTTAAGACCATATAACCATTTGCACTTATTCTAATTGAAATTAGGCCTGATAAAGACACTTTTACTGTGCATAGCAATACTTGTCCCAGGTTCACTGCTGGGTTTTTAGGGCATCCCATTCTGTGACTACAGCAGCCTCTGTTTAAGACCATATAACCATTTGCACTTATTCTAATTGAAATTAGGCCTGATAAAGACACTTTTGCTGTGCATAGCACTACTTGTCCCAGGTTCACTGCTGGGTTTTTAGGGCATCCCATTCTGTGACTACAGCAGCCTCTGTTTAAGACCATATAACCATTTGCACTTATTCTAATTGAAATTAAGCCTGATAAAGACACTTTTGCTGTTCATAGCACTACTTGTCTCAGGTTCACTGCTGGGTTTTTAGGGCATCCCATTCTGTGACTACAGCAGCCTCTGTTTAACACCATATAACCATTTGCACTTATTCTAATTGAAATTAGGCCTGATAAAGACACTTTTGCTGTGCATAGCACTACTTGTCCCAGGTTCACTGCTGGGTTTTTAGGGCATCCCATTCTGTGACTACAGCAGCCTCTGTTTAACACCATATAACCATTTGCACTTATTCTAATTGAAATTAGGCCTGATAAAGACACCTTTGCTGTGCATAGCACTACTTGTCCCAGGTTCACTGCTGGGTTTTTAGGACATCCCATTCTGTGACTACAGCAGCCTCTGTTTAACACCATATAACCATTTGCACTTATTATAATTGAAATTAGGCCTGATAAAGACACTTTTGCTGTTCATAGCACTACTTGTCCCAGGTTCACTGCTGGGTTTTTAGGGCATCCCATTCTGTGATTACAGCAGCCTCTGTCTAAGACCATATAACCATTTGCACTTATTCTAATTGAAATTAGGCCTGATAAAGACACTTTTGCTGTGCATAGCACTACTTGTCCCAGGTTCACTGCTGGGTTTTTAGGGCATCCCATTCTGTGACTACAGCAGCCTCTGTTTAACACCATATAACCATTTGCACTTATTATAATTGAAATTAGGCCTGATAAAGACACTTTTGCTGTGCATAGCACTACTTGTCCCAGGTTCACTGCTGGGTTTTTAGGGCATCCCTTTCTGTGACTACAGCAGCCTCTGTTTAACACCATATAACCATTTGCACTTATTATAATTGAAATTAGGCCTGATAAAGACAATTTTGCTGTTCATAGCACTACTTGTCCCAGGTTCACTGCTGGGTTTTTAGGGCATCCCATTCTGTGACTACAGCAGCCTCTGTTTAAGACCATATAACCATTTGCACTTATTCTAATTGAAATTAGGCCTGATAAAGACACTTTTGCTGTGCATAGCACTACTTGTCCCAGGTTCACTGCTGGGTTTTTAGGGCATCCCATTTGGTGACTACAGCAGCCTCTGTTTAAGACCATATAACCATTTGCACTTATTCTAATTGAAATTAGGCCTGATAAAGACACTTTTGCTGTTCATAGCACTACTTGTCCCAGGTTCACTGCTGGGTTTTTAGGGCATCCCATTCTGTGACTACAGCAGCCTCTGTTTAACACCATATAACCATTTGCACTTATTCTAATTGAAATTAGGCCTGATAAAGACACTTTTGCTGTGCATAGCACTACTTGTCCCAGGTTCACTGCTGGGTTTTTAGGGCATCCCATTCTGTGACTACAGCAGCCTCTGTTTAACACCATATAACCATTTGCACTTATTCTAATTGAAATTAGGCCTGATAAAGACACCTTTGCTGTGCATAGCACTACTTGTCCCAGGTTCACTGCTGGGTTTTTAGGACATCCCATTCTGTGACTACAGCAGCCTCTGTTTAACACCATATAACCATTTGCACTTATTATAATTGAAATTAGGCCTGATAAAGACACTTTTGCTGTTCATAGCACTACTTGTCCCAGGTTCACTGCTGGGTTTTTAGGGCATCCCATTCTGTGATTACAGCAGCCTCTGTCTAAGACCATATAACCATTTGCACTTATTCTAATTGAAATTAGGCCTGATAAAGACACTTTTGCTGTGCATAGCACTACTTGTCCCAGGTTCACTGCTGGGTTTTTAGGGCATCCCATTCTGTGACTACAGCAGCCTCTGTTTAACACCATATAACCATTTGCACTTATTATAATTGAAATTAGGCCTGATAAAGACACTTTTGCTGTGCATAGCACTACTTGTCCCAGGTTCACTGCTGGGTTTTTAGGGCATCCCTTTCTGTGACTACAGCAGCCTCTGTTTAACACCATATAACCATTTGCACTTATTATAATTGAAATTAGGCCTGATAAAGACAATTTTGCTGTTCATAGCACTACTTGTCCCAGGTTCACTGCTGGGTTTTTAGGGCATCCCATTCTGTGACTACAGCAGCCTCTGTTTAACACCATATAACTAGGGATGAGCGAATCGATCCGGACGAACCCGGATTCGATCCGAATTTCAGGAAAAATTCGATTCGGATCGAATCCGAATTTCCCCGCGATTCGATCACTCGAAGTTTTCCTTTAACATCCATTCATTTACATTACAGGCATTCTAAGATGGCGGGCGGGACATGTCTGGACATGTATCCCGCGCCAGTGCAAGCTGGGGCAGTCACATGCAGCCTATCAGCAGCCAGCAAGCCCGGTGACGTCACACAGCGGTATTTAACGGCGGCCATCTTGCTTTTCCTCATTTCTCTATTGCATTCGTGACAGACAGACAGAACGCTGTGTAGCTGAGGCAGTTAGACAGGCTGGAGACAGGGACAGACAGGGACAGGCTGGAGACAGGCAGGAGACAGGCAGGAGACAGACAAGAGACAGACAGAAAGCCAGGGAAAGGTAGGAAAAACGGAGCTGGCTGACAGGGAGATTTTTTTTTTTTTCATCCAGCCTTTGTTAGCGTTTTCAGGCTGCTTATAGTAACTAACTGTGCATATATACTGAACTGATCTTAAGTCTGCTGTGAGGCATCCCATTCTGTGACTAAAGCAGCCTCTGTTTAAGACCATATAAGCATTTGCTCTTATCATATTTGAAATTAGCCTGATAAAGACACTTTTGCTGGCCAAAGCACTACTGTACCCTGCCAGCTCGATTCCTGCCCGGGGCATCCCATTCTGTGACTAAAGCAGCCTCTGTTTAAGACCATATAAGCATTTGCTCTTATCATATTTGAAATTAGGCCTGATAAAGACACTTTTGCTGGCCAAAGCACTACTGTACCCTGCCAGCTCGATTCCTGCCCGGGGCATCCCATTCTGTGACTAAAGCAGCCTCTGTTTAAGACCATATAAGCATTTGCTGTTATCATATTTGAAATTAGCCTGATAAAGACACTTTTGCTGGCCAAAGCACTACTGTACCCTGCCAGCTCGATTCCTGCCCGGGGCATCCCATTCTGTGACTAAAGCAGCCTCTGTTTAAGACCATATAAGCATTTGCTCTTATCATATTTGAAATTAGGCCTGATAAAGACACTTTTGCTGGCCAAAGCACTACTGTACCCTGCCAGCTCGATTCCTGCCCGGGGCATCCCATTCTGTGACTACAGCAGCCTCTGTTTAAGACCATATAAGCATTTGCTCTTATCATATTTGAAATTAGCCTGATAAAGACACTTTTGCTGGCCAAAGCACTACTGTACCCTGCCAGCTCGATTCCTGCCCGGGGCATCCCATTCTGTGACTAAAGCAGCCTCTGTTTAAGACCATATAAGCATTTGCTCTTATCATATTTGAAATTAGCCTGATAAAGACACTTTTGCTGGCCAAAGCACTACTGTACCCTGCCAGCTCGATTCCTGCCCGGGGCATCCCATTCTGTGACTAAAGCAGCCTCTGTTTAAGACCATATAAGCATTTGCTCTTATCATATTTGAAATTAGGCCTGATAAAGACACTTTTGCTGGCCAAAGCACTACTGTACCCTGCCAGCTCGATTCCTGCCCGGGGCATCCCATTCTGTGACTAAAGCAGCCTCTGTTTAAGACCATATAAGCATTTGCTCTTATCATATTTGAAATTAGCCTGATAAAGACACTTTTGCTGGCCAAAGCACTACTGTACCCTGCCAGCTCGATTCCTGCCCGGGGCATCCCATTCTGTGACTACAGCAGCCTCTGTTTAAGACCATATAAGCATTTGCTCTTATCATATTTGAAATTAGCCTGATAAAGACACTTTTGCTGGCCAAAGCACTACTGTACCCTGCCAGCTCGATTCCTGCCCGGGGCATCCCATTCTGTGACTAAAGCAGCCTCTGTTTAAGACCATATAAGCATTTGCTCTTATCATATTTGAAATTAGGCCTGATAAAGACACTTTTGCTGGCCAAAGCACTACTGTACCCTGCCAGCTCGATTCCTGCCCGGGGCATCCCATTCTGTGACTAAAGCAGCCTCTGTTTAAGACCATATAAGCATTTGCTCTTATCATATTTGAAATTAGCCTGATAAAGACACTTTTGCTGGCCAAAGCACTACTGTACCCTGCCAGCTCGATTCCTGCCCGGGGCATCCCATTCTGTGACTAAAGCAGCCTCTGTTTAAGACCATATAAGCATTTGCTCTTATCATATTTGAAATTAGGCCTGATAAAGACACTTTTGCTGGCCAAAGCACTACTGTACCCTGCCAGCTCGATTCCTGCCCGGGGCATCCCATTCTGTGACTAAAGCAGCCTCTGTTTAAGACCATATAAGCATTTGCTCTTATCATATTTGAAATTAGCCTGATAAAGACACTTTTGCTGGCCAAAGCACTACTGTACCCTGCCAGCTCGATTCCTGCCCGGGGCATCCCATTCTGTGACTAAAGCAGCCTCTGTTTAAGACCATATAAGCATTTGCTCTTATCATATTTGAAATTAGCCTGATAAAGACACTTTTGCTGGCCAAAGCACTACTGTACCCTGCCAGCTCGATTCCTGCCCGGGGCATCCCATTCTGTGACTAAAGCAGCCTCTGTTTAAGACCATATAAGCATTTGCTCTTATCATATTTGAAATTAGGCCTGATAAAGACACTTTTGCTGGCCAAAGCACTACTGTACCCTGCCAGCTCGATTCCTGCCCGGGGCATCCCATTCTGTGACTAAAGCAGCCTCTGTTTAAGACCATATAAGCATTTGCTCTTATCATATTTGAAATTAGCCTGATAAAGACACTTTTGCTGGCCAAAGCACTACTGTACCCTGCCAGCTCGATTCCTGCCCGGGGCATCCCATTCTGTGACTAAAGCAGCCTCTGTTTAAGACCATATAAGCATTTGCTCTTATCATATTTGAAATTAGCCTGATAAAGACACTTTTGCTGGCCAAAGCACTACTGTACCCTGCCAGCTCGATTCCTGCCCGGGGCATCCCATTCTGTGACTACAGCAGCCTCTGTTTAAGACCATATAAGCATTTGCTCTTATCATATTTGAAATTAGCCTGATAAAGACACTTTTGCTGGCCAAAGCACTACTGTACCCTGCCAGCTCGATTCCTGCCCGGGGCATCCCATTCTGTGACTAAAGCAGCCTCTGTTTAAGACCATATAAGCATTTGCTCTTATCATATTTGAAATTAGGCCTGATAAAGACACTTTTGCTGGCCAAAGCACTACTGTACCCTGCCAGCTCGATTCCTGCCCGGGGCATCCCATTCTGTGACTAAAGCAGCCTCTGTTTAAGACCATATAAGCATTTGCTCTTATCATATTTGAAATTAGCCTGATAAAGACACTTTTGCTGGCCAAAGCACTACTGTACCCTGCCAGCTCGATTCCTGCCCGGGGCATCCCATTCTGTGACTAAAGCAGCCTCTGTTTAAGACCATATAAGCATTTGCTCTTATCATATTTGAAATTAGGCCTGATAAAGACACTTTTGCTGGCCAAAGCACTACTGTACCCTGCCAGCTCGATTCCTGCCCGAGGCATCCCATTCTGTGACTAAAGCAGCCTCTGTTTAAGACCATATAAGCATTTGCTCTTATCATATTTGAAATTAGCCTGATAAAGACACTTTTGCTGGCCAAAGCACTACTGTACCCTGCCAGCTCGATTCCTGCCCGGGGCATCCCATTCTGTGACTAAAGCAGCCTCTGTTTAAGACCATATAAGCATTTGCTCTTATCATATTTGAAATTAGGCCTGATAAAGACACTTTTGCTGGCCAAAGCACTACTGTACCCTGCCAGCTCGATTCCTGCCCGGGGCATCCCATTCTGTGACTAAAGCAGCCTCTGTTTAAGACCATATAAGCATTTGCTCTTATCATATTTGAAATTAGCCTGATAAAGACACTTTTGCTGGCCAAAGCACTACTGTACCCTGCCAGCTCGATTCCTGCCCGGGGCATCCCATTCTGTGACTAAAGCAGCCTCTGTTTAAGACCATATAAGCATTTGCTCTTATCATATTTGAAATTAGGCCTGATAAAGACACTTTTGCTGGCCAAAGCACTACTGTACCCTGCCAGCTCGATTCCTGCCCGGGGCATCCCATTCTGTGACTAAAGCAGCCTCTGTTTAAGACCATATAAGCATTTGCTCTTATCATATTTGAAATTAGCCTGATAAAGACACTTTTGCTGGCCAAAGCACTACTGTACCCTGCCAGCTCGATTCCTGCCCGGGGCATCCCATTCTGTGACTAAAGCAGCCTCTGTTTAAGACCATATAAGCATTTGCTCTTATCATATTTGAAATTAGGCCTGATAAAGACACTTTTGCTGGCCAAAGCACTACTGTACCCTGCCAGCTCGATTCCTGCCCGGGGCATCCCATTCTGTGACTAAAGCAGCCTCTGTTTAAGACCATATAAGCATTTGCTCTTATCATATTTGAAATTAGCCTGATAAAGACACTTTTGCTGGCCAAAGCACTACTGTACCCTGCCAGCTCGATTCCTGCCCGGGGCATCCCATTCTGTGACTAAAGCAGCCTCTGTTTAAGACCATATAAGCATTTGCTCTTATCATATTTGAAATTAGCCTGATAAAGACACTTTTGCTGGCCAAAGCACTACTGTACCCTGCCAGCTCGATTCCTGCCCGGGGCATCCCATTCTGTGACTAAAGCAGCCTCTGTTTAAGACCATATAAGCATTTGCTCTTATCATATTTGAAATTAGGCCTGATAAAGACACTTTTGCTGGCCAAAGCACTACTGTACCCTGCCAGCTCGATTCCTGCCCGGGGCATCCCATTCTGTGACTAAAGCAGCCTCTGTTTAAGACCATATAAGCATTTGCTCTTATCATATTTGAAATTAGCCTGATAAAGACACTTTTGCTGGCCAAAGCACTACTGTACCCTGCCAGCTCGATTCCTGCCCGGGGCATCCCATTCTGTGACTAAAGCAGCCTCTGTTTAAGACCATATAAGCATTTGCTCTTATCATATTTGAAATTAGGCCTGATAAAGACACTTTTGCTGGCCAAAGCACTACTGTACCCTGCCAGCTCGATTCCTGCCCGGGGCATCCCATTCTGTGACTAAAGCAGCCTCTGTTTAAGACCATATAAGCATTTGCTCTTATCATATTTGAAATTAGCCTGATAAAGACACTTTTGCTGGCCAAAGCACTACTGTACCCTGCCAGCTCGATTCCTGCCCGGGGCATCCCATTCTGTGACTAAAGCAGCCTCTGTTTAAGACCATATAAGCATTTGCTCTTATCATATTTGAAATTAGCCTGATAAAGACACTTTTGCTGGCCAAAGCACTACTGTACCCTGCCAGCTCGATTCCTGCCCGGGGCATCCCATTCTGTGACTAAAGCAGCCTCTGTTTAAGACCATATAAGCATTTGCTCTTATCATATTTGAAATTAGGCCTGATAAAGACACTTTTGCTGGCCAAAGCACTACTGTACCCTGCCAGCTCGATTCCTGCCCGGGGCATCCCATTCTGTGACTACAGCAGCCTCTGTTTAAGACCATATAAGCATTTGCTCTTATCATATTTGAAATTAGCCTGATAAAGACACTTTTGCTGGCCAAAGCACTACTGTACCCTGCCAGCTCGATTCCTGCCCGGGGCATCCCATTCTGTGACTAAAGCAGCCTCTGTTTAAGACCATATAAGCATTTGCTCTTATCATATTTGAAATTAACCTGATAAAGACACTTTTGCTGGCCAAAGCACTACTGTACCCTGCCAGCTCGATTCCTGCCCGGGGCATCCCATTCTGTGACTAAAGCAGCCTCTGTTTAAGACCATATAAGCATTTGCTCTTATCATATTTGAAATTAGGCCTGATAAAGACACTTTTGCTGGCCAAAGCACTACTGTACCCTGCCAGCTCGATTCCTGCCCGGGGCATCCCATTCTGTGACTAAAGCAGCCTCTGTTTAAGACCATATAAGCATTTGCTCTTATCATATTTGAAATTAGCCTGATAAAGACACTTTTGCTGGCCAAAGCACTACTGTACCCTGCCAGCTCGATTCCTGCCCGGGGCATCCCATTCTGTGACTAAAGCAGCCTCTGTTTAAGACCATATAAGCATTTGCTGTTATCATATTTGAAATTAGCCTGATAAAGACACTTTTGCTGGCCAAAGCACTACTGTACCCTGCCAGCTCGATTCCTGCCCGGGGCATCCCATTCTGTGACTAAAGCAGCCTCTGTTTAAGACCATATAAGCATTTGCTCTTATCATATTTGAAATTAGCCTGATAAAGACACTTTTGCTGGCCAAAGCACTACTGTACCCTGCCAGCTCGATTCCTGCCCGGGGCATCCCATTCTGTGACTAAAGCAGCCTCTGTTTAAGACCATATAAGCATTTGCTCTTATCATATTTGAAATTAGCCTGATAAAGACACTTTTGCTGGCCAAAGCACTACTGTACCCTGCCAGCTCGATTCCTGCCCGGGGCATCCCATTCTGTGACTAAAGCAGCCTCTGTTTAAGACCATATAAGCATTTGCTCTTATCATATTTGAAATTAGCCTGATAAAGACACTTTTGCTGGCCAAAGCACTACTGTACCCTGCCAGCTCGATTCCTGCCCGGGGCATCCCATTCTGTGACTAAAGCAGCCTCTGTTTAAGACCATATAAGCATTTGCTCTTATCATATTTGAAATTAGGCCTGATAAAGACACTTTTGCTGGCCAAAGCACTACTGTACCCTGCCAGCTCGATTCCTGCCCGGGGCATCCCATTCTGTGACTAAAGCAGCCTCTGTTTAAGACCATATAAGCATTTGCTCTTATCATATTTGAAATTAGGCCTGATAAAGACACTTTTGCTGGCCAAAGCACTACTGGACCCTGCCAGGTCCATTCCTGCCCAGGGCATCCCATTCTGTGACTAAAGCAGCCTCTGTTTAAGACCATATAAGCATTTGCTCTTATTATATTTATATTATAAGACACTTTTGCTGGGCATAGGCTTACTGCTGCCTGCCAGGTGCACTTCTGTTGAGGCATCCCATTCTGTAACATAGCATACCCCTCTTTATTTACACTAAGCAGCTCTCTTATTTACACTAAGCAGGCCTGTTGGAGGCTGAGTGTTACTGCTCACTTTTGGTGTGCATTATATTCTGTTTCATATAGACCCACCGCTGCCCGGGGTTTTTTTAAATATCACCTACTACCACGCCAGTTAGACTATGTCGGGCAGACAAGTGCCTGGAAGTGAAAAGAGGAGTGGCAGAGGCCAAGATTCCGCAGGCAGAGCTCGCATCAGACTGGGGGCCAGTAGCAGCAGGAGTCACGCTGAGAGACCTAATCTGCCAGTATCTGCTAGCGGTCGGGTCTCCACCAGTAACGCATCTGCCGTGGTAGATTGGTTGACGCGCTCATCAACAACATCATCACTTACGTCTGAGACCCCCAGTCTAGGGTCGGTAGGTTCCTCTGACACAACCCTGAGTTGGCATGCCCCGAGAGCAGTCCCTGTCCTCCCATTGCCTCTGGCCTACGCCGTTCCCTCCCCCAGCGACGTATCCTATGCTTTGGGTTCAGCTCCACTCTTTAGTGAGGAGGACCATCAGATAGAGGACAGTCAGCAGCTACTGCCCAGCCAAGAAATGGAGGTGGCTTCTTTAGCTAGGCAGACAAATAGTGATGTGGACAGTGTCGTGGGTGCTGCGAGCGTTCCAGCTCCTGCGCCAGACACTGTTGACGAATCCACGAACATCAGTGACGTACAGCCACAACCCGGTGATGATGATGATGATGACGATGAAGCCGATCGCACTTGGGAGCCGGGTGATGAAGGGGCTTCATCGTCATCATCAGGAGAAGAGGGGTGCAGGTTGCCCCGGAGTCAGCAGCTGAGGCAGCAAGGTGGTAGCAGTCAGCATGGGGGCACAATTCCAAAGGCTGGAGCCGGCCGGGGCCGGGGCCGGGGTAGAGCACCTGCTGTGCGGCAGTCTACCTTATCGGGAGGTAGTGGAGCAGGGGTTCCTGGAGTTGGCAACAGCAGCAGTGAATCAGTGAGGCCAGGGGGTGGGAAAAGTAGCTACTCGGCAGTGTGGCAGTTTTTCCTGAGGCATCCGCAGGAGGGTAACATGGCCACATGCAAGATATGTAGGCAAAAGGTGAAGCGTGGCCAGGGTCCAAATGTTGGCACCACGGCCCTGCGTCAACATATGATGCGTCACCATAAAACGACCTGGGAGAACCGAGGCTCCCAAGGGGTGGTCCAGTCTGCTTCCTCACCAAGTGAGCTCCCAATTTCTGCCAGCCAAGGCTCCAGCACCTCAGCCGAAGGCAGCTGTGCGTCATACCCATCCTCTGTCGCTCCTGCTCCTCCTCCTCCAAGTCATGCATCCCGCCAGCAATCCATCAGCGAAGCCATGTCCAAGAGACAGCAGTATGCGCCCACTCATCCTACGGCGCAGAAGCTGAATGTGCTCCTGTCCAAGTTGCTGGTGCTGCAGTCGCTCCCTTTTCAGGTGGTGGAATCTGCACCTTTCAGAGAACTGATGGCTTGTGCCGAGCCGAGGTGGAGAGTCCCAAGCCGTCATTTCTTTGCCAAGAAGGCAGTACCAGCGCTGCACACTTTTGTTGAACAGAAGGTGGGCCAGTCCTTGAGCCTGTCGGTGTGTAGCAAAATACATGGCAGCGCCGACATCTGGAGCTGTAACTACGGTCAGGGGCAGTACATGTCGTTTACGGCCCACTGGGTGAATGTGGTCCCTTTGCAGCAGCAACTTGGACAGGTCACGCCGATTCGGCCTCCGCGCTCTCTGCCCATTGGGCCTGTGACACCGTGCGACTCGGCCTCCTCATCCTCCGCCATCTCCTCACCCTCCACTGTAGGCTCAAGTCTCAGTGCCCCTCCAGTCTACCATGTGTGCAGGGCACGGAGGTGTCACGCAGTGCTTCACATGGTTTGTCTTGGCGAACGGAGTCACACAGGGGAGGAACTGCTTAAATGTATTCATCAGGAAATCCAAACATGGCTTACTCCGAGAAAACTTAAAATGGGAATCATGGTTACCGACAATGGGAAGAACATTTTGTCTGCGCTGCGCCAAGGAAGCCTGACCCATGCCCCCTGCATGGCTCACGTCTTCAATCTGGTTGTCAAGCGGTTTCTGAAGTGTTCCCCCCATCTGCAGGACATCCTAACAACTTCACGGAAACTTTGCATGCACTTCAGCCACTCCTACACCGCCAAACACACCCTTCTTGAGCTACAGCATCAGAATGGTATCCCCCAACATAGTCTGATTTGCGATGTTTCCACCCGTTGGAATTCCACCCTTCACATGTTGGACCGATTATATGAACAGAGAAAAGCCATCACGGATTTCCTGATGATCCAAGCAGATAGGGGGACTCCCCTGTGTAACTTCAATGTCAACCAGTGGCAGCTCATACGTGACACCTGCCGTTTGCTCAGGCCCTTTGAGGAAGCCACTTTATTTGTCAGTCGGCAGGATTACGGGATGAACGACGTGATTCCACTGCTTCATGTACTACAGCACATGTTGGAAACCATGGCTGGTCAGGGCACTGGAGACATGGCGTTTACATCTTACGGCCACATGAACCCCCTTGGAGCTGAACTGGAGGAGGAGGAGGAGGAAGAGGAGGAGGAGGAGTTGCCCAGCGAAACACAGTTTAGGCTTGGCGAAATGGCTGGTTTATCTAGTCAGCGGACAGGAGAGGAGGAGCAGGAGCAGCCAGAGGAGCTAGAGGTTTTTGAGGAAGGAGAGACAGAGGACCCGGGCACACCGTGGCAGTATGCAGTGGAGATGGAGACAGGTAGTCCATCCGAGTCACTTGCGCAAATGGCACGAAGCATGCTCACGTGCTTGCGTAGTGACCCCAGAATTGTTTCCATCTGTCGGCGGGATGACTTCTGGCTGTCCACCTTATTGGACCCTCGCTTCCGGCACAAAATGGGGGCATTTTTTAAACCCACCGAGAGGGAGGACAAACTCAACTACTACAAAGACATTCTACGTAGGCAGTTGGCCGATGCCTATCTGCGCCATGGTCCATACTCTCGCAGGTCTGACTCGAGGGGACCTCTGCGCTCACCTTCCACTGCCATGGCCGCTGGGGGGGTTGGCAGCAGCAGCAGCAGAAGCTCCATCAGCAGCAGCAGCCTCAGTCTTCAGTCGCTAATGAGTAGCTTTCTACACCCGCATAGTGAGGCTACTCATGAGCAGCAGGAAGACCTGGAGCAGGACCTGAACCAGCAGGTCATGTCATACTTTGACATGACCATGCCAACACACCTTGAGGATCCGCTGGACTTCTGGGCAGCCAAACTTGATTTGTGGCCGCAACTAGCAGAGTTTGCCCTGGAAAAGCTGTCCTGCCCGGCAAGTAGCGTGCCATCTGAGCGGGTGTTTAGTGCGGCGGGGGCCATAGTTACGGCGAGGAGAACTCGTCTGTCAACTAAAAATGTGGAGAGACTCACCTTTGTCAAAATGAATCAGGGATGGATCAGCCAGGATTTCCACCCACCAATGCCTGATGCATGCGACTAGATTCAGCATGGTGCCACGTTTTACACTTTCCAAATGGTGCAAAACATATTTATGTCTTTAGGCCATTTTTTGGGCTCCTGCTGCTGCTACTGTCAACTCCTGCCAACTCCAGGGTGTGATTCATCCAATTTTTGGGCTCCTGAAGCCAACTCCAGTGTATATTTGGGCTCCTGCTGCTGCTGCTGCCAACTTCTGCCAACTCCAGGGTGTGATTCATCCAATTTTTGGGCTCCTGAAGCCAACTCCAGTGTATATTTGGGCTCCTGCTGCTGCTACTGTCAACTCCTGCCAACTCCAGGCTGTGATTCATCCAATTTTTGGGCTCCTGAAGCCAACTCCAGTGTATATTTGGGCTCCTGCTGCTGCTACTGTCAACTCCTGCCAACTCCAGGGTGTGATTCATCCAATTTTTGGGCTCCTGAAGCCAACTCCAGTGTATATTTGGGCTCCTGCTGCTGCTACTGTCAACTCCTGCCAACTCCAGGCTGTGATTCATCCAATTTTTGGGCTCCTGAAGCCAACTCCAGTGTATATTTGGGCTCCTGCTGCTGCTGCTGCCAACTTCTGCCAACTCCAGGGTGTGATTCATCCAATTTTTGGGCTCCTGAAGCCAACTCCAGTGTATATTTGGGCTCCTGCTGCTGCTGCTGTCAACTCCTGCCAACTCCAGGGTGTGATTCATCCAATTTTTGGGCTCCTGAAGCCAACTCCAGTGTATATTTGGGCTCCTGCTGCTGCTGCTGCCAACTTCTGCCAACTCCAGGGTGTGATTCATCCAATTTTTGGGCTCCTGAAGCCAACTCCAGTGTATATTTGGGCTCCTGCTGCTGCTGCTGCCAACTTCTGCCAACTCCAGGGTGTGATTCATCCAATTTTTGGGCTCCTGAGGCCAACTCCAGTGTATATTTGGGCTCCTGCTGCTGCTACTGTCAACTCCTGCCAACTCCAGGCTGTGATTCATCCAATTTTTGGGCTCCTGAAGCCAACTCCAGTGTATATTTGGGCTCCTGCTGCTGCTACTGTCAACTCCTGCCAACTCCAGGGTGTGATTCATCCAATTTTTGGGCTCCTGAAGCCAACTCCAGTGTATATTTGGGCTCCTGCTGCTGCTACTGTCAACTCCTGCCAACTCCAGGGTGTGATTCATCCAATTTTTGGGCTCCTGAAGCCAACTCCAGTGTATATTTGGGCTCCTGCTGCTGCTGCTGCCAACTTCTGCCAACTCCAGGGTGTGATTCATCCAATTTTTGGGCTCCTGAAGCCAACTCCAGTGTATATTTGGGCTCCTGCTGCTGCTGCTGCCAACTTCTGCCAACTCCAGGGTGTGATTCATCCAATTTTTGGGCTCCTGAAGCCAACTCCAGTGTATATTTGGGCTCCTGCTGCTGCTACTGTCAACTCCTGCCAACTCCAGGGTGTGATTCATCCAATTTTTGGGCTCCTGAAGCCAACTCCAGTGTATATTTGGGCTCCTGCTGCTGCTGCTGTCAACTCCTGCCAACTCCAGGGTGTGATTCATCCAATTTTTGGGCTCCTGAAGCCAACTCCAGTGTATATTTGGGCTCCTGCTGCTGCTGCTGTCAACTCCTGCCAACTCCAGGGTGTGATTCATCCAATTTTTGGGCTCCTGAAGCCAACTCCAGTGTATATTTGGGCTCCTGCTGCTGCTGCTGCCAACTTCTGCCAACTCCAGGGTGTGATTCATCCAATTTTTGGGCTCCTGAAGCCAACTCCAGTGTATATTTGGGCTCCTGCTGCTGCTGCTGCCAACTCCTGCCAACTCCAGGGTGTGATTCATCCAATTTTTGGGCTCCTGAGGCCAACTCCAGTGTATATTTGGGCTCCTGCTGCTGCTACTGTCAACTCCTGCCAACTCCAGGCTGTGATTCATCCAATTTTTGGGCTCCTGAAGCCAACTCCAGTGTATATTTGGGCTCCTGCTGCTGCTACTGTCAACTCCTGCCAACTCCAGGGTGTGATTCATCCAATTTTTGGGCTCCTGAAGCCAACTCCAGTGTATATTTGGGCTCCTGCTGCTGCTGCTGCCAACTTCTGCCAACTCCAGGGTGTGATTCATCCAATTTTTGGGCTCCTGAAGCCAACTCCAGTGTATATTTGGGCTCCTGCTGCTGCTGCTGCCAACTTCTGCCAACTCCAGGGTGTGATTCATCCAATTTTTGGGCTCCTGAAGCCAACTCCAGTGTATATTTGGGCTCCTGCTGCTGCTGCTGTCAACTCCTGCCAACTCCAGGGTGTGATTCATCCAATTTTTGGGCTCCTGAAGCCAACTCCAGTGTATATTTGGGCTCCTGCTGCTGCTGCTGCCAACTTCTGCCAACTCCAGGGTGGATTCATCCAATTTTTGGGCTCCTGAAGCCAACTCCAGTGTATATTTGGGCTCCTGCTGCTGCTGCTGCCAACTCCTGCCAACTCCAGGGTGTGATTCATCCAATTTTTGGGCTCCTGAGGCCAACTCCAGTGTATATTTGGGCTCCTGCTGCTGCTACTGTCAACTCCTGCCAACTCCAGGCTGTGATTCATCCAATTTTTGGGCTCCTGAAGCCAACTCCAGTGTATATTTGGGCTCCTGCTGCTGCTACTGTCAACTCCTGCCAACTCCAGGGTGTGATTCATCCAATTTTTGGGCTCCTGAAGCCAACTCCAGTGTATATTTGGGCTCCTGCTGCTGCTGCTGCCAACTTCTGCCAACTCCAGGGTGTGATTCATCCAATTTTTGGGCTCCTGAAGCCAACTCCAGTGTATATTTGGGCTCCTGCTGCTGCTGCTGCCAACTTCTGCCAACTCCAGGCTGTGATTCATCCAATTTTTGGGCTCCTGAAGCCAACTCCAGTGTATATTTGGGCTCCTGCTGCTGCTGCTGTCAACTCCTGCCAACTCCAGGGTGTGATTCATCCAATTTTTGGGCTCCTGAAGCCAACTCCAGTGTATATTTGGGCTCCTGCTGCTGCTGCTGCCAACTCCTGCCAACTCCAGGGTGTGATTCATCCAATTTTTGGGCTCCTGAGGCCAACTCCAGTGTATATTTGGGCTCCTGCTGCTGCTGCTGTCAACTCCTGCCAACTCCAGGGTGTGATTCATCCAATTTTTGGGCTCCTGAAGCCAACTCCAGTGTATATTTGGGCTCCTGCTGCTGCTGCTGCCAACTTCTGCCAACTCCAGGGTGTGATTCATCCAATTTTTGGGCTCCTGAGGCCAACTCCAGTGTATATTTGGGCTCCTTCTGCCCCTCATAGTGATGCCACTTCAACTCTCTGCAATTGTGCCGCTCTGCGATTCTATTAGCGATGCCTCTGATCTGCATGTGATATTTCTTCAAAGTATTATTTAACTAACCCAGCACGCATCCTGTGCGTGTTACAGCAAGGCTGAATGGTTTACAACCCTATTGAGGCTGTAGGAGGCTCAGAAATAGCCGTTTTTAATAGCGATTCGTCGCGAATTTATTCGGGTCGAAACGATTTTTGTCGGAAAATTCGGCGAATCAGTCGAATCGAATTTTTCAAAAGTTCGCTCATCTCTACATATAACCATTTGCACTTATTATAATTGAAATTAGGCCTGATAAAGACACTTTTGCTGTGCATAGCACTACTTGTCCCAGGTTCACTGCTGGGTTTTTAGGGCATCCCATTCGGTGACTACAGCAGCCTCTGTTTAAGACCATATAACCATTTGCACTTATTCTAATTGAAATTAGGCCTGATAAAGACACTTTTGCTGTGCATAGCACTACTTGTCCCAGGTTCACTGCTGGGTTTTTAGGGCATCCCATTCTGTGACTACAGCAGCCTCTGTTTAAGACCATATAACCATTTGCACTTATTCTAATTGAAATTAGGCCTGATAAAGACACTTTTGCTGTGCATAGCACTACTTGTCCCAGGTTCACTGCTGGGTTTTTAGGGCATCCCATTCTGTGACTACAGCAGCCTCTGTTTAAGACCATATAACCATTTGCACTTATTCTAATTGAAATTAGGCCTGATAAAGACACTTTTGCTGTGCATAGCACTACTTGTCCCAGGTTCACTGCTGGGTTTTTAGGGCATCCCATTCTGTGACTACAGCAGCCTCTGTTTAAGACCATATAACCATTTGCACTTATTCTAATTGAAATTAGGCCTGATAAAGACACTTTTGCTGTGCATAGCACTACTTGTCCCAGGTTCACTGCTGGGTTTTTAGGGCATCCCATTTGGTGACTACATCAGCCTCTGTTTAAGACCATATAACCATTTGCACTTATTCTAATTGAAATTAGGCCTGATAAAGACACTTTTGCTGTTCATAGCACTACTTGTCCCAGGTTCACTGCTGGGTTTTTAGGGCATCCCATTCTGTGACTACAGCAGCCTCTGTTTAACACCATATAACCATTTGCACTTATTCTAATTGAAATTAGGCCTGATAAAGACACTTTTGCTGTGCATAGCACTACTTGTCCCAGGTTCACTGCTGGGTTTTTAGGGCATCCCATTCTGTGACTACAGCAGCCTCTGTTTAACACCATATAACCATTTGCACTTATTCTAATTGAAATTAGGCCTGATAAAGACACCTTTGCTGTGCATAGCACTACTTGTCCCAGGTTCACTGCTGGGTTTTTAGGACATCCCATTCTGTGACTACAGCAGCCTCTGTTTAACACCATATAACCATTTGCACTTATTATAATTGAAATTAGGCCTGATAAAGACACTTTTGCTGTTCATAGCACTACTTGTCCCAGGTTCACTGCTGGGTTTTTAGGGCATCCCATTCTGTGATTACAGCAGCCTCTGTCTAAGACCATATAACCATTTGCACTTATTCTAATTGAAATTAGGCCTGATAAAGACACTTTTGCTGTGCATAGCACTACTTGTCCCAGGTTCACTGCTGGGTTTTTAGGGCATCCCATTCTGTGACTACAGCAGCCTCTGTTTAACACCATATAACCATTTGCACTTATTATAATTGAAATTAGGCCTGATAAAGACACTTTTGCTGTGCATAGCACTACTTGTCCCAGGTTCACTGCTGGGTTTTTAGGGCATCCCTTTCTGTGACTACAGCAGCCTTTGTTTAACACCATATAACCATTTGCACTTATTATAATTGAAATTAGGCCTGATAAAGACAATTTTGCTGTTCATAGCACTACTTGTCCCAGGTTCACTGCTGGGTTTTTAGGGCATCCCATTCTGTGACTACAGCAGCCTCTGTTTAACACCATATAACCATTTGCACTTATTATAATTGAAATTAGGCCTGATAAAGACACTTTTGCTGTGCATAGCACTACTTGTCCCAGGTTCACTGCTGGGTTTTTAGGGCATCCCATTCGGTGACTACAGCAGCCTCTGTTTAAGACCATATAACCATTTGCACTTATTCTAATTGAAATTAGGCCTGATAAAGACACTTTTGCTGTGCATAGCACTACTTGTCCCAGGTTCACTGCTGGGTTTTTAGGGCATCCCATTCTGTGACTACAGCAGCCTCTGTTTAAGACCATATAACCATTTGCACTTATTCTAATTGAAATTAGGCCTGATAAAGACACTTTTGCTGTGCATAGCACTACTTGTCCCAGGTTCACTGCTGGGTTTTTAGGGCATCCCATTCTGTGACTACAGCAGCCTCTGTTTAACACCATATAACCATTTGCACTTATTCTAATTGAAATTAGGCCTGGTAAAGACACTTTTGCTTTTCATAGCACTACTTGTCCCAGGTTCACTGCTGGGTTTTTAGGGCATCCCATTCTGTGACTACAGCAGCCTCTGTTTAACACCATATAACCATTTGCACTTATTCTAATTGAAATTAGGCCTGATAAAGACACTTTTGCTGTGCATAGCACTACTTGTCCCAGGTTCACTGCTGGGTTCTTAGGGCATCCCATTCTGTGACTACAGCAGCCTCTGTTTAACACCATATAACCATTTGCACTTATTATAATTGAAATTAGGCCTGATAAAGAAACTTTTGCTGTGCATAGCACTACTTGTCCCAGGTTCACTGCTGGGTTTTTAGGGCATCCCTTTCTGTGACTACAGCAGCCTTTTTTTAACACCATATAACCATTTGCACTTATTATAATTGAAATTAGGCCTGATAAAGACAATTTTGCTGTTCATAGCACTACTTGTCCCAGGTTCACTGCTGGGTTTTTAGGGCATCCCATTCTGTGACTACAGCAGCCTCTGTTTAACACCATATAACCATTTGCACTTATTATAATTGAAATTAGGCCTGATAAAGACACTTTTGCTGTGCATAGCACTACTTGTCCCAGGTTCACTGCTGGGTTTTTAGGGCATCCCATTCGGTGACTACAGCAGCCTCTGTTTAAGACCATATAACCATTTGCACTTATTCTAATTGAAATTAGGCCTGATAAAGACACTTTTGCTGTGCATAGCACTACTTGTCCCAGGTTCACTGCTGGGTTTTTAGGGCATCCCATTCTGTGACTACAGCAGCCTCTGTTTAAGACCATATAACCATTTGCACTTATTCTAATTGAAATTAGGCCTGATAAAGACACTTTTGCTGTGCATAGCACTACTTGTCCCAGGTTCACTGCTGGGTTTTTAGGGCATCCCATTCTGTGACTACAGCAGCCTCTGTTTAACACCATATAACCATTTGCACTTATTCTAATTGAAATTAGGCCTGGTAAAGACACTTTTGCTTTTCATAGCACTACTTGTCCCAGGTTCACTGCTGGGTTTTTAGGGCATCCCATTCTGTGACTACAGCAGCCTCTGTTTAACACCATATAACCATTTGCACTTATTCTAATTGAAATTAGGCCTGATAAAGACACTTTTGCTGTGCATAGCACTACTTGTCCCAGGTTCACTGCTGGGTTCTTAGGGCATCCCATTCTGTGACTACAGCAGCCTCTGTTTAACACCATATAACCATTTGCACTTATTATAATTGAAATTAGGCCTGATAAAGAAACTTTTGCTGTGCATAGCACTACTTGTCCCAGGTTCACTGCTGGGTTTTTAGGGCATCCCGTTCTGTGACTACAGCAGCCTCTGTTTAAGACCATATAACCATTTGCACTTATTCTAATTGAAATTAGGCCTGATAAAGACACTTTTGCTGTGCATAGCACTACTTGTCCCAGGTTCACTGCTGGGTTTTTAGGGCATCCCTTTCTGTGACTACAGCAGCCTCTGTTTAACACCATATAACCATTTGCACTTATTATAATTGAAATTAGGCCTGATAAAGACAATTTTGCTGTTCATAGCACTACTTGTCCCAGGTTCACTGCTGGGTTTTTAGGGCATCCCATTCTGTGACTACAGCAGCCTCTGTTTAACACCATATAACCATTTGCACTTATTCTAATTGAAATTAGGCCTGATAAAGACACTTTTGCTGTTCATAGCACTACTTGTCCCAGGTTCACTGCTGGGTTTTTAGGGCATCCCATTCTGTGACTACAGCAGCCTCTGTTTAACACCATATAACCATTTGCACTTATTCTAATTGAAATTAGGCCTGATAAAGACACTTTTGCTGTTCATAGCACTACTTGTCCCAGGTTCACTGCTGGGTTTTTAGGGCATCCCATTCTGTGACTACAGCAGCCTCTGTTTAACACCATATAACCATTTGCACTTATTCTAATTGAAATTAGGCCTGATAAAGACACTTTTGCTGTTCATAGCACTACTTGTCCCAGGTTCACTGCTGGGTTTTTAGGGCATCCCTTTCTGTGACTACAGCAGCCTCTATTTAACACCATATAACCATTTGCACTTATTATAATTGAAATTAGGCCTGATAAAGACAATTTTGCTGTTCATAGCACTACTTGTCCCAGGTTCACTGCTGGGTTTTTAGGGCATCCCATTCTGTGACTACAGCAGCCTCTGTTTAAGACCATATAACCATTTGCACTTATTCTAATTGAAATTAGGCCTGATAAAGACACTTTTGCTGTGCATAGCACTACTTGTCCCAGGTTCACTGCTGGGTTTTTAGGGCATCCCATTCGGTGACTACAGCAGCCTCTGTTTAAGACCATATAACCATTTGCACTTATTCTAATTGAAATTAGGCCTGATAAAGACACTTTTGCTGTTCATAGCACTACTTGTCCCAGGTTCACTGCTGGGTTTTTAGGGCATCCCATTCTGTGACTACAGCAGCCTCTGTTTAACACCATATAACCATTTGCACTTATTCTAATTGAAATTAGGCCTGATAAAGACACTTTTGCTGTGCATAGCACTACTTGTCCCAGGTTCACTGCTGGGTTTTTAGGGCATCCCATTCTGTGACTACAGCAGCCTCTGTTTAACACCATATAACCATTTGCACTTATTCTAATTGAAATTAGGCCTGATAAAGACACTTTTGCTGTGCATAGCACTACTTGTCCCAGGTTCACTGCTGGGTTTTTAGGGCATCCCTTTCTGTGACTACAGCAGCCTCTGTTTAACACCATATAACCATTTGCACTTATTATAATTGAAATTAGGCCTGATAAAGACAATTTTGCTGTTCATAGCACTACTTGTCCCAGGTTCACTGCTGGGTTTTTAGGGCATCCCATTCGGTGACTACAGCAGCCTCTGTTTAAGACCATATAACCATTTGCACTTATTCTAATTGAAATTAGGCCTGATAAAGACACTTTTGCTGTGCATAGCACTACTTGTCCCAGGTTCACTGCTGGGTTTTTAGGGCATCCCATTCTGTGACTACAGCAGCCTCTGTTTAAGACCATATAACCATTTGCACTTATTCTAATTGAAATTAGGCCTGATAAAGACACTTTTGCTGTGCATAGCACTACTTGTCCCAGGTTCACTGCTGGGTTTTTAGGGCATCCCATTCTGTGACTACAGCAGCCTCTGTTTAACACCATATAACCATTTGCACTTATTCTAATTGAAATTAGGCCTGGTAAAGACACTTTTGCTTTTCATAGCACTACTTGTCCCAGGTTCACTGCTGGGTTTTTAGGGCATCCCATTCTGTGACTACAGCAGCCTCTGTTTAACACCATATAACCATTTGCACTTATTCTAATTGAAATTAGGCCTGATAAAGACACTTTTGCTGTGCATAGCACTACTTGTCCCAGGTTCACTGCTGGGTTCTTAGGGCATCCCATTCTGTGACTACAGCAGCCTCTGTTTAACACCATATAACCATTTGCACTTATTATAATTGAAATTAGGCCTGATAAAGAAACTTTTGCTGTGCATAGCACTACTTGTCCCAGGTTCACTGCTGGGTTTTTAGGGCATCCCTTTCTGTGACTACAGCAGCCTTTTTTTAACACCATATAACCATTTGCACTTATTATAATTGAAATTAGGCCTGATAAAGACAATTTTGCTGTTCATAGCACTACTTGTCCCAGGTTCACTGCTGGGTTTTTAGGGCATCCCATTCTGTGACTACAGCAGCCTCTGTTTAACACCATATAACCATTTGCACTTATTATAATTGAAATTAGGCCTGATAAAGACACTTTTGCTGTGCATAGCACTACTTGTCCCAGGTTCACTGCTGGGTTTTTAGGGCATCCCATTCGGTGACTACAGCAGCCTCTGTTTAAGACCATATAACCATTTGCACTTATTCTAATTGAAATTAGGCCTGATAAAGACACCTTTGCTGTGCATAGCACTACTTGTCCCAGGTTCACTGC
Organism: Gastrophryne carolinensis; assembly: GCA_027917425.1. Taxonomy (NCBI): domain Eukaryota; kingdom Metazoa; phylum Chordata; class Amphibia; order Anura; family Microhylidae; genus Gastrophryne; species Gastrophryne carolinensis. The sequence goes on from CM051241.1 coordinate 74,725,535, forward strand.
TGGGTTTTTAGGGCATCCCATTCTGTGACTACAGCAGCCTCTGTTTAAGACCATATAACCATTTGCACTTATTCTAATTGAAATTAGGCCTGATAAAGACACTTTTGCTGTGCATAGCACTACTTGTCCCAGGTTCACTGCTGGGTTTTTAGGGCATCCCATTCTGTGACTACAGCAGCCTCTGTTTAACACCATATAACCATTTGCACTTATTCTAATTGAAATTAGGCCTGGTAAAGACACTTTTGCTTTTCATAGCACTACTTGTCCCAGGTTCACTGCTGGGTTTTTAGGGCATCCCATTCTGTGACTACAGCAGCCTCTGTTTAACACCATATAACCATTTGCACTTATTCTAATTGAAATTAGGCCTGATAAAGACACTTTTGCTGTGCATAGCACTACTTGTCCCAGGTTCACTGCTGGGTTCTTAGGGCATCCCATTCTGTGACTACAGCAGCCTCTGTTTAACACCATATAACCATTTGCACTTATTATAATTGAAATTAGGCCTGATAAAGAAACTTTTGCTGTGCATAGCACTACTTGTCCCAGGTTCACTGCTGGGTTTTTAGGGCATCCCGTTCTGTGACTACAGCAGCCTCTGTTTAAGACCATATAACCATTTGCACTTATTCTAATTGAAATTAGGCCTGATAAAGACACTTTTGCTGTGCATAGCACTACTTGTCCCAGGTTCACTGCTGGGTTTTTAGGGCATCCCTTTCTGTGACTACAGCAGCCTCTGTTTAACACCATATAACCATTTGCACTTATTATAATTGAAATTAGGCCTGATAAAGACAATTTTGCTGTTCATAGCACTACTTGTCCCAGGTTCACTGCTGGGTTTTTAGGGCATCCCATTCTGTGACTACAGCAGCCTCTGTTTAACACCATATAACCATTTGCACTTATTCTAATTGAAATTAGGCCTGATAAAGACACTTTTGCTGTTCATAGCACTACTTGTCCCAGGTTCACTGCTGGGTTTTTAGGGCATCCCATTCTGTGACTACAGCAGCCTCTGTTTAACACCATATAACCATTTGCACTTATTCTAATTGAAATTAGGCCTGATAAAGACACTTTTGCTGTTCATAGCACTACTTGTCCCAGGTTCACTGCTGGGTTTTTAGGGCATCCCATTCTGTGACTACAGCAGCCTCTGTTTAACACCATATAACCATTTGCACTTATTCTAATTGAAATTAGGCCTGATAAAGACACTTTTGCTGTTCATAGCACTACTTGTCCCAGGTTCACTGCTGGGTTTTTAGGGCATCCCTTTCTGTGACTACAGCAGCCTCTATTTAACACCATATAACCATTTGCACTTATTATAATTGAAATTAGGCCTGATAAAGACAATTTTGCTGTTCATAGCACTACTTGTCCCAGGTTCACTGCTGGGTTTTTAGGGCATCCCATTCTGTGACTACAGCAGCCTCTGTTTAAGACCATATAACCATTTGCACTTATTCTAATTGAAATTAGGCCTGATAAAGACACTTTTGCTGTGCATAGCACTACTTGTCCCAGGTTCACTGCTGGGTTTTTAGGGCATCCCATTCGGTGACTACAGCAGCCTCTGTTTAAGACCATATAACCATTTGCACTTATTCTAATTGAAATTAGGCCTGATAAAGACACTTTTGCTGTTCATAGCACTACTTGTCCCAGGTTCACTGCTGGGTTTTTAGGGCATCCCATTCTGTGACTACAGCAGCCTCTGTTTAACACCATATAACCATTTGCACTTATTCTAATTGAAATTAGGCCTGATAAAGACACTTTTGCTGTGCATAGCACTACTTGTCCCAGGTTCACTGCTGGGTTTTTAGGGCATCCCATTCTGTGACTACAGCAGCCTCTGTTTAACACCATATAACCATTTGCACTTATTCTAATTGAAATTAGGCCTGATAAAGACACTTTTGCTGTGCATAGCACTACTTGTCCCAGGTTCACTGCTGGGTTTTTAGGGCATCCCTTTCTGTGACTACAGCAGCCTCTGTTTAACACCATATAACCATTTGCACTTATTATAATTGAAATTAGGCCTGATAAAGACAATTTTGCTGTTCATAGCACTACTTGTCCCAGGTTCACTGCTGGGTTTTTAGGGCATCCCATTCTGTGACTACAGCAGCCTCTGTTTAACACCATATAACCATTTGCACTTATTCTAATTGAAATTAGGCCTGATAAAGACACTTTTGCTGTTCATAGCACTACTTGTCCCAGGTTCACTGCTGGGTTTTTAGGGCATCCCATTCGGTGACTACAGCAGCCTCTGTTTAAGACCATATAACCATTTGCACTTATTCTAATTGAAATTAGGCCTGATAAAGACACTTTTGCTGTGCATAGCACTACTTGTCCCAGGTTCACTGCTGGGTTTTTAGGGCATCCCATTCTGTGACTACAGCAGCCTCTGTTTAAGACCATATAACCATTTGCACTTATTCTAATTGAAATTAGGCCTGATAAAGACACTTTTGCTGTGCATAGCACTACTTGTCCCAGGTTCACTGCTGGGTTTTTAGGGCATCCCATTCTGTGACTACAGCAGCCTCTGTTTAAGACCATATAACCATTTGCACTTATTCTAATTGAAATTAGGCCTGGTAAAGACACTTTTGCTGTTCATAGCACTACTTGTCCCAGGTTCACTGCTGGGTTTTTAGGGCATCCCATTCTGTGACTACAGCAGCCTCTGTTTAACACCATATAACCATTTGCACTTATTCTAATTGAAATTAGGCCTGATAAAGACACTTTTGCTGTTCATAGCACTACTTGTCCCAGGTTCACTGCTGGGTTTTTAGGGCATCCCATTCTGTGACTACAGCAGCCTCTGTTTAACACCATATAACCATTTGCACTTATTCTAATTGAAATTAGGCCTGATAAAGACACTTTTGCTGTTCATAGCACTACTTGTCCCAGGTTCACTGCTGGGTTTTTAGGGCATCCCTTTCTGTGACTACAGCAGCCTCTATTTAACACCATATAACCATTTGCACTTATTATAATTGAAATTAGGCCTGATAAAGACAATTTTGCTGTTCATAGCACTACTTGTCCCAGGTTCACTGCTGGCTTTTTAGGGCATCCCATTCTGTGACTACAGCAGCCTCTGTTTAAGACCATATAACCATTTGCACTTATTCTAATTGAAATTAGGCCTGATAAAGACACTTTTGCTGTGCATAGCACTACTTGTCCCAGGTTCACTGCTGGGTTTTTAGGGCATCCCATTCGGTGACTACAGCAGCCTCTGTTTAAGACCATATAACCATTTGCACTTATTCTAATTGAAATTAGGCCTGATAAAGACACTTTTGCTGTTCATAGCACTACTTGTCCCAGGTTCACTGCTGGGTTTTTAGGGCATCCCATTCTGTGACTACAGCAGCCTCTGTTTAACACCATATAACCATTTGCACTTATTCTAATTGAAATTAGGCCTGATAAAGACACCTTTGCTGTTCATAGCACTACTTGTCCCAGGTTCACTGCTGGGTTTTTAGGGCATCCCATTCTGTGACTACATCAGCCTCTGTTTAACACCATATAACCATTTGCACTTATTCTAATTGAAATTAGGCCTGATAAAGACACTTTTGCTGTGCATAGCACTACTTGTCCCAGGTTCACTGCTGGGTTTTTAGGGCATCCCATTCTGTGACTACAGCAGCCTCTGTTTAACACCATATAACCATTTGCACTTATTCTAATTGAAATTAGGCCTGATAAAGACACTTTTGCTGTGCATAGCACTACTTGTCCCAGGTTCACTGCTGGGTTTTTAGGGCATCCCATTCTGTGACTACAGCAGCCTCTGTTTAACACCATATAACCATTTGCACTTATTCTAATTGAAATTAGGCCTGATAAAGACACTTTTGCTGTGCATAGCACTACTTGTCCCAGGTTCACTGCTGGGTTTTTAGGGCATCCCATTCGGTGACTACAGCAGCCTCTGTTTAAGACCATATAACCATTTGCACTTATTCTAATTGAAATTAGGCCTGATAAAGACACTTTTGCTGTTCATAGCACTACTTGTCCCAGGTTCACTGCTGGGTTTTTAGGGCATCCCATTCTGTGACTACAGCAGCCTCTGTTTAACACCATATAACCATTTGCACTTATTCTAATTGAAATTAGGCCTGATAAAGACACCTTTGCTGTTCATAGCACTACTTGTCCCAGGTTCACTGCTGGGTTTTTAGGGCATCCCATTCTGTGACTACATCAGCCTCTGTTTAACACCATATAACCATTTGCACTTATTCTAATTGAAATTAGGCCTGATAAAGACACTTTTGCTGTGCATAGCACTACTTGTCCCAGGTTCACTGCTGGGTTTTTAGGGCATCCCATTCTGTGACTACAGCAGCCTCTGTTTAACACCATATAACCATTTGCACTTATTCTAATTGAAATTAGGCCTGATAAAGACACTTTTGCTGTGCATAGCACTACTTGTCCCAGGTTCACTGCTGGGTTTTTAGGGCATCCCTTTCTGTGACTACAGCAGCCTCTGTTTAACACCATATAACCATTTGCACTTATTATAATTGAAATTAGGCCTGATAAAGACAATTTTGCTGTTCATAGCACTACTTGTCCCAGGTTCACTGCTGGGTTTTTAGGGCATCCCATTCTGTGACTACAGCAGCCTCTGTTTAACACCATATAACCATTTGCACTTATTCTAATTGAAATTAGGCCTGATAAAGACACTTTTGCTGTTCATAGCACTACTTGTCCCTGGTTCACTGCTGGGTTTTTAGGGCATCCCATTCGGTGACTACAGCAGCCTCTGTTTAAGACCATATAACCATTTGCACTTATTCTAATTGAAATTAGGCCTGATAAAGACACTTTTGCTGTGCATAGCACTACTTGTCCCAGGTTCACTGCTGGGTTTTTAGGGCATCCCATTCTGTGACTACAGCAGCCTCTGTTTAAGACCATATAACCATTTGCACTTATTCTAATTGAAATTAGGCCTGGTAAAGACACTTTTGCTGTTCATAGCACTACTTGTCCCAGGTTCACTGCTGGGTTTTTAGGGCATCCCATTCTGTGACTACAGCAGCCTCTGTTTAACACCATATAACCATTTGCACTTATTCTAATTGAAATTAGGCCTGATAAAGACACTTTTGCTGTTCATAGCACTACTTGTCCCAGGTTCACTGCTGGGTTTTTAGGGCATCCCATTCTGTGACTACAGCAGCCTCTGTTTAACACCATATAACCATTTGCACTTATTCTAATTGAAATTAGGCCTGATAAAGACACTTTTGCTGTTCATAGCACTACTTGTCCCAGGTTCACTGCTGGGTTTTTAGGGCATCCCTTTCTGTGACTACAGCAGCCTCTATTTAACACCATATAACCATTTGCACTTATTATAATTGAAATTAGGCCTGATAAAGACAATTTTGCTGTTCATAGCACTACTTGTCCCAGGTTCACTGCTGGGTTTTTAGGGCATCCCATTCTGTGACTACAGCAGCCTCTGTTTAAGACCATATAACCATTTGCACTTATTCTAATTGAAATTAGGCCTGATAAAGACACTTTTGCTGTGCATAGCACTACTTGTCCCAGGTTCACTGCTGGGTTTTTAGGGCATCCCATTCGGTGACTACAGCAGCCTCTGTTTAAGACCATATAACCATTTGCACTTATTCTAATTGAAATTAGGCCTGATAAAGACACTTTTGCTGTTCATAGCACTACTTGTCCCAGGTTCACTGCTGGGTTTTTAGGGCATCCCATTCTGTGACTACAGCAGCCTCTGTTTAACACCATATAACCATTTGCACTTATTCTAATTGAAATTAGGCCTGATAAAGACACCTTTGCTGTTCATAGCACTACTTGTCCCAGGTTCACTGCTGGGTTTTTAGGGCATCCCATTCTGTGACTACATCAGCCTCTGTTTAACACCATATAACCATTTGCACTTATTCTAATTGAAATTAGGCCTGATAAAGACACTTTTGCTGTGCATAGCACTACTTGTCCCAGGTTCACTGCTGGGTTTTTAGGGCATCCCATTCTGTGACTACAGCAGCCTCTGTTTAACACCATATAACCATTTGCACTTATTCTAATTGAAATTAGGCCTGATAAAGACACTTTTGCTGTGCATAGCACTACTTGTCCCAGGTTCACTGCTGGGTTTTTAGGGCATCCCTTTCTGTGACTACAGCAGCCTCTGTTTAACACCATATAACCATTTGCACTTATTATAATTGAAATTAGGCCTGATAAAGACAATTTTGCTGTTCATAGCACTACTTGTCCCAGGTTCACTGCTGGGTTTTTAGGGCATCCCATTCTGTGACTACAGCAGCCTCTGTTTAACACCATATAACCATTTGCACTTATTCTAATTGAAATTAGGCCTGATAAAGACACTTTTGCTGTTCATAGCACTACTTGTCCCAGGTTCACTGCTGGGTTTTTAGGGCATCCCATTCGGTGACTACAGCAGCCTCTGTTTAAGACCATATAACCATTTGCACTTATTCTAATTGAAATTAGGCCTGATAAAGACACTTTTGCTGTGCATAGCACTACTTGTCCCAGGTTCACTGCTGGGTTTTTAGGGCATCCCATTCTGTGACTACAGCAGCCTCTGTTTAAGACCATATAACCATTTGCACTTATTCTAATTGAAATTAGGCCTGATAAAGACACTTTTGCTGTGCATAGCACTACTTGTCCCAGGTTCACTGCTGGGTTTTTAGGGCATCCCATTCTGTGACTACAGCAGCCTCTGTTTAAGACCATATAACCATTTGCACTTATTCTAATTGAAATTAGGCCTGGTAAAGACACTTTTGCTGTTCATAGCACTACTTGTCCCAGGTTCACTGCTGGGTTTTTAGGGCATCCCATTCTGTGACTACAGCAGCCTCTGTTTAACACCATATAACCATTTGCACTTATTCTAATTGAAATTAGGCCTGATAAAGACACTTTTGCTGTGCATAGCACTACTTGTCCCAGGTTCACTGCTGGGTTCTTAGGGCATCCCATTCTGTGACTACAGCAGCCTCTGTTTAACACCATATAACCATTTGCACTTATTATAATTGAAATTAGGCCTGATAAAGAAACTTTTGCTGTGCATAGCACTACTTGTCCCAGGTTCACTGCTGGGTTTTTAGGGCATCCCATTCTATGACTACAGCAGCCTCTGTTTAAGACCATATAACCATTTGCACTTATTCTAATTGAAATTAGGCCTGATAAAGACACTTTTGCTGTGCATAGCACTACTTGTCCCAGGTTCACTGCTGGGTTTTTAGGGCATCCCATTCTGTGACTACAGCAGCCTCTGTTTAACACCATATAACCATTTGCACTTATTCTAATTGAAATTAGGCCTGATAAAGACACTTTTGCTGTTCATAGCACTACTTGTCCCAGGTTCACTGCTGGGTTTTTAGGGCATCCCATTCTGTGACTACAGCAGCCTCTGTTTAACACCATATAACCATTTGCACTTATTCTAATTGAAATTAGGCCTGATAAAGACACTTTTGCTGTTCATAGCACTACTTGTCCCAGGTTCACTGCTGGGTTTTTAGGGCATCCCATTCTGTGACTACAGCAGCCTCTGTTTAACACCATATAACCATTTGCACTTATTCTAATTGAAATTAGGCCTGATAAAGACACTTTTGCTGTTCATAGCACTACTTGTCCCAGGTTCACTGCTGGGTTTTTAGGGCATCCCTTTCTGTGACTACAGCAGCCTCTGTTTAACACCATATAACCATTTGCAATTATTATAATTGAAATTAGGCCTGATAAAGACAATTTTGCTGTTCATAGCACTACTTGTCCCAGGTTCACTGCTGGGTTTTTAGGGCATCCCATTCTGTGACTACAGCAGCCTCTGTTTAAGACCATATAACCATTTGCACTTATTCTAATTGAAATTAGGCCTGATAAAGACACTTTTGCTGTGCATAGCACTACTTGTCCCAGGTTCACTGCTGGGTTTTTAGGGCATCCCATTCAGGGCCTACAGCAGCCTCTGTTTAAGACCATATAACCATTTGCACTTATTCTAATTGAAATTAGGCCTGATAAAGACACTTTTGCTGTTCATAGCACTACTTGTCCCAGGTTCACTGCTGGGTTTTTAGGGCATCCCATTCTGTGACTACAGCAGCCTCTGTCTAACACCATATAACCATTTGCACTTATTCTAATTGAAATTAGGCCTGATAAAGACACTTTTGCTGTTCATAGCACTACTTGTCCCAGGTTCACTGCTGGGTTTTTAGGGCATCCCATTCTGTGACTACATCAGCCTCTGTTTAACACCATATAACCATTTGCACTTATTCTAATTGAAATTAGGCCTGATAAAGACACTTTTGCTGTGCATAGCACTACTTGTCCCAGGTTCACTGCTGGGTTTTTAGGGCATCCCATTCGGTGACTACAGCAGCCTCTGTTTAAGACCATATAACCATTTGCACTTATTATAATTGAAATTAGGCCTGATAAAGACACTTTTGCTGTTCATAGCACTACTTGTCCCAGGTTCACTGCTGGGTTTTTAGGGCATCCCATTCGGTGACTACAGCAGCATCTGTTTAACACCATATAACCATTTGCACTTATTCTAATTGAAATTAGGCCTGATAAAGACACTTTTGCTGTTCATAGCACTACTTGTCCCAGGTTCACTGCTGGGTTTTTAGGGCATCCCATTCTGTGACTACAGCAGCCTCTGTTTAAGACCATATAACCATTTGCACTTATTCTAATTGAAATTAGGCCTGATAAAGACACTTTTGCTGTGCATAGCACTACTTGTCCCAGGTTCACTGCTGGGTTCTTAGGGCATCCCATTCTGTGACTACAGCAGCCTCTGTTTAACACCATATAACCATTTGCACTTATTATAATTGAAATTAGGCCTGATAAAGAAACTTTTGCTGTGCATAGCACTACTTGTCCCAGGTTCACTGCTGGGTTTTTAGGGCATCCCGTTCTGTGACTACAGCAGCCTCTGTTTAAGACCATATAACCATTTGCACTTATTCTAATTGAAATTTGGCCTGATAAAGACACTTTTGCTGTGCATAGCACTACTTGTCCCAGGTTCACTGCTGGGTTTTTAGGGCATCCCATTCTGTGACTACAGCAGCCTCTGTTTAACACCATATAACCATTTGCACTTATTCTAATTGAAATTAGGCCTGATAAAGACACTTTTGCTGTTCATAGCACTACTTGTCCCAGGTTCACTGCTGGGTTTTTAGGGCATCCCATTCTGTGACTACAGCAGCCTCTGTTTAACACCATATAACCATTTGCACTTATTCTAATTGAAATTAGGCCTGATAAAGACACTTTTGCTGTTCATAGCACTACTTGTCCCAGGTTCACTGCTGGGTTTTTAGGGCATCCCATTCTGTGACTACAGCAGCCTCTGTTTAACACCATATAACCATTTGCACTTATTCTAATTGAAATTAGGCCTGATAAAGACACTTTTGCTGTTCATAGCACTACTTGTCCCAGGTTCACTGCTGGGTTTTTAGGGCATCCCTTTCTGTGACTACAGCAGCCTCTGTTTAACACCATATAACCATTTGCACTTATTATAATTGAAATTAGGCCTGATAAAGACAATTTTGCTGTTCATAGCACTACTTGTCCCAGGTTCACTGCTGGGTTTTTAGGGCATCCCATTCTGTGACTACAGCAGCCTCTGTTTAAGACCATATAACCATTTGCACTTATTCTAATTGAAATTAGGCCTGATAAAGACACTTTTACTGTGCATAGCAATACTTGTCCCAGGTTCACTGCTGGGTTTTTAGGGCATCCCATTCTGTGACTACAGCAGCCTCTGTTTAAGACCATATAACCATTTGCACTTATTCTAATTGAAATTAGGCCTGGTAAAGACACTTTTGCTGTTCATAGCACTACTTGTCCCAGGTTCACTGCTGGGTTTTTAGGGCATCCCATTCTGTGACTACAGCAGCCTCTGTTTAACACCATATAACCATTTGCACTTATTCTAATTGAAATTAGGCCTGATAAAGACACTTTTGCTGTGCATAGCACTACTTGTCCCAGGTTCACTGCTGGGTTCTTAGGGCATCCCATTCTGTGACTACATCAGCCTCTGTTTAACACCATATAACCATTTGCACTTATTATAATTGAAATTAGGCCTGATAAAGAAACTTTTGCTGTGCATAGCACTACTTGTCCCAGGTTCACTGCTGGGTTTTTAGGGCATCCCATTCTGTGACTACAGCAGCCTCTGTTTAAGACCATATAACCATTTGCACTTATTCTAATTGAAATTAGGCCTGATAAAGACACTTTTGCTGTGCATAGCACTACTTGTCCCAGGTTCACTGCTGGGTTTTTAGGGCATCCCATTCTGTGACTACAGCAGCCTCTGTTTAACACCATATAACCATTTGCACTTATTCTAATTGAAATTAGGCCTGATAAAGACACTTTTGCTGTTCAGAGCACTACTTGTCCCAGGTTCACTGCTGGGTTTTTAGGGCATCCCATTCTGTGACTACAGCAGCCTCTGTTTAACACCATATAACCATTTGCACTTATTCTAATTGAAATTAGGCCTGATAAAGACACTTTTGCTGTGCATAGCACTACTTGTCCCAGGTTCACTGCTGGGTTCTTAGGGCATCCCATTCTGTGACTACAGCAGCCTCTGTTTAACACCATATAACCATTTGCACTTATTATAATTGAAATTAGGCCTGATAAAGAAACTTTTGCTGTGCATAGCACTACTTGTCCCAGGTTCACTGCTGGGTTTTTAGGGCATCCCGTTCTGTGACTACAGCAGCCTCTGTTTAAGACCATATAACCATTTGCACTTATTCTAATTGAAATTAGGCCTGATAAAGACACTTTTGCTGTGCATAGCACTACTTGTCCCAGGTTCACTGCTGGGTTTTTAGGGCATCCCATTCTGTGACTACAGCAGCCTCTGTTTAACACCATATAACCATTTGCACTTATTCTAATTGAAATTAGGCATGATAAAGACACTTTTGCTGTTCATAGCACTACTTGTCCCAGGTTCACTGCTGGGTTTTTAGGGCATCCCATTCTGTGACTACAGCAGCCTCTGTTTAACACCATATAACCATTTGCACTTATTCTAATTGAAATTAGGCCTGATAAAGACACTTTTGCTGTTCATAGCACTACTTGTCCCAGGTTCACTGCTGGGTTTTTAGGGCATCCCATTCTGTGACTACAGCAGCCTCTGTTTAACACCATATAACCATTTGCACTTATTCTAATTGAAATTAGGCCTGATAAAGACACTTTTGCTGTTCATAGCACTACTTGTCCCAGGTTCACTGCTGGGTTTTTAGGGCATCCCTTTCTGTGACTACAGCAGCCTCTGTTTAACACCATATAACCATTTGCACTTATTATAATTGAAATTAGGCCTGATAAAGACAATTTTGCTGTTCATAGCACTACTTGTCCCAGGTTCACTGCTGGGTTTTTAGGGCATCCCATTCTGTGACTACAGCAGCCTCTGTTTAAGACCATATAACCATTTGCACTTATTCTAATTGAAATTAGGCCTGATAAAGACACTTTTGCTGTGCATAGCACTACTTGTCCCAGGTTCACTGCTGGGTTTTTAGGGCATCCCATTCGGTGACTACAGCAGCCTCTGTTTAAGACCATATAACCATTTGCACTTATTCTAATTGAAATTAGGCCTGATAAAGACACTTTTGCTGTTCATAGCACTACTTGTCCCAGGTTCACTGCTGGGTTTTTAGGGCATCCCATTCTGTGACTACAGCAGCCTCTGTTTAACACCATATAACCATTTGCACTTATTCTAATTGAAATTAGGCCTGATAAAGACACTTTTGCTGTTCATAGCACTACTTGTCCCAGGTTCACTGCTGGGTTTTTAGGGCATCCCATTCTGTGACTACATCAGCCTCTGTTTAACACCATATAACCATTTGCACTTATTCTAATTGAAATTAGGCCTGATAAAGACACTTTTGCTGTGCATAGCACTACTTGTCCCAGGTTCACTGCTGGGTTTTTAGGGCATCCCATTCTGTGACTACAGCAGCCTCTGTTTAACACCATATAACCATTTGCACTTATTCTAATTGAAATTAGGCCTGATAAAGACACTTTTGCTGTGCATAGCACTACTTGTCCCAGGTTCACTGCTGGGTTTTTAGGGCATCCCTTTCTGTGACTACAGCAGCCTCTGTTTAACACCATATAACCATTTGCACTTATTATAATTGAAATTAGGCCTGATAAAGACAATTTTGCTGTTCATAGCACTACTTGTCCCAGGTTCACTGCTGGGTTTTTAGGGCATCCCATTCTGTGACTACAGCAGCCTCTGTTTAACACCATATAACCATTTGCACTTATTATAATTGAAATTAGGCCTGATAAAGACACTTTTGCTGTTCATAGCACTACTTGTCCCAGGTTCACTGCTGGGTTTTTAGGGCATCCCATTCGGTGACTACAGCTGCCTCGGTTTAAGACCATATAACCATTTGCACTTGTTCTAATTGAAATTAGGCCTGATAAAGACACTTTTGCTGTGCATAGCACTACTTGTCCCAGGTTCACTGCTGGGTTTTTAGGGCATCCCATTCTGTGACAACAGCAGCCTCTGTTTAACACCATATAACCATTTGCACTTATTCTAATTGAAATTAGGCCTGATAAAGACACTTTTGCTGTGCATAGCACTACTTGTCCCAGGTTCACTGCTGGGTTTTTAGGGCATCCCATTCTGTGACTACAGCAGCCTCTGTTTAAGACCATATAACCATTTGCACTTATTCTAATTGAAATTAGGCCTGGTAAAGACACTTTTGCTGTTCATAGCACTACTTGTCCCAGGTTCACTGCTGGGTTTTTAGGGCATCCCATTCTGTGACTACAGCAGCCTCTAATTAACACCATATAACCATTTGCACTTATTCTAATTGAAATTAGGCCTGATAAAGACACTTTTGCTGTGCATAGCACTACTTGTCCCAGGTTCACTGCTGGGTTCTTAGGGCATCCCATTCTGTGACTACAGCAGCCTCTGTTTAACACCATATAACCATTTGCACTTATTATAATTGAAATTAGGCCTGATAAAGAAACTTTTGCTGTGCATAGCACTACTTGTCCCAGGTTCACTGCTGGGTTTTTAGGGCATCCCATTCTGTGACTACAGCAGCCTCTGTTTAAGACCATATAACCATTTGCACTTATTCTAATTGAAATTAGGCCTGATAAAGACACTTTTGCGGTGCATAGCACTACTTGTCCCAGGTTCACTGCTGGGTTTTTAGGGCATCCCATTCTGTGACTACAGCAGCCTCTGTTTAACACCATATAACCATTTGCACTTATTCTAATTGAAATTAGGCCTGATAAAGACACTTTTGCTGTGCATAGCACTACTTGTCCCAGGTTCACTGCTGGGTTCTTAGGGCATCCCATTCTGTGACTACAGCAGCCTCTGTTTAACACCATATAACCATTTGCACTTATTATAATTGAAATTAGGCCTGATAAAGAAACTTTTGCTGTGCATAGCACTACTTGTCCCAGGTTCACTGCTGGGTTTTTAGGGCATCCCATTCTGTGACTACAGCAGCCTCTGTTTAAGACCATATAACCATTTGCACTTATTCTAATTGAAATTAGGCCTGATAAAGACACTTTTGCTGTGCATAGCACTACTTGTCCCAGGTTCACTGCTGGGTTTTTAGGGCATCCCATTCTGTGACTACAGCAGCCTCTGTTTAAGACCATATAACCATTTGCACTTATTCTAATTGAAATTAGGCCTGATAAAGACACTTTTGCTGTTCATAGCACTACTTGTCCCAGGTTCACTGCTGGGTTTTTAGGGCATCCCATTCTGTGACTACAGCAGCCTCTGTTTAACACCATATAACCATTTGCACTTATTCTAATTGAAATTAGGCCTGATAAAGACACTTTTGCTGTTCATAGCACTACTTGTCCCAGGTTCACTGCTGGGTTTTTAGGGCATCCCTTTCTGTGACTACAGCAGCCTCTGTTTAACACCATATAACCATTTGCACTTATTATAATTGAAATTAGGCCTGATAAAGACAATTTTGCTGTTCATAGCACTACTTGTCCCAGGTTCACTGCTGGGTTTTTAGGGCATCCCATTCTGTGACTACAGCAGCCTCTGTTTAAGACCATATAACCATTTGCACTTATTCTAATTGAAATTAGGCCTGATAAAGACACTTTTGCTGTGCATAGCACTACTTGTCCCAGGTTCACTGCTGGGTTTTTAGGGCATCCCATTCGGTGACTACAGCAGCCTCTGTTTAAGACCATATAACCATTTGCACTTATTCTAATTGAAATTAGGCCTGATAAAGACACTTTTGCTGTTCATAGCACTACTTGTCCCAGGTTCACTGCTGGGTTTTTGGGGCATCCCATTCTGTGACTACAGCAGCCTCTGTTTAACACCATATAACCATTTGCACTTATTCTAATTGAAATTAGGCCTGATAAAGACACTTTTGCTGTTCATAGCACTACTTGTCCCAGGTTCACTGCTGGGTTTTTAGGGCATCCCATTCTGTGACTACATCAGCCTCTGTTTAACACCATATAACCATTTGCACTTATTCTAATTGAAATTAGGCCTGATAAAGACACTTTTGCTGTGCATAGCACTATTGGTCCCAGGTTCACTGCTGGGTTTTTAGGGCATCCCATTCTGTGACTACAGCAGCCTCTGTTTAACACCATATAACCATTTGCACTTATTCTAATTGAAATTAGGCCTGATAAAGACACTTTTGCTGTGCATAGCACTACTTGTCCCAGGTTCACTGCTGGGTTTTTAGGGCATCCCTTTCTGTGACTACAGCAGCCTCTGTTTAACACCATATAACCATTTGCACTTATTATAATTGAAATTAGGCCTGATAAAGACAATTTTGCTGTTCATAGCACTACTTGTCCCAGGTTCACTGCTGGGTTTTTAGGGCATCCCATTCTGTGACTACAGCAGCCTCTGTTTAACACCATATAACCATTTGCACTTATTATAATTGAAATTAGGCCTGATAAAGACACTTTTGCTGTTCATAGCACTACTTGTCCCAGGTTCACTGCTGGGTTTTTAGGGCATCCCATTCGGTGACTACAGCAGCCTCTGTTTAAGACCATATAACCATTTGCACTTGTTCTAATTGAAATTAGGCCTGATAAAGACACTTTTGCTGTGCATAGCACTACTTGTCCCAGGTTCACTGCTGGGTTTTTAGGGCATCCCATTCTGTGACAACAGCAGCCTCTGTTTAACACCATATAACCATTTGCACTTATTCTAATTGAAATTAGGCCTGATAAAGACACTTTTGCTGTGCATAGCACTACTTGTCCCAGGTTCACTGCTGGGTTTTTAGGGCATCCCATTCTGTGACTACAGCAGCCTCTGTTTAAGACCATATAACCATTTGCACTTATTCTAATTGAAATTAGGCCTGGTAAAGACACTTTTGCTGTTCATAGCACTACTTGTCCCAGGTTCACTGCTGGGTTTTTAGGGCATCCCATTCTGTGACTACAGCAGCCTCTGTTTAACACCATATAACCATTTGCACTTATTCTAATTGAAATTAGGCCTGATAAAGACACTTTTGCTGTGCATAGCACTACTTGTCCCAGGTTCACTGCTGGGTTCTTAGGGCATCCCATTCTGTGACTACAGCAGCCTCTGTTTAACACCATATAACCATTTGCACTTATTATAATTGAAATTAGGCCTGATAAAGAAACTTTTGCTGTGCATAGCACTACTTGTCCCAGGTTCACTGCTGGGTTCTTAGGGCATCCCATTCTGTGACTACAGCAGCCTCTGTTTAAGACCATATAACCATTTGCACTTATTCTAATTGAAATTAGGCCTGATAAAGACACTTTTGCTGTGCATAGCACTACTTGTCCCAGGTTCACTGCTGGGTTTTTAGGGCATCCCATTCTGTGACTACAGCAGCCTCTGTTTAACACCATATAACCATTTGCACTTATTCTAATTGAAATTAGGCCTGATAAAGACACTTTTGCTGTTCATAGCACTACTTGTCCCAGGTTCACTGCTGGGTTTTTAGGGCATCCCATTCTGTGACTACAGCAGCCTCTGTTTAACACCATATAACCATTTGCACTTATTCTAATTGAAATTAGGCCTGATAAAGACACTTTTGCTGTTCATAGCACTACTTGTCCCAGGTTCACTGCTGGGTTTTTAGGGCATCCCATTCTGTGACTACAGCAGCCTCTGTTTAACACCATATAACCATTTGCACTTATTCTAATTGAAATTAGGCCTGATAAAGACACTTTTGCTGTTCATAGCACTACTTGTCCCAGGTTCACTGCTGGGTTTTTAGGGCATCCCTTTCTGTGACTACAGCAGCCTCTGTTTATGACCATATAACCATTTGCACTTATTCTAATTGAAATTAGGCCTGATAAAGACACTTTTGCTGTGCATAGCACTACTTGTCCCAGGTTCACTGCTGGGTTTTTAGGGCATCCCATTCTCTGACTACAGCAGCCTCTGTTTAACACCATATAACCATTTGCACTTATTCTAATTGAAATTAGGCCTGATAAAGACACTTTTGCTGTTCATAGCACTACTTGTCCCAGGTTCACTGCTGGGTTTTTAGGGCATCCCATTCGGTGACTACAGCAGCCTCTGTTTAAGACCATATAACCATTTGCACTTATTCTAATTGAAATTAGGCCTGATAAAGACACTTTTGCTGTGCATAGCACTACTTGTCCCAGGTTCACTGCTGGGTTTTTAGGGCATCCCATTCTGTGACTACAGCAGCCTCTGTTTAACACCATATAACCATTTGCACTTATTCTAATTGAAATTAGGCCTGATAAAGACACTTTTGCTGTGCATAGCACTACTTGTCCCAGGTTCACTGCTGGGTTTTTAGGGCATCCCATTCTGTGACTACAGCAGCCTCTGTTTAAGACCATATAACCATTTGCACTTATTCTAATTGAAATTAGGCCTGATAAAGACACTTTTGCTGTTCATAGCACTACTTGTCCCAGGTTCACTGCTGGGTTTTTAGGGCATCCCATTCTGTGACTACAGCAGCCTCTGTTTAACACCATATAACCATTTGCACTTATTATAATTGAAATTAGGCCTGATAAAGACACTTTTGCTGTGCATAGCACTACTTGTCCCAGGTTCACTGCTGGGTTTTTAGGGCATCCCATTCTGTGACTACAGCAGCCTCTGTTTAACACCATATAACCATTTGCACTTATTCTAATTGAAATTAGGCCTGATAAAGACACTTTTGCTGTTCATAGCACTACTTGTCCCAGGTTCACTGCTGGGTTTTTAGGGCATCCCATTCTGTGACTACAGCAGCCTCTGTTTAACACCATATAACCATTTGCACTTATTCTAATTGAAATTAGGCCTGATAAAGACACTTTTGCTGTTCATAGCACTACTTGTCCCAGGTTCACTGCTGGGTTTTTAGGGCATCCCATTCTGTGACTACAGCAGCCTCTGTTTAACACCATATAACCATTTGCACTTATTCTAATTGAAATTAGGCCTGATAAAGACACTTTTGCTGTTCATAGCACTACTTGTCCCAGGTTCACTGCTGGGTTTTTAGGGCATCCCTTTCTGTGACTACAGCAGCCTCTGTTTAACACCATATAACCATTTGCACTTATTATAATTGAAATTAGGCCTGATAAAGACAATTTTGCTGTTCATAGCACTACTTGTCCCAGGTTCACTGCTGGGTTTTTAGGGCATCCCATTCTGTGACTACAGCAGCCTCTGTTTAACACCATATAACCATTTGCACTTATTCTAATTGAAATTAGGCCTGATAAAGACACTTTTGCTGTGCATAGCACTACTTGTCCCAGGTTCACTGCTGGGTTTTTAGGGCATCCCATTCGGTGACTACAGCAGCCTCTGTTTAACACCATATAACCATTTGAACTTATTCTAATTGAAATTAGGCCTGATAAAGACACTTTTGCTGTTCATAGCACTACTTGTCCCAGGTTCACTGCTGGGTTTTTAGGGCATCCCATTCTGTGACTACAGCAGCCTCTGTTTAACACCATATAACCATTTGCACTTATTCTAATTGAAATTAGGCCTGATAAAGACACTTTTGCTGTTCATAGCACTACTTGACCCAGGTTCACTGCTGGGTTTTTAGGGCATCCCATTCTGTGACTACATCAGCCTCTGTTTAACACCATATAACCATTTGCACTTATTCTAATTGAAATTAGGCCTGATAAAGACACTTTTGCTGTGCATAGCACTACTTGTCCCAGGTTCACTGCTGGGTTTTTAGGGCATCCCATTCGGTGACTACAGCAGCCTCTGTTTAAGACCATATAACCATTTGCACTTATTATAATTGAAATTAGGCCTGATAAAGACACTTTTGCTGTTCAGAGCACTACTTGTCCCAGGTTCACTGCTGGGTTTTTAGGGCATCTCATTCTGTGACTACAGCAGCCTCTGTTTAACACCATATAACCATTTGCACTTATTCTAATTGAAATTAGGCCTGATAAAGACACTTTTGCTGTTCATAGCACTACTTGTCCCAGGTTCACTGCTGGGTTTTTAGGGCATCCCATTCTGTGACTACAGCAGCCTCTGTTTAACACCATATAACCATTTGCACTTATTCTAATTGAAATTAGGCCTGATAAAGACACTTTTGCTGTGCATAGCACTACTTGTCCCAGGTTCACTGCTGGGTTTTTAGGGCATCCCATTCGGTGACTACAGCAGCCTCTGTTTAGGACCATATAACCATTTGCACTTATTCTAATTGAAATTAGGCCTGATAAAGACACTTTTGCTGTTCATAGCACTACTTGTCCCAGGTTCACTGCTGGGTTTTTAGGGCATCCCATTCTGTGACTACAGCAGCCTCTGTTTAAGACCATATAACCATTTGCACTTATTCTAATTGAAATTAGGCCTGATAAAGACACTTTTGCTGTGCATAGCACTACTTGTCCCAGGTTCACTGCTGGGTTTTTAGGGCATCCCATTCTGTGACTACAGCAGCCTCTGTTTAACACCATATAACCATTTGCACTTATTCTAATTGAAATTAGGCCTGATAAAGACACTTTTGCTGTTCATAGCACTACTTGTCCCAGGTTCACTGCTGGGTTTTTAGGGCATCCCATTCTGTGACTACAGCAGCCACTGTTTAACACCATATAACCATTTGCTCTTATTCTAATTGAAATTAGGCCTGATAAAGACACTTTTGCTGTTCATAGCACTACTTGTCCCAGGTACACTGCTGGGTTTTTAGGGCATCCCATTCTGTGACTACAGCAGCCTCTGTTTAACACCATATAACCATTTGCACTTATTCTAATTGAAATTAGGCCTGATAAAGACACTTTTGCTGTTCATAGCACTACTTGTCCCAGGTTCACTGCTGGGTTTTTAGGGCATCCCATTCTGTGACTACAGCAGCCTCTGTTTAAGACCATATAACCATTTGCACTTATTCTAATTGAAATTAGGCCTGATAAAGACACTTTTGCTGTGCATAGCACTACTTGTCCCAGGTTCACTGCTGGGTTTTTAGGGCATCCCATTCTCTGACTACGGCAGCCTCTGTTTAACACCATATAACCATTTGCACTTATTCTAATTGAAATTAGGCCTGATAAAGACACTTTTGCTGTTCATAGCACTACTTGTCCCAGGTTCACTGCTGGGTTTTTAGGGCATCCCATTCTGTGACTACAGCAGCCTCTGTTTAAGACCATATAACCATTTGCACTTATTCTAATTGAAATTAGGCCTGATAAAGACACTTTTGCTGTGCATAGCACTACTTGTCCCAGGTTCACTGCTGGGTTTTTAGGGCATCCCATTCTGTGACTACGGCAGCCTCTGTTTAACACCATATAACCATTTGCACTTATTCTAATTGAAATTAGGCCTGATAAAGACACTTTTGCTGTTCATAGCACTACTTGTCCCAGGTTCACTGCTGGGTTTTTAGGGCATCCCATTCTGTGACTACAGCAGCCTCTGTTTAAGACCATATAACCATTTGCACTTATTCTAATTGAAATTAGGCCTGATAAAGACACTTTTGCTGTTCATAGCACTACTTGTCCCAGGTTCACTGCTGGGTTTTTAGGGCATCCCATTCTGTGACGACAGCAGCCTCTGTTTAAGACCATATAACCATTTGCACTTATTCTAATTGATCAGCTTCGCTGATGGATTGCTGGCGGGATGCATGACTTGGAGGAGGAGGAGGAGGAGCAGGAGCGACAGAGGATGGGTATGACGCACAGCTGCCTTTGGCTGAGGTGCTGGAGCCTTGGCTGGCAGAAATTGGGAGCTCACTTGGTGAGGAAGCAGACTGGACCACCCCTTGGGAGCCTCGGTTCTCCCAGGTCGCTTTATGGTGACGCATCATATGTTGACGCAGAGCCGTGGTGCCAACATTTGGACCCTGGCCACGCTTCACCTTTTGCCTACATATCTTGCATGTGGCCATGCTACCCTCCTGCGGATGCTTCAGGAAAAACTGCCACACTGCCGAGTAGCTACTTTTCCCACCCCCTGGCCTCACTGATTCACTGCTGCTGTTGCCAACTCCAGGAACCCCTGCTCCACTACCTCCCGATAAGGTAGACTGCCGCACAGCAGGTGCTCTACCCCGGCCCCGGCCGGCTCCAGCCTTTGGAATTGTGCCCCCATGCTGACTGCTACCACCTTGCTGCCTCAGCTGCTGACTCCGGGGCAACCTGCGCCCCTCTTCTCCTGATGATGACGATGAAGCCCCTTCATCACCTGGCTCCCAAGTGCGATCGGCTTCATCGTCATCATCATTATCACCGAGTTGTGGCTGTACGTCACTGATGTTCATGGATTCGTCAACAGTGTCTGGCGCAGGAGCTGGAACGCTTGCAGCACCCACGACACTGTCCACATCACTATTTGTCTGCCTAGCTAAAGAAGCCACCTCCATTTCTTGGCTGGGCAGTAGCTGCTGACTGTCCTCTATCTGATCATCCTCCTCACTAAAGAGTGGAGCTGAACCCAAAGCATAGGATACGTCACTGGGGGAGGGAACGGCATAGGACAGAGGCAATGGGAGGACAGGGACTGCTCTCGGGGCATGCCAACTCAGGGTTGTGTCAGAGGAACCTACCGACCCTAGACTGGGGGTCTCAGACGTAAGTTGTGATGATGTTGTTGATGAGCGCGTTAACCAATCTACCACGGCAGATGCGTTACTGGTGGAGACACGACCGCTAGCAGATACTGGCAGATTAGGTCTCTCACTGTGACTCCTGCTGCCACTCGTCCCTAGTCTGCTGCGACCTCTGCCTGCTGAATCTTGGCCTCTGCCACTCCTCTTTGAACATCCTGGCACTTGTCTGCCTGACATTTTCATGTATTTCCTTATTTAGTATAAACAGATAGGGTTCAATGTGCAGTTTTGCGGTGCCCTGCGGCCTGGTTTATTAAAAGCAGTCAAAAACAAATGGGATGCCCCCACAGCAGACCTGAGATCAGTATATATGCACAGCAACAGTGTCTAAGCAGGCTCAAACAGGCCAAATTACTTTAAATAACTGTGCAGCTTACAGTAAATACAGAGGCTAATGTGATGTTACAGAATGGGATGCCCCCAAGCAGGCTTTAGAACAGTATATATGCACAGCAACAGTGTCTAAGCAGGCTCAAACAGGCCAAATTACTTTAAATAACTGTGCAGCTTACAGTAAATACAGAGGCTAATGTGATGTTACAGAATGGGATGCCCCGAAGCAGGCTTTAGAACAGTATATATGCACACAGCAACAGTGTGTAAGCAGGCTCATACAGGCCAAATTACTTTAAATAACTGTGCAGCTTACAGTAAATACAGAGGCTAATGTGATGTTACAGAATGGGATGGCCCACAGCAGACTTGAGATCAGTATATATGCACACAGCAACAGTGTGTAAGCAGGCTCATACAGGCCAAATTACTTTAAATAACTGTGCAGCTTACAGTAAATACAGAGGCTAATGGTATGTTACAGAATGGGATGCCCCCAAGCAGACTTGAGATCAGTATATATGCACACAGCAACAGTGTGTAAGCAGGCTCATACAGGCCAAATTACTTTAAATAACTGTGCAGCTTACAGTAAATACAGAGGCTAATGGTATGTTACAAAATGGGATGCCTCACAGCAGACTTGAGATCAGTATATATGCACACAGCAACAGTGTGTAAGCAGGCTCATACAGGCCAAATTACTTTAAATAACTGTGCAGCTTACAGTAAATACAGAGGCTAATGTGATGTTACAGAATGGGATACCCCCAAGCAGACTTGAGATCAGTATATATGCACACAGCAACAGTGTGTAAGCAGGCTCATACAGGCCAAATTACTTTAAATAACTGTGCAGCTTACAGTAAATACAGAGGCTAATGTGATGTTACAGAATGGGATGCCTCACAGCAGACTTGAGATCAGTATATATGCACACAGCAACAGTGTGTAAGCAGGCTCATACAGGCCAAATTACTTTAAATAACTGTGCAGCTTACAGTAAATACAGAGGCTAATGAGATTTTACAAAATGGTAATGTTCCCACAGCAGACTTGAGATCAGTTCAGTATATATGCACATCAAAAGTAGCCTGAAACAGCTAACAAAGCCGGTCAGCCAGCCAGTAACACTCAGGCTGGATGAAAAAAAAAAAAATCTCCCTGTGACTGCCTCCGATTTTTCCTAACTTTCCCTGCTTCTCGCTGATTTCCTGCCTGTCTCCTGCCTGTCTCCTGCCTGTCCCTGACTACAGCAGTGTCCTGTCTCTCACGAATGCAATAGAGAAATGAGGAAAAGCAAGATGTCCGCCGCCTTAAATAGCACTGTGACGTCACCGGGCTTGCTGGCTGCTGATAGGCTGCATGTGACTGCCCCAGCATGCACTGGAGCGGGGTAGATGTCTGGACATGTCCTGTCCGCCATCTTAGAATGCCTGTAATTTAAATGAATGGATGTTAAAGGAAAACTTCGAGCGATCGAAGCACGGGGAAATTGGGATTCGATCCGAATCGAATTTTTGATGAAATTCGGATCGAATCCTGGTTTGTCCGGATCGATTCGCTCATCCCTAATTAGAGTCATGGGTTGGTAGCAAACAGGAAGGTGCGTAGCAAAGCTTGTTACCAAGATATCCAAAATTATCCAAAATGTAAGGGTCAAGGATCCAAGAACTCCCAACGTGGTAATCGATAAAGAAAATTGGGTTCCCCTGATCTAGGTTTATCTCTATGACAGAGCACTATGTGAGGAGATCATTTTGCATAAATGCAGCACATCTGGCAAAGAAGTTGCCCTTTAAGCCTATAATATTTACTATTTGTTCTGTAAGTATAAATAATTAATCACAAGATGCGAATTAACTTCTATCATAATAAAAACACAATTATACAATACAGGTCAGTTATGGAGCAACAGACTTAGTCCTAAACAGTCGAAATATTTTTCCCACTTTTTTCCGAACTGTTCTAAATGATTCTACAGTGTATTCTATCATAGCTCAGCTGCTAAAATATTTTGGCTGGACTTGGGTTGGGATCATAGCCTCGGACGATGACAGTGGAGAGAAAGAAACAGCTCTGCTAAGAAGCTCCCTGACCAAGATGGAGATTTGTGTCGCCTTTGTGGTAGTGGCTGGATTGCGCACATATAGAAATGGAGATTCAGTTATAAAGAGAGATATTAGAACCATCCAGAAGTCAACTGCCCAGGTGATTGTAATCTGTGGAACGTTCTCTGAAATGATATTGCATTATTTCAGTGAAGTTAGATTTGTGATTTCTAATAAGACACTAATACTTAATCCATCGTGGTCAACAAATCTCTTAATCATACAAAAATATCCAGAAATCTTTAATCTTAGTTTGTCCTTTACGACCCATTCATTGTGGACTCCAAATATGACTAGTTTTTTTAATAGCATCAATACTCTGAAATATCCAGAAGACAAGTTGTTGGAACATTTGTGGGTAATTTCCTTTAACTGCTCAGCTGGTGATAAGCAGAGGAATACTATGTATGAGCAGATTTATAATGTTTCACTTCATAACTGCTCAGGGATGGAGAGCATATCGAATGACCATCATTTTTCCTACCTTGAAAACACTCCACAAATATATTTTGCAGTGTACTCACTGGCTGGTGCTCTGCATGATATGATCGTACATCTCGGTGGCCAATCACCCGACCTCCAGGCATTAAAGTCTAAACACAAGGTGAGCATTCATCTTTTACAATTCTTTAGTAATAACTGTTATTTCCCAGTGGTTCTCCATGTATTTTCTTTTACCCAATTCTGTTGTACTGTATTTTCTTTGTCCATTTCAAATCCACAACTTAAAAAATGAAATTTATTAAAAATTCAATTTGGATGATTCAACGAATTTTGCCAAGAGATTCAGGTATATCCGAATCAAATGTTTAATGAATTGCTGCTAAAAGATAAAAAAAGCTCGATTCAGAGACACATTCGTCCGGACTTCCGTAGCTGTCTGTGAAAGTTTTGTTGGGTGTTTGTCATTTTTTGGCTTTTTTTCGTATATTTTTCACTCGTACGAACGTTCGAGAACATGCGTATATGCTCTTTCGATAATGGTGACAAAATCGGAAGATTTTCGTTACTTCTGGATCTTTTTCCCACCAAATCGGAAATGTTTCGTCCGTTCAGAAATTTTTCGTTATTGCAATGGGCTTGTGATTAATTCAGAGAGCTGATTGCCGATGGTCCCAGACCTCATAAATTCGTTTCTGGCCCAAAACATTCCCGGCACCTTTTTGACTACGGGAGCGCGAGCCATCCATGGACGAGGCTACTGCCTTTGAGGAGCATGAGGATCTGCAACTCATGGGCATTGAGATTGTCCGGAGGGCAGAGACCAGATTGCACCAGCGGCGATGCATGGACATCAATTGCATGCATGACGTTGAGCTGTTCGAGCTGACCAGGCTTAATCGCGCTTCCCTCCATAAACTGTATAGTGAGCTGCGGCCATGGTTAGCCCGCACCACAAGGAAGGGGCAAGCAATTTCAGGTATGACCAAGATGCTTGGCTGCCTGCAATTTTTGGCGAACGGCTCGTTCCAGAGGCTGGGTGCCCTCTCCATGGGGATCTCACAGCCTACGCTGAGCCGCGCGCTATCCAAATTTTTGGAAGGCATGGCTACCATAACTCGGAAATATATTTGTTTCCCTGAGGATATGGTAGCCAGAAACGCCATTAAGCTGGCATTTTATAACATCGCCGACATGCCCAATGTCATGGGTGCAATTGACTGCACGCACGTTGCCCTGGTCCCTCCGTCAAGCGACGAGTATATATACAGGCAAGTTTGGGCTTCCATTGTATCTAAATATTTGTGTGTCCCTCCTTTGCCCAATTACATTATTTTTGGTCGTCATTGGGAATAGTCCCTCCTTTTCTGAAATGCATCCTTGTGACTAATGTCTCCATTTTTAGTAACTCTCATTGGCAATAGTCCCTCCTTTTCTGAAATGCATCCTTGTGACTAATGTCTCCATTTTTATTAACTCTCATTGGCAATAGTCCCTCCTTTTCTGAAATGCATCCTTGTGACTAATGTCTCCATTTTTATTAACTCTCATTGGCAATAGTCCCTCCTTTTCTGAAATGCATCCTTGTCACTAATGTCTCCATTTTTAGTAACTCTCATTGGCAATAGTCCCTCCTTTTCTGAAATGCATCCTTGTGACTAATGTCTCCATTTTTAGTAACTCTCATTGGCAATAGTCCCTCCTTTTCTGAAATGCATCCTTGTGACTAATGTCTCCATTTTTAGTAACTCTCATTGGCAATAGTCCCTCCTTTTCTGAAATGCATCCTTGTCACTAATGTCTCCATTTTTAGTAACTCTCATTGGCAATAGTCCCTCCTTTTCTGAAATGCATCCTTGTCACTAATGTCTCCATTTTTAGTAACTCTCATTGGCAATAGTCCCTCCTTTTCTGAAATGCATCCTTGGGCCTAATGTCTCCATTTTTAGTAACTCTCATTGGCAATATTCCCTCCTTTTGATTAGACCCTCTAGGTTCATACTCTCTGCTTTACATGTTCCCTCATTGCAATTACTCCCTCCTTGCTAATGCTCCCTCCTTGCCAAGAGTGTATGTGCAACAATGGCCCTTATTTTTACAGGACTAAAAAAGTTAGTTATTTCCAAGTAAAACATTTGTAAGTGTACTTAAAATAGAACTAGTAACTCAACCTTGTCAAGGCTCAAACATTGATCTTCTTTTGTTGCCCACTTAAATGTAACGTAGTTGTTTAGTGTTATTTGTCTGGATGTTACATTTTGACTTAGGCTGTTTGAAGTGTGCATTGGATTTGTTTCCTAATCGTTATTTTTTTGTTGTTTATGTTTCCTTTTTACACAGAAATCGCAAAATGGGCCATTCGCTGAATGTGCAAGCAGTGGTGGCCCAGGACATGCGCTTTCTGAGCGTCCTGGCAGGCTACCCTGGCTCAGCCCATGATGACTACATCCTGCGCAGATCAGGATTATTCGGGCGGTTTGAGTCAGGGGAATTTGTGGGTGCATGGCTCCTTGGTAAGTTGGCTCAAATTACCGATTTGGATTGTATATGTATGGCTTTGATTTTGGTTGTATTAACCTTGCCTAAACGCTGCCTTGCCCATCACCTTGTGAACATGTGTAACCCCACTGGAACCATTACATTATACAAACTACATAGGCTGCCAAATTGTTTGGCCTGCATTGTTTTAATTAATAAGTGTAATGCCAGGCAAAGTCTGAAACTGCCTTCCAAACAATTTAAGATGAAAATCGGTTATTGACTTTACCAGAGAGTCTGCGCCATCTTTGCTTACATGCATTTCACTTACTGAGTAGAGGTGAGCGGGATAAAGTGCAGGGGCCGGCTTACACCGGTTTTGGACTAAGCCAAGACTGAAAATGGGTCAGGTCAACTTATCCCATAAAACATTGTTCTGCAGCACAGACAGGCAACAATAGCTGCTAACAGTCTACCTGATTGGCCAGCAACCACAGTATTATTTGCCTACTTTGGACCACCATCTATCACATTTTTTGGATTCTGGTTTTTGCATCTGCAATATGTATGCTCATGTTTGTGTGACAATGTCACATACCTCTTTTATTTTTATTGGAGTAGGAATGTTGCTTGGCAATGTATGATTTACTGTTTTTTTTAATTTTGGTTACATTTTTTAGGAGATTTGGGGTATCCACTACTGCCGTGGCTGATGACTCCGGTCCTCCGGCCACAGACTCCAGCACAAGAGGCCTATAATCGTGCACATAGAAAGACCAGGGCAGTGGTGGAGAGGGCCTTTGGACTCCTCAAGACCCGGTTTCGATGTTTGGACCACACTGGGGGCTCCCTGCAGTATGACCCCAAAAAGGTCATTGACATCATAATGGCATGTGCAGCGCTCCATAATTTAGCTATTATGCAAAAGGTCCCCCGATATCTGGATTGGCCACCCTCTCCACCCTCCGATGAGGCAGACGACGCCTATGTGGGCCAGCCAAGTGCGTCTGGGCAAGCCGTGCGGGCAAATTTAATAGCCACACATTTTTCCTAATGTTGGATTTGTTTTTTTTTTATTTGGTTGTTATTTTTATTTGGTTGGTTTTGCTATGTTTCATTTCATTATTAAGTAAACAATAATGAATTTGGCCAACACAAACAAAAAAATATGTGTGAGTATTTCTTTTTAGACCTTGGTTATTGTTTGTTTTGGTGACAACTTGAACTCATATTTCTCTATCAAAACAACACAGACATGAGCTTGGTGAAACAAAAATGTTTACTAAATCGTAAAAGGTTTATGTGCTACAAACAGAATAGTATCTGAGTGGGCCTCACATACTTGTGGACCAGACATGTACATGCAATTATTTACAATTTGGTTTTAGGGAAAAAAATTTGCACAAAAAAAAAACCCTCTCCTGCTTGCCCACATTTTCCACCGACACAGGTTGAAAGCAAACCTAGCTATGCCACATCTACACCTGTAAGTCAGTGGCCCACCCAAAACAGAACACCCAGTCCCAATCCAAATCCAGTACAATCACAGCCAGGGTCCAAGGTCTTAGTTGTTAAGGCCAGAATGTCACCCAATCATGCCGCCAAACATGAGGAGCCACCACAAATGTTAGAGTGCCCATGGCAGCCGCGCAACACCTTAAGTGGCCGATTCAGTGAGTCTTGGACTCTGGCATTGGCTACTGGGCTACCTCAGGCCTTGAATGAGCTATATGGGGGAGAATCAAAAACAAACTAGCAAGAACAGCGCAAAACTGAAGATTTAGCCCTCACCAGACAAGTCAATCCAGTGGGGATGTATCGGAAAGATATGGACCAGATTCACGCCAAACACACCTTAATATGGGTGATGCCCATAGAACCCAGGTTGGCCCACTTGGTGGGGGGGGCATAACCTGGGCCTGTGTGGCATTCAGAATCTGCAACTGTTCCAAAATGTGTCTTTGGTTAGTGTGCATTTCTGCCATGCCTGACCTTACTTCAGAAGTCAAGTTGGCCATGTGGCTGTTATGGGTCCTCAATTCAGTCAGCACGGCACTGAAGGTAGTATTTAGGGACTCTAATTGGCCCCTAATATGCTCCTGATTTTGCTGATTTTGCCGACGAAAAAGCCGCCTCTCTTGGTGCCATGCTGACTCCATCATCTGCACGCCCCTCCCCTGGGAAACTGGGCGATGTTGCTGAGTATGCCGCCCAATTCCCCAGGTTGTGGGGCGTGCAGATGATGTTTCTCGAGGACCCCCAACAGCCACAGGTCTGCTCGCCAAATCCTCAGCAGCAGATCTGAAACTGGGGACTGGAGGGTCAGTCTCTGCATGCTGCCCACGATGTGCAGGCAGCATGCAGCCAGCTTCACTCTGCTGCTGTGGATTTGGCGGAGACACATTTTGGGACAGTTGCAGATTCTGTCCCAGGGGAAGATCTTCAGAATCTCCTAGGAAGCTTCCATCTTCCTCCTGCTCCTGGATTTGCTCCATCAGTGTGTGGCTCTGTTGGGGACATGTAAAAAAAACAGGTTCAGTGTGGGGAATACCTATAAAAACCACACAAGCAAAACATGGCAACCTACATGCATACACAACAGCATCAAAATACACTTACCGTAGACATCGGATCCTGGGTCCTATGCAGCGCGGAAGAAGACGGCAGCGGTAACATGGAAGAGGAGTCCCCACTAGCTGAGGGATGATGCTGTCCTGCTTCAGAAGAAAAAGAGCGATGAAAACACACAACTATGCATAGTTTATGTTTAAGAACACATATGGTAATCAAAGAAACGTGGCCAAGCAGTAAGGGCCCCTCCCACAACGTGGCCACTTGGCATTCACTAGGAATGGCATTACATTAGTGCATGGATTGTTAAACCAGACTAGACCCATTGTTCATGTGTCTCCAAACAAACATGCAACTAATGGCTGATGTGTGAGTTGCCACATCCCTTTAAGGCGATGAAGTTAACACACTAAGGTGGCAAAAAACACTTACAATATGATTCTGGTGGGGGACATTGTATGACATAAAACATTTCTAGCAAACCATCTTAATCAGTTGGCCAACTAACCCAGCTCTTCCCAAATTGACCAACAGCCAAAGATGTTAGTGTGGCGTGTGCTTGTCAATTAATACATAGCACCCATTCCTTTTCTCCACTCCTAAGTGACATATTTTTCATAAATTAACTTAAACATCATGTATGTGGGTGGCAATGTGCACATTACCAGGCCACACACATGACACACCCTAGTCAAAGTGAGCACTCCCAACAAACCCACCCCCTAGAGCCATGTGTTTAGCTAGCCCTTGCTTCCACCCCCTAGAGCCATGTGTTTAGCTAGCCCTTGCTGCCACCCCCTAGAGCCATGTGTTTAGCTAGCCCTTGCTGCCACCCCCTAGAGCCATGTGTTTAGCTAGCCCTTGCTGCCACCCCCTAGAGCCATGTGTTTAGCTAGCCCTTGCTTCCACCCCCTAGAGCCATGTGTTTAGCTAGCCCTTGCTGCCACCCCCTAGAGCCATGTGTTTAGCTAGCCCTTGCTGCCACCCCCTAGAGCCATGTGTTTAGCTAGCCCTTGCTGCCACCCCCTAGAGCCATGTGTTTAGCTAGCCCTTGCTGCCACCCCCTAGAGCCATGTGTTTAGCTAGCCCTTGCTGTCTATGTGTATGTTTCCATACATTTGTGGGGTCATTCACACATTACTAACCTGCAGGAATTGGTGGGTTGTCGGTGTCCTGCTGGGCCGAGTGTCCCTCTAAGGCCACGGGATGTAATAAGGACAGCACCATCTCCTCAGCCGGTGTAAATCACATTTTGGTTGGGAAACCTCCGCCAGTTGTTTTGCTGAAAAACACAGTAAGCATAATTAAGCACACTGATGGAGAGACAAGAATAATACAAACCCAAACCTGACCTATGTACCTGTGCATCCGCCTTAGACTCTCTTTCTTCCGCACTGCATATTTTAGGTCCGAAATCTTCCGTTGAATCTGGTCCACATCTTTACGTTCCTCACCCGCGGCATTGACTTGCCTGGTGAGTTCTTCAAAAATCTCAGTTTTGCGCTGTTTACTGGTGTGTTTTGATTTCCTGCCATATAGCTCATCAAAATGTAAGGTGAGCCCAGTAGCCAATGCCAGAGTTTGGGACTCTGCAAAACGGCCACCCAAGTGTCCTCTGCGCAAGTTGCGCCCTCTTCGGGGTGGTTGTGGCTCCTCAGTGGTTGGTTGCAAATGGGGTGACATTCTGGCCGGGGGGGATGGAGGAGACCTCAATGACTGGAGGCTGGCTGTTGATCTTACTGGACTTGGGAAGGGACTGGGTGTTCGGGGCTGGGTGGACCCTGAAGTTGCAGGTGTAGATGTGGCATAGGGGGAATGCATGCCAACCTGTGCCGGAGGATAATGTGGGCGAGCAACAGAGGTTCTGGAAGAACTGGAGGTGCTGCTTGGAGCCCTGTGGGTGTGTGGGGCCTTGGAGGTGGTTGCCTGGGTCTGTGGGGCCTTGGAGGTGCCTGCCTGGGGTGAGGCATATCTGCTCAGACTTTTTGCCTTCGCTTTTGAGCCACGTGCGGGGGGGGGAGGGGGCCGTTGGCCTTTGTTGGCTTTTTGGGGTTCGGGACCTGGTTCTTGTTTGGCCCCTGCTGCGGCTTGGGCCCCTGCTGCGGCTTCTGGACCTTGACCTTGTTTGGCCCCTTGTTTGGCCCCTTGTTTGGCCCCTGCGGCGCCTTGGGCCCCTGCTGCGGCTTCTGGCCCTTGAGCTTGTTTGGCCCCTGCTGCGGCTTCTGGCCCTTGAGCTTGTTCGGCCCCTGCTGCGGCTTCTGGCCCTTGAGCTTGTTCGGCCCCTGCTGCGGCTTCTGGACCTTGACCTTCTTTGGCCCCTTGTTTGGCCCCTGCGGCGCCTTGGGCCCCTGCTGCGGCTTCTGGACCTTGAGCTTGTTCGGCCCCTGCTGCGGCTTCTGGACCTTGACCTTGTTTGGCCCCTGCGGCGTCTTGGGCCCCTGCTGCGGCTTCTGGACCTTGAGCTTGTTCGGCCCCTGCTGCGGCTTCGGGCCCTGGGTTTTTGGCCTTTGCCTATGGCCTTGGTGCCACGTGTGGGGGGTGATGTGGGGCAGGGTGGGGTGGGGCTTCATCCCCTCTTACCCATCTGAGTTTTTCCAGCCTTGGTTAGCTTGCTCTTTGGTTGTGGTGGTGCTGCCACCTCCTTTTTTGCAGCAGCCTTGGTGCTAGCCCTTAGTCTGGC
Organism: Gastrophryne carolinensis; assembly: GCA_027917425.1. Taxonomy (NCBI): domain Eukaryota; kingdom Metazoa; phylum Chordata; class Amphibia; order Anura; family Microhylidae; genus Gastrophryne; species Gastrophryne carolinensis. The sequence continues at coordinate 74,757,550 of CM051241.1, forward strand.
TTTAGGCTCTTGCGACCTGGTTTGCGGACCCTCGGCCTGCTCAGCCTGCTTGCTCTGCTTCTTTGCTGCAATCTTTTTTTTTGGTGCCATTTTGTGTGGACTCTCAAAGAGAATGAGCTGTGTGTGCAGGGACCTTTAAATAAGGTATCCGGCGTGTGACGCCTACGTGTTCGCTTACACGCACGTCCGGCCGTTCGCACGGCCGTGCGAAACCCGGAACCCGCTGGGGCCGTGCTTATCTGCTGCCGAGAAGAAGAAGAAAGATGGCGCCCACTATCTTCACCCGCCAACAAGAAGAGATCATCATGCTCGTAAGTGTCTTTTAAGGACTTTGCTTTGATTGGTAAATGCTGATCTACATGTTAACGATGCACAATAAGTAATATTTTAGAATTAAAGATTTGGTTCAACTACATGCACACCCAAGCGCACGCCACACACGTGCCAAACGACAGTGCTGCCATATTTGAAAGTTAACTTAGCCTAGAAGCGTGTGTGTATGTGTTCATGTGATTGAACCAAATAATGTATTGTTGGCACTTCTAGATATGCATTTCTGAGTTCTTGCTATGTTTGATTTCTGGTTTGTAGACCATGCTGGAGCGCAGGTACGACTACCTGCCCAACTCATTTGAGAAACGAAACGTCGCCCTGGAGATCATCTCGGAGATCCAACACCGGACCAACACCACCTTCACCCACACACAGATCATGCAGCATTGGTCGGACCTGAAGCGACTGCACATGCCCCGGGTGCGGAGGTTTTTCGGGATCCATTTCCCAAGTAAGTACATAGCGCTTGCATGCAAGATGTAACTACGACAGAATTTAGGCCTTTTATTTATAATGCCTTCTCTTTGGTAGTGTTGGAAATGGATTACAGAATTCGCCGAACCCGGAGGCGCACAGGCCGACAAGTGCTGCATGATTCTGCAGCAGGGAGTGAAGGTGGTGGATCTCCAGGGCGACGGGCCGACCCCTCCTCTGTGGCCTCCTCAGAGCAGCCCCTGGACCTTACCACAGAGGAGGGGCGGCACAGCGTGGGCAGGCAGTCGTACCCTGCCACGCATGCGGGATCCTCTGGTACGTCACTCTTCATGTCTACGCCAAAACATAAACATGCTAGCTCCTGAGATCACCCAACTGAATCCTTGATTCTGTATTTGTAGATGCTTCGGTTGCGGGTGAGGTAGTGGGTGAGGAGGCAGCAGATAGGAGCCCACAAGACCCTGGAGAAGGTGAGTGATGTGACCCAGACTTAGCTAAAAACATTTGAGGACTGCTGAATCAGACATCCAAACTAACCATTTGGCCCATGTTTCTACAGGCACTTCTTCACAGCAGAGCCAGGAACAAGGACCTCAGGGTGTTGTCCCCAACGAGCCATCTCTCGGCCACCAACCAAGTAAGTAGTCATGGCATTATAGCCATTTCTGTCTAACTTCACATGAACACAAAAAAACATAATGCCCTAGTCAATGCCAATATAAGAGTGACCTGTGGCCACTTAATTAGCTTAATTAGTTGCCCAACTGTCCTGTGGCCACTTAATTAGCTTAATGACCTGTGGCCACTTCATAACCTTAATTCCTTTCAGGAATGACATATGTGCGTTATAGTGAATTTGTTTACTAAAATACATTAAATCCACAGGTGAGAAAGATGTATTGTTCTCCCAATAATATTTTTCTCTGATTTTTTTGCAGGGACCACACGACAACGACTTGCTGAGATGAATCGGAGGGTCCTTGAGTTGGTGGCCGATCTGCAGGCGATGCGGGACACGTTGGGGACAACAGAAGAGGAAGACTAGTGTCCTGGTTCCTGGCCCTGTATATTTGGCAAACTTTTTATTTGTACATAGTTTTATTGGTTAAACCCAAAACTTTTTTGTGTATAGTTTTATTGTTTTTAAAATATTTTATATTGTATATAGTTTTTAATGTTTTTACAAATATCTTATTGTATATATTTTAATTCCAAAAACATACAATTGTATATAGTTTTTAAAATGTTTTTGCAAAAGTTGCCCAAAATATTGGCCAAAAAAATTGCCATGTGAGCAATAAACAAAAAAAAACCAAAAAAAATGTGTCCCATTTATTAGCACAAATACATTTACAAAAAACAAGGGGACAATGACATATTTCAAAATCAAGATTGTGATGTCCGTGAAGTGATTTGGGTAAGTTTTAGGGTGTGAAAATGGAAGAAGAAACCAAGCGCTAAGTGATTTGGGTAAGTTTTAGGGTGTGAAAATGGAAGAAGAAACAAGGCGCTAAGTGATTTGGGTAAGTTTTAGGGTGTGAAAATGGAAGAAGAAACAAGGCGCTAAGTGATTTGGGTAAGTTTTAGGGTGTGAAAATGGAAGAAGAAACAAGGCGCTAAGAGGCCGATTCATCAATAGCGCCAGGTAGCGACAGATGAGCGACTGAAGTATGGCGCTATGAGCGCCGCTAGCGTCAGCCGCGGGCGGTAGCGATTCGCTATAGCAGGCCTCCTCAGTCGCTACCTGGCGTTGTTGGGAACAACGCCTACATTGCTGAATATGATGTTTGACCTCAGCTTTGTAGGCGCTGTCAGTCAGTTTGACGACGCTATTCAACACAGCGCCTGCGCTTTGCTTTGCTGTGGGCTGGGAATCAAGTACCTTCAGAATAAAACACATTGCAACATGTTTCTTTACTTTTTTTAGTTTTTATTTTGTGTTGAAAAGGAAATAAAATTAAAACAGATATTAGAATGTAAAGGAAAATTAAAACATAATTAAACACATAGCCACATGTATTTTATTTGTTTTTTATTTTTTAAAGAAAAAGGAAATACAATTAAACCACCAATGAGAATGAAAAGGAAAATAAAAACAGAAATGAGAAAGAAAAGGAAAATTAAACAAGAAATGAGAAAGAAAAGGAAAATAAAAACAGAAATGAGAAAGAAAAGGAAAATTAAACAAGAAATGAGAAAGAAAAGGAAAATAAAAACAGAAATGAGAAAGAAAAGGAAAATGAAAACAGAAATGAGAAAGAAAAGGAAAATTAAACAAGAAATGAGAAAGAAAAGGAAAATAAAAACAGAAATGAGAAAGAAAAGGAAAAGAAAAACAGAAATGAGAAAGAAAAGGAAAATTAAACCAGAAATGAGAAAGAAAAGGAAAATTAAACCAGAAATGAGAAAGAAAAGGAAAATTAAACCAGAAATGAGAAAGAAAAGGAAAATTAAAACAGGAATTAGAATGAAAAGGAAAATTACAACAGAATTAAACACATAGCCACATGTATATATATATATTTTTTTTATTTTTACACTAAAAATGAACTAAAATTAAAACAGAAATGAAAATGAAAAATCCAACAGAAATTAGAAATCAAAGGAAAGTTCAGTAAAGTTTGGGAAAATGAAATGAGTGATCACGGTGCATCTCGGGGTGCCTGAAAAATTAAAAAAAGTGCAGTTAGTATATATCTTTAAATTTGTGTTTTCGCTGATAAAAAAAATTGCATTAATTGATAACCAACATTGGCGTCTTACACCCCCCCTTAGAGTGGTTTGGGTCATCTTACACCCCCCCTTAGAGTGGTTTGGGTCATCTTACACCCCCCTTAGAGTGGTTTGGGTCATCTTACCCCCCCCTTAGAGTGGTTTGGGTCATCTTACACCCCCCTTAGAGTGGTTTGGGTCATCTTACACCCCCCTTAGAGTGGTTTGGGTCATCTTACACCCCCCCTTAGAGTGGTTTGGGTCATCTTACACCCCCCCTTAGAGTGGTTTGGGTCATCTTACACCCCCCCTTAGAGTGGTTTGGGTCATCTTACACCCCCCTTAGAGTGGTTTGGGTCATCTTACACCCCCCTTAGAGTGGTTTGGGTCATCTTACACCCCCCCTTAGAGTGGTTTGGGTCATCTTACACCCCCCTTAGAGTGGTTTGGGTCATCTTACACCCCCCTTAGAGTGGTTTGGGTCATCTTACACCCCCCTTAGAGTGGTTTGGGTCATCTTACACTCCCCCTTAGAGTGGTTTGGGTCATCTTACACCCCCCTTAGAGTGGTTTGGGTCATCTTACACCCCCCCTTAGAGTGGTTTGGGTCATCTTACACCCCCCCTTAGAGTGGTTTGGGTCATCTTACACCCCCCTTAGAGTGGTTTGGGTCATCTTACACCCCCCTTAGAGTGGTTTGGCTCATCTTACACCCCCCTTAGAGTGTTTTTTTTCTCATTTTGATGGGAGGTCAAATACATTTACCCAGTAGTGCAGTACTTGGATTAGAGTGAAGGGTAGTTAGCTTACCGCAAAAAAGGAAGTGATCATCCTTTCCCTTAGCTCATCGCCAGTCTGGGTGTCCTCACTTCTTCCTGCGGGCAGGTTGGGGATTTCTGGCACCAGTGCTGTCTCCTCGGGGGCTTGAATTCGGTGACATATGCAAATGTTATGGAGCACACAGCAGGCAAGGATGATCTTGGAGACCTTCTGTGGGCTGTAGAGCATCTCTCCTCCTGGCCGTGCCAAACAGAGAAAGCGTGCTTTCAGCAGGCCGATGGTTCTTTCCACAATGCTTCTGGTCTTGCGATGTGCTGCATTGTAGCGTTCATGGGCAGAGGTCCGTGGGCTCCTGACCGGAGTCATGACCCACGTTCTCTGCCCATATCCCTTATCCGCTGTAGAAAAAACACAAGGAGAGAGACAGCAATTAGTACTAGTACATGTTTTGTTTTTTTTTTTTATAATTTGGCTTACTAGGCCACATATTTGATTCTAAATACATTGACATGGTTAATTTTTTACCCAGTAGCCAGCCAGCTGGCATTTCGTTGTTCTCAAACTTCCGGCACAGGACTGTCCGCTGCAAGACGTAAGAATCGTGGCATGAGCCGGGGAACCCCGATCTCACCGCCCGCAGCCTCATGTCTGGGTCACAGACAACCATGATGTTAATGGAATGAAATTGCTTTCAGTTTCTGTAATACAGCTCCTGTGCACGGGGAGGGCAGAAAGGGATATGTGTACCATCAACGCACCCTAGCACATTCGGGATCCCTCCCATCAGATAGAAAGCATGTTTTATTTTGGCAACCTCTTCCTCATCCTCAGGAAACTTGATGTAAATTGGGATTAAATCACAAATCGCCAGAACTACCTGGATTAGTATGCGGCTCATAGTAGCCTGGCTTATCCCGCTGAGGAGGGCGGAGGTTGCCTGGAAGGTCCCTCGTGCCAAAATATTCAGCGTGGCACACAGGCGTACTATGCCTGGAATGGATTGAGTGCGTTTGGTGGATGGCTCGATTTTGTGCTTAATCTGATCATATAGGGACTGTAGTGCAGCACGATTCAGACGGAAGCGGCTCCTGATCTGCTCGTCACTTAAGTCCCATACTGAAAGGCGGATTGCAAAGGAGCGGGGTGCCCTAAGCCTCACAACACCCCGCTCCCTTTCCTCCTGCTCTTTCAGCATACACATACATCCATCCACCCAGACACCATACATCACCCTCTTATCCATCACACACACTTAAGAGATATACAAAATCAAAAAAACAAAAACAAAAACCACAAACACACCACACACACACACAAACAATCACACTCCACACACACCCGCTACAATGCAGCTCACCACAAAACCAGAACTATAGTGGTCCAAACCACCAGCCTGCTGAAAAACAGCTTTCTAAGTTAGGCACAACCAAGAGGGGAGTTGCTGCACAGCCCACAAAAGGCCCCAAAATCAAGCCTCACTTGCTGTATGCTCCACAATATTTGCATTACAGCACTGATGTCAGAAATCACCCAACAAGCCACAGAGAGTGAGGACAGAACCCAGACAGAGGCTCAAATGAGCTAAGGGAAGCAAGCAAGCACCGCACCACACCACAGCCTTTGCCACAGTGTAAGAATACCAGAAGCTTGCAAATTCCTTCCATTTATACTTCTCTTTCAAAAAGGACAGGTCCGCTTTGCCGCCTTTTGCGTTGCTCTGCTATTTCCGGGCGCCAATTAGCCGACCCAGGTGTGCGTGAAACGGAGTGCGCACGCGCACGCTAGTAGCGCTACTAGCGTACGTGAGCCGAAACTTGCGTGCATTAACGGACATGGGCGAAAATTCAGTGGTGGGCCAATGAAAGGTAAGCTGCTGTTTATTTAAATAGCCGTTAGGCTAGCCACATGTCACAAGGGTTTCAGATACATCAGTCCATTGTTGTATTTGGGTGTGTGTTGTTTGGTTAATGAGGTCTGTAATGAGTTAATTGGCTAACACACATGCTTCAGTCAGTGCAGTGGAGGTGTGGCTAGAAGGAACTGGGCTGTATGTGTGAATCAATTAAGTGGACTGGTTTGTGATTGGCTGGTAGAGCACATAAAACCTGCCCAACCCAAAGAGATTGCGATGCCATTCTGTAGTCTGCATGCGTGCTTGTTGGGTGTGTATTTGTGTGTGTGTGCAGCTACAGGATGGAGCCAAATTCAGGACATCTGCCGGCCACAGCAGGCCCAAGTAGGAGTTTGGTGGGTGCTGTGCGCAGACCTCCCTTACGGAAAAGGGCCCAGCCTGAAGGTGGGGCAGCACCCCAGGCTAAGTGCCCAGGTGCCAAGAGGGAGCCTGAATTTAATTTGGCGGAGAATAATCATCTTGTGCGCCTTACACTTGCTAAATGGGAGCTACTCTTTGGCTCCCAAAGCAAGTCCATAGGCAAACAAGAAAGAAGCAAACTGTGGGATGCCATTGGTGTGGAGCTTAGTAGCACTGCTCAACACCCACGAAGTGGCCCATCCTGCAGGAAACGCTTCTACACTTTGAGAGGGGCCCTTATGAAAAAGATGAATCACGATCTTGATGTGGACAGTGGGACCATCCAGGCTCCAAAGAGTACCTACAGGCCGTATGAGGAGATGCTGAAGGCCAAAATTCCACTGGCTCGGCTGCAGGGTGTGGATCCTGGGGATGACACCACAGGTTGGACTGAAGGTACATATTTTCTGCCTTTTTATAAAAGCTACTGTTAATGTATGTGATTAGCATTTTCTCTTTCTGACCAACTAACAGTAGGACCTGTGAAGTAGTACATTAGAGCTCATACATTTTTTACTTTCCTGTCTGTTGCTTTCTGCATAGGTGCACATGCTGCTGTCCGGGATGTGCCTCAGGACACACAAACTCCTGCCCTTCAACCAACCTCAAGCCTAACCCAGTCTGCCATTGAAGGTATTTACCACTAATTTCGGTGCTGGTTGTTTGGGGAACAAATGGGTGTGGGAGCAGCTCCAACAATCGAGTGGGGCACTGTGGAGTATTAATAATATGGACCTGCGGCCTAATTTCACGCCCACTTTAACACTCACAGCAACTAACTAACAAGGCCCTAACATGTGTAGATATGTTTGAAGCCAGAGATGTGTGGCCATATATCTGCATATAAATGTGGAAGCCACACTGGCCTTGATTAGTGAATATTAGTGAATGAGCTGCTCACACACACCTTAATGCATGTTGTATTTTTCCACGCACATTAACAATGGCTCAATGTTTGCTTGATTTTTGCCTAGCTCCCATGCCATTGGCCCCAGCATCTCCTCAGGAGCCAAGCTACTCTTTGGATGTCGGTAAGTGCATGTGTCCACCTTGCTTTATCCACTTTAACCCAAGTGCATGTGTCTCATTCCTCTTTTTTATTGGTAGGCCAAGTGACTGGTTCATCTTTGGACCCCACTTCCGATGTTGCAGGTCAACAGGACCCTGTTGGTGTGTATAGCAATACATAATGTATCCTTTATGCTGTTTCTGTTACACTGGTTCGATTTGGTTAGTCTAATAATCTACATGTTTGCTCTGTCAACTTGAAGATGCTTCTTGGGAGTGCTTATTCCCTCCCCAGGGTCAGTCTAATAGTTCTTGGAGTGATAGCAATGTATTTTGGAGGACATATTTTTGGACAAACATTCACCGTAGTAGTTTGATGAATATTTAGAGCCATTACTTGTGTTTTTTAGTTGACCCGAATATCGGAAGTGGCTGTCCAGAAAGGGCCCCTCAAGTTCAGGCTGCCAGAGATGAGGGTAAGTTGTTTTGCCTTGCTCTAGTCTGTATTTTGGCTCTACTTTTGTGGCACTTGCTTCTGGCAACTTGTGTGTCCACATGTATTTTAAAGGTCCAAGCTCGAGTGAGGGCCCCACTCCAGACATCTGGGATATTGCGGGTATGTGTAATTTAAGCAATGTGTCTGATCTTATTTGCAAAAATTAATGCCTCTTAGTCCTCTAACATACATGTTAACAATCTGAGTTTAACAGATACCTTTGGTCTAGTGTGTAATTTTGCACTTTGTTGAGGTATGGCCTCGATAGCCTAGCCAGGTAACATTTGAGTTTGGTCCACTGACCTACTAACCTGACTTTCCTGTTTAGCATATGCCAACTTGCCGGACATCTCTGATGTAGAATTGCCCCTCTCTGGCAGCGATACCTCGAGCCTACCTGTGGCGGACGACACGCAGGTAACATGAAGCAACATGTCACATTTCCTTTCTTTGTCGTTTTGGCGGGAGGCGGAACCAGAACCCCAAGCTGGGACCTCTTCCCAAGTCCCATGTGGCCAAGCTTCCGAGGCTCAGACAAGGGTAAGTTGTATAGTGACTGTTTGGGCAAATTATTTTGAGGGGCAGACATGCATTGTTTCTGTTTGTCTAAAATGTTGTTTTCTATTTTGTTAGCCTCAAACCCCAGCAAGAGGAGGTGTTGCACCAACCAGTGCCGATTTTTACCAGCTAGGGGTCCGGATGCTGGAGGACTACAGTCGCCAACAGCCGCGTGATGGAACTAATGAGCGCATTGCGGCGTTGGAACAGCAGGTGCTGATGTGTCAGCAACAACATGAGGCCCAGCAGCGCCAGATCGACCTGTTGATGCATAACCTTCAACAAAACCAGCAACTTGGTCGGCTTGCCAATGCAATTGAAGAATCTATACAGCAGCAGCAACAAGCGATACAGCGGCAGGACCAAACTTTGTTGTTGATACAACAGCTCATACAACATCAGTCTATATTTTTTACTGCACTGTTGTCCCCCAACACCGCCCCTAGCAATGACTCCCAACCTCCCCGGCCACCCAGCCAAGAATATTAATTTTGTTTGTTTTTGTTTCTGTAAATATATTGGCTTAACCCACCTCTAAATTGTGTTTTTCCTAAGACCTAGCTAATAACACAGTCAGGGATGAGTATCTTGATCTAGATATGTCAATGTATTTGTCAATTTAGGCCACACATTTGAGACCATAGCTTACTATGGTTAACACATGAAATGGCTCCAAAGGTATGGCTAAATTGACACACAAATGGGTTTAGAGACAGTTAAACTATGCTTTGCAAGGCACCACACTGTAATGATGTGAATCAAAAATTTTAATTTTAAAACATGGCCAACAGGGCCAACATTGCCCAACAAAGGGCGTCAACAGACCAGCCTTCCCCCCACCCTAACGACGCCGCCGGCGCCTCTTCTTGGCCAGCAGCATCAGCTTCAGGAGCCTGATCTCCCGCCACAGTCTGCGATGCTGGTTTTCACAAGCTGTAGAGATGTAGAAACAACAATTTATTAATAAATTGAATGTGACCTCAACAGACACAGATGTAGTAATGTCAGTGTGTCCAATTAGGTGACACTCAAATTAACATTGTTGGCCACTGTGCGCTTCTTTGTTAACATGATATGAGTACTATTGACTGGCAGGAATGTGAACAACACATCCCAAGCATACATTTACTCTTAAAGTGTACCAACACCCACCGGTGATCGGCCCTGGAATCTATCAGATTCCCGGCCCGATCACCTCCCTCCCCGCGGGACATCCGAGATCGGGATGTCCCTCGGGGTGAAACCCCCCCAACACCACTAAATCCCTACCTCAGTTTTGGTGGGGCACGGCCGCCGGGCCCTCCCTGGCGCCCCTCTAGACGTGTGCGTGCCTGCGCCGGCCGTCTGTGAATGGCCGGCGCAGGCACGCGCGTGTAAAAAGGGACGCGCGGGAGGCGGAGGAGGAGGAGCCACTTTGCCGCGGCTTGTACGTTGGCTGGAGGAAAAGTGAGTTCAGGGGGTTGTCACACAGCGGTGACGATCAGTGGTGCCCCACCGTAGTGGACCAAGACCCAGGAAAGTCAAAATCCTGGTTGTTGTTCCACTTTAACTCTTGGGAAGCAAAGAAGGTATAAGTCCCAGTGTGTCCATTTATGTGTTTAGTCACAGCCAAACATCAGGGCCTAAGTCCTAACGAGTAAACGAGTTTGCCCTATAATGTTAGAGGTCCAGACCTAATACGGCCCATTTGGTTGTGTCTAAGTCACAAATAGTCTCTATGTGGCCAAATGAAGAATGTGAGGCAGCAATCAAGCATGCAGACAGGCATGTTGGATTATTGTACAAACACATGGAATCTAGATGTGTGTGAAATTAACACATAGGTACATTTTAAATGTCTGCAGATGTGACTAGAAGACATAGGTTTCACAAGTCTTTAGGCATATGAAGTGGGATGTACTCACCATCGCAGCTGTGGCGGGGGCCCATGCTGCTGGCCGTCCCTGGAGCTGGGGTGGGGAGGAGGTTTTCTGGCTCCGTCTGCGTAGCAACATCTGTCAACAGAAAGCAAAAGACAAAAACACAATTAGTGGGCCAATGACACCTGACTATTTGACATCCATCTGGTTATGGAGTCTGAAAAATCAAAGGCTTGCATGGTTACATACAGGTTGACCAAAATTAGCATATTTCCAGGTCCATGAGTTAATGTCAATTAGTTATGGTTGCAACATGTATCCCTAAAGATAATGTGCAAATAACATAGACAGTGCTATGTAAAGGACTCATTAGCAGTTAATTGGCTAATGTTACTAGTGTGCAACATGTGTTAGCGGGAACAACTTAACCCAAGAAAAGAAATGAGAACACCCATCATGGTGTGGGCAGAAACATAGGGGTGGTTGCCAGTTGGCTAGCACTGTAGTGGGGTTTGTGAGGTTAAGGTACATTATCAAACCAGCTGTGACAATGGACCAGGAAACATGTGTCTGTTAAAAGTGGGCCAAGACACAGGATTGCACCAATTCTGTGTTTTGGTCCGCTTTGGCAGAGCACCACAATTTGAGTGAGACAACGTCCGCCGCCGCCGCTGCCTTCCGCACATCACTCCTCCAGTGTGTGCGCACGCGCAGCCCATTAGGAAACAGAGCGCAGGCGCACACACATCTAGAGTGGCACACAGGAGGCTGGGACGGTGGCTTCTGCAACCCCCAAAGAGCTAAGGAGTTTGTGGGTCTTTTTTTTGGGGGGTGCCCTGGGTGAGGGATGTGATTTTTCAGGGAATCAAAGCACTATCAACAATGTTTGTGGGTCCACTTTAATGAATGTCATAACATAGGGAATGTGATGGATAACAACAAACACTTACCACGACTATGCCCGTGGAGAATGCTTCTCCAAAAGGCCATGGAGGTGCCGCCTACATGATGCCCTGCAAATTAGAGAGGAATGGCAAGGGCTAAGTACAAATTGCAAGATGAAACCTGTCACAGACTAACAATTAAAAAAAGGACACTCACCAGGGGATGAACAGCCCAGGGAGGGCTCTGAGGAGGAGGCGGGGAGCCTCGGCTCCTCACACTCTGGTCGGAAGATCCACCAGGCAAAGGGCCACCCTCCTCCCTCTCACTCCTTGCTCCTTCAGGGAGTGTGGGCGAGTCCATTTCTACCACCCCACTTGGACTCCCCACTTGAGAGTGGCCCCTTGCCTGGTGAGACTCCTCAGACTCAGAGTGTGAGGAGCTGAGGCTTGATCCTGCCAGCCCCCCAGCAGCACACTCCTCTGGGGCGTCATCCCCTTCCTCCCCTGGGTCCTCTAAATAGGACCCGCGGGAGGGACCCTCCCCCGATGACTCCCCCGAGTCCGCCTGCCTGGTTCGGGGGAGGAATCCCTTCCCATGTTTCCCCAGGGGAGGACGCTTATCTGTGTTGAGGGGGTGAAAGAAAATAATTAATATAAAGAGCACAAATGGACACAGCTTAGCAGATGATTCGGCAAAAAGTATAAACATAGCATAAGCTTTAACTTACCTGATGCATAGGCATCATATAGGCGGTACACGCCTTCAGGGTCCCGGCGCTTAAAGCCCGACCACTTCTGCTGTATAGCTCGGATGGAGAGCTCGGTGTGGAAGCGCCGGGACACTGTGGCCTTCACCTCCATGGCAATTTGTTTTTTTCCCCCACGGGCATAGTCGTACTGTTTCACGCAGAAGTCCTATGAGAAATGAAAAAAAAACACAAATCAATACATGACATCAGAACAATGGCATAAACAGTTATACAGAGACCCGAGCAAAGTGGACCCACACCCAGGATTATCACTATTCTGGGTTTGTGTGCACTTTGGTGGCCCACACCAATTGTGGGTGGTCCGCTGTCTGAAACCCCCTTGGAAGGCCACAAATACACCACTGAGGACGCTCCCACGTGACTGCGCCAGCCAAGCACAGCGCTCTGCGCCGCTGTGGTATGCGCATACAAGGCCGTTTGGACGTGCATACCAGCTCAGCTGGGTCTGCGCGGCAAAGTACGCATGTGGCGTTTGACTCTAACAGGGAGTGCGCCTGCACACAACATTAACAAATGTCTTGCGCAGGGGTACACCCTGCTAGAGGTAAGCGCAAGAGGCATCCGCAGCTCACACATGCACAGATGGGACGGGGCTGAGGTAATTTTTATGGCCCTCCAGGGGGGGGCATCCCCGCAGGACATCCAGAATGGGGATGCCCCACGGGGAGTGATCCAATTGGGCCTGAAAAATTAGAAATTTCAGGGCCAATCCCCCCTGTGTGTTCTGCAACTTTAAGCCAAAAATACACAAACCAAATACTCACTTTGACCACCTGGCCATTAACGCGGCTATCCACCCGGAAGCGCCTTTTCTTTCCATTGGCAGGAGGGGAAGGGGTGGGAGGGGTGCTAGGTGGGGGAGGTGAGGTAGGTGGGGGAGGTGGGGGAGGTGAGGTAGGTGGGGGAGGTGGGGGAGGGGTGGTGGTGTCGGAGGAGGAGCTGGGGAGGCGCATGACTCTGCGTCTTGGCAGCATTGTGGAAACGCTAAGGAGGAAACAGGAACCGGAAATGACCAAAGCGACATGGGAAAAAAAAAAAAATGCTCCGCACACCAGGAACAAGCTATTATCAGCTATGTGCAAGCTAAGTGGCGGAAAAAATAAAATGACGCTTGAAAACAAGCTATTGGCATAAGCGCTAGACATTTTTAGCTTTAGGTGGCTTTGAAACGCAAAGGAGGATACCGGAACCAGATATGACGCAAGCAACTGTGATTAAAAATTCAAAAACAAAGATGCGCGCAACAGGGACAAGCTAATATCAGCTATGTGCAAGCTAAGTGGCGGAAAAAATAAAATGACGCTTGAAAACAAGCTATTGGCATAAGCGCTAGACATTTTTAGCTTTAGGTGGCTTTGAAACGCAAAGGAGGATACCGGAACCGGATATGACGCAAGCAACTGTGATTAAAAATTCAAAAACAAAGATGCGCGCAACAGGGACAAGCTAATATCAGCTATGTGCAAGCTAAGTGGCGGAAAAAATAAAATGACGCTTGAAAACAAGCTAGGGCCCAAGGCGCCACGAATTATTATACAAAAGTCTTAAAGGGGCCACAGCACTCAAACCAGTTAGCTTGCTGACCAGCCTACAATCTGTCTCTAAACTAGGTTAAAAACAGGGGGCTCGGTCACACACATCTGCAGAAGTATGCTTAAGCTGCACCACCAGCGCCAAGGTGCCCCTGTGAGGTGCAGTCCTAACTCTAGTACTAATTCTAGTCTCTAAGAGCCCCATTTGGGACATACAATGCAATAGATAAATTGGGAGCAGGCTTACCTGAGGTTGCCCTAAACCTCAAGTGCAAGCCATGGGGTGGAAGGGTCAAAGACCTTGCAATACAGCCTAGACCCCACACACCATGTGCTTGCACAAATTCAAAAGAAACAAAAGGGGGGTGGCAGCCGCTCAGACCATTTTATAACTAACCAGGGAGGTGCACATTAGCAGGGCAATTAGAATACAAAAGTCTTAAAGGGGCCACAGCACTCAAACCAGTTAGCTTGCTGACCAGCCTACAATCTGTCTCTAAAACACCACGAATTATTAGCTTGATTTAGCAGGGGGTTCTACATACTGTAATGCATAGGTCCTTATAAAGCAAACCAAGTTGTGCTTAAATATACAAATTTTATACAATTTTATACAAATCTTATTCCTTCCTAAAGTCATCACAAAATCAACCTAGACAACTACATGATAATGTGGCACACATGAAAATGCATAACGGGTTGTTATGAGCTGGTACGACTGAATGTTAATCCTGCAATATGTGGCCAGGCACGCTCACACTACAGCGTATTCATTAACAACGACTGGGGTCGCGGGAAGTGAATTCCTTGCAAATGGCAGAAGGGCACATGTATGAACAGCACAGCGCCGCACAACGCAGAGCAGCGAAGCACAGCGACGCTCGCGCCGCCACATAGCGAATTAAAACAGCGACTGCACAAACTCTGACCAACACAGATTCATCAAGGACAGGGCTGCCGAATAGCTTGGGCGCTGACAATTTCGAAGAGCGAACGTGACCGCCCAACCTGACAGGCTACAAAATAGCTTTACAAGCCCCGTTTGTGGTGAAAACAAGCGATTTTGATGCCAATGAGTTTGGTTGGAGGAGATGCAATTCCCATGTCACTCACAACATTACATTGTCAAAAATAATAAAAACTTCAAAAACATAAAAATAACCAGCCAGATTAATAAAACATATCACTATAAACATGTGTTGAATTTTGTGCCAAAGAAAAGAACACAAAAACCACTTAAAACAATCATTGCAGCGTCTGCCATTGAAATGTATGGGAGAGCGGCAGGTAGCGCCAGGTCATACCTGTCGCTGTGATGGGATTAGCAGCGGTGCTGTTCGTTGCAGTCGGCTTCATGATGAATGCCGCACTTGCCGTCGCTCTCGCCGGCGCTAGCCTCATTTAGCTTGATAAATGCGTCATTGTGGCCGACGCCGGGCGTACTTGAGTCGGTAGCAGACGTTAGCTGGCGGGACATGGCGCTCGTCAGACACTACCTGGCGCTATCGCTTGATGAATAAGGGCATTAGTGATTTGGGTAAGTTTTAGGGACCTAAAATGGAAGAAGAACCAAAGCGCTAAGTGATTTGGGTAAGTTTTAGGGACCTAAAATGGAAGAAGAACCAAAGCGCTAAGTGATTTGGGTAAGTTTTAGGGTGTGAAAATGGAAGAAGAAACAAGGCGCTAAGTGATTTGGGTAAGTTTTAGGGTGTGAAAATGGAAGAAGAAACAAGGCGCTAAGTGATTTGGGTAAGTTTTAGGGACCTAAAATGGAAGAAGAACCAAAGCGCTAAGTGATTTGGGTAAGTTTTAGGGTGTGAAAATGGAAGAAGAACCAAAGCGCTAAGTGATTTGGGTAAGTTTTAGGGACCTAAAATGGAAGAAGAACCAAAGCGCTAAGTGATTTGGGTAAGTTTTAGGGTGTGAAAATGGAAGAAGAAACAAGGCGCTAAGTGATTTGGGTAAGTTTTAGGGTGTGAAAATGGAAGAAGAAACAAGGCGCTAAGTGGTTAGGGTGAGCTTTAAGGGACCTCAAGGGAAAAGGCAGGATAGCGCGAAGTGGTTAGGGTGAGCTTTAAGGGACCTCAAGGGAAAAGGCAGGATAGCGCGAAGTGGTTAGGGTGAGTTTTTTTGGATGATAAGTGATGGGAGTGAAATTATGTATGCAAGCACTTTAATGAGATAAGTTTGTAGTGCGCAGGCGCAATATCGTAAGAATTTCGTCTGGACGAATACTTTGGGAAAAAGTGAAGCAGGATGTAGCGGGAATTTGAAAGGATTCGTGTGAGGATACGATGGGTAAAGGGCAAAAACGAAAGGCTACGTTGTTAGTTGTGAAAATGGAATCTGAAAATTCACGAATGAAAATGACATCCTCGTCTGCGTACTCTGGCATACGTCCGTCCGTGCGCTCGACGGAAGGTTTACGAAGCATGCTTGGAATCGCTCGCACATTCATACGAGAGCGGGAAATTTTGAAAATGTTACGACGTCGGCACCAAACCGAAAGTTTTTTTGTGTCTCTCTGAATCGAGCCTAATGTCCTCTTTCCTGGGGTCTTCAGTGAGATGGGAGAACAGGAACCCTCTTCCTTGCACTGGGCTCCAGCCTCTTGCTCCCTGCCACAGGGAGGGTCTATTTATATGCTAGGAGTGAGCCGGCTTTCACGGCCACCTCACTCCTCACCTATAAATAGCCTCTTCCTGCGGCAGGGAACAAGGAGGGGGAAAGCCCAGTACTGGATAGAGAATTTAAACTCCCCCGTCCGGCTGCAGAGTGGTGTGGGACATGCAGGGCATGCAGGTAAGTGAGTATCAGTCTCTTACCTGCAGGACCGCCTCCCCATCCCTGTCTGAGCAGCTCCAAAACACGGCTAGTGCAGCTAACAGTACGCAAAGCTTTCCTCGCTCCCCTCCTGCTGTACCCTACACACAACAGGAGGAGAGCAGGGGAAGCTGGGCACTCTGTCAGTGCCTGCTGCCAACTGCCTGCCACTAGACCCGAGGCCCAGACCCAGTGGTTTGTTCAAGAAAAATGTGATCAATAAATAAATCAAAAGAAAATTCCCTGAAATTTGGAGCGGATTCCAATGCCTACGAATTGGTTCGTTTATTGGTTGGTTATTGAATTAAAACATTGGTTCAATTATTTTCCCCTAGAAAATAGTCAGTTGTATAGATATTTCCATTACATTAAGCAATGTATGAAGCAAACGTGAGAGTTTGCTATTTCTGGTTTAAATTTAGGATTTCTGAAAGGAAATTATAGAAGACTTGCCCTTACTATTTCTAGGCAAGACTCTACTTTTTGACAGTTGGTCACAATAACCAGACCTATTTGATCAAAGTCTGATCAAACTGACCAATTTCACAACATCAGTGCCACCAGTTTTATAGTTAATCACTGATACTTTCCCTAATTGGGCCATATATATATAGGGTATTTAAACATAAAGGATCTGTGCCATTTAATTTGACTTGATCAAAATCCTGAGCCACAGATCTCAGATGACCCTCTGCAGTTCAACTGTCAAAATGTCCAAAAGAAAACCTATCTTCCAGGTGTCTTATGTGTGTGATTTGTCACCTCCAATGAAAATCTGGAGAAGGTTTTTGTGTCACACACCTCCTAGCCTAGAAGTCCAGTTCTGGGCCCAGTCTGTGTGAGACTACATGTTGCTGTTTTGGGGGCCTATATAGTGTTTCACAGCTTACATTTGTGGTTGTGACAATATGCAACATGCAGAATTGGGTTCAATGCATCATGGGTACTAAACTTGGTGGCCCGGGCTATTCCAGGGGTCAATGCAAATTTGATAAGTGTGGTATGTATGAACCTGTTTAACATTAGTTTATGTATGCATTAATAGACAATACTTTAAGTTCTACTTTTAACACTAGATGTGGTGGAGCTTACACTCTAGTTTGACTTTAGAAAGGGTTAAGTTACATAAGCTAAACCACAGTTAGATCAGTGTAAGTACAGAGAAATAACTTTGGTTTAGTGATAACAATTTAGGAGCTCATATCCTGTAAACATCATGGCACCTGTGCTGACAGCTAATGGATAGATACATTGGTTTCACTCACCAGTTGAGTTTAGGAGGAACTCTAACCTTCAGTTTAGTAGTGGAAGAAGTCTATAAAAGGGTTAGGACACCTGTTAGAGATAGCATTGCTCAGAACTTATTACTGTAGTAGACATGTGCAGGGGGAGAGGAGACAGTAGCTAGACAGAGAGAAGGATCGAGCCAGAGCCTGATTCTACCTTGCTAAAGAGGAACAAAAGGTACACCCTGATTCTTTAGGAGGGAGAACAGACCCCAAGTGACCATGAGAAGGGACAGAACCTGCTGCAGTCTTATTCCTGCTGAAGGAGAACTGATTTTTTTGTGTGCTTTTGATGGAAGTGATGACAATCTTGGATTGTATCTGTGACTAATGAAGTGTACCAGACACTACTAATAAAGTGAGTAACAACTTGTTAAAGAGACTTGTTTCCTGTGGATTGTATGTGTACCCTGCAAGTGTCTGGAGCATGCCAGCATCCCAATTCCCCATGCCACCCACGAGGCCCTCAGAGATCAGCATCCCGGACTCACTCCCCACACACACAGGTATTGACCCCTTGGGCAATGTGTGCGACATATTCCCAGAATTATTAAAATATTAAAGGGCCAGAGCATATTCACAAAAGTGAATGAATCCCAGGAGAAGCGATGGGTGAGGATAACACCCAACACAATCAGCCCACTGAGAATCCTCCCAGCTCCCCCTATAGCCAGTCCAGCCCTGGATCATAGCATATTGTTTTAACAAATTCCAGTGTAAATGTATACAGTTATTGTATGTTGTTTGCGATGCATGTAGTTTGACCTGAGCTCTTATTTTTTTTGTAAACACAAAGCTCTACAAATATGTGAGAAAATTAAACCATAAAACTAAGGATGGAAAAATAACCAGCTTCACCAAAAATGGAGACTTCCAAACACATCTAATCATTTTTAACAACGTGCTGGTCAATTCCCACTTAAAGCTGTACTCTGTAGGCAACGTCAAGCCATCCCAAGCATTACAGATTACTAGGATCTCCTACATAAAATGGAAAACTTATCAGAACCAGGTGAGTTTGACCAATTAGTCTTGTTAGTCTTCCCATCTTACAGAGTCTGTTCATACAACTTGATATTTGTCAATATTAGAAACATAGAAACAAGGTTGATGGCAGAAGTCGACCATATGGTTCATCGTGTCCGCCCTTATGTGTTTATGTTCTCTTTATCTTAGGATAGATGGATGTTTATTCCAGGCATGCCCCAAAACTGCTGCTGGGCTGTGAGGGTAAAGTGCCAGAAAATAAAAGAAAACCATAGGTTAAACTGACATCACCGGATCAGAGGTAGCGTCATCCAGCATCAGCCAGTGACAAACCCCTATCTGGGATGCCCTGCTGAGTGTATCGCCCAGGTCATTGTAAGAACTCACCTTTCTAACGTTTCCACAGAACAGGTGCAGCCGATACCAAGCACACTGGTTGGCCAAAGGGCTGACTTGATCTCTCTTGGCTCACTTCGGCTCTGCTAGTGGCTAAGCTGAAGGAAGCCCAGCTTAGTTTAAAGCTTGAGAGTACCCTTCAGAGAGGCGTTGCACAGGTACACACACAGCTAGAGGTGAGTGTGGATGTGCTCGTGGTACACAGACATGTTGAGGGCTCAGAGAGCAGGAAGGTAGATGGAGCAACCTGTGGAGTTTCACACAGCGGACATCCCAATTTGGGGTGCCCCAAGGAGTGGGACTTGGATGTATCTAGATTATTTTTAGATTCCAGGACCTCTGAAGCTCCTCTTTAAAAACACTTCCCTCCTGAACTTTACTAGCATCAAATATAATATGCCTCATCTTGCACCATGGTAGAGAACAAAGCCATGTAGAGCCAGTAAATTGTTAAAGAAGACAGGATGCAATAATAATAAAATATTAAAAAGCAAAATTGATGAGCAACCCCCTAAAAGTGCAGAAATGTGGAGTCCCGGGACGACTAAAAATATTCTAACAACCTTCAAACAACTTCAGCCAGCGAAAGAATATGACCATATGACAAGAGGAGGTCCAGTTACACCTGAGGCTACATTTAGCAGATATTTAGTATTTGATTCAGAACGTTTGGAGGGTTGGGAGTGGAAAATTGAGGGGGGAAGGAATTTGAGATAATTGGAGTGGCACGTGAGAAGTCCTGGTGGCGAGCATGAGTTTAGGTGACCAGGGAGGAGCGGAGGCTCTGTCTAGATATATGTTGCTGGATAAGAGATAAAATGTAGGGAGGAGCGCGGCTGGAGCTCAGTTCAGTTCAAAGCAATGTACGCAGTGTGCTTGCATCACTCAGCCCTGCCACCGCCATCACAGAGGACAGCACAGGAGGAGTAATTTTCTACACAATAGAAATACCTTTGAGTGTGCCTGAACAGTGAAAAGTGTGATCATACTTTCATTGTAATGTATTTTCAGATCCCTAGGTCACAATGTTCTGAGACGTGCTCACCAGGAAACAGAAGAGTCCCGAGCTCCATGATACATCCGTGTTGCCATGAATGCCTTCCTTGTTCAGAAGGGGAAATATCTAACAAGTCAGGTACAATTGATCTTAAAGTGGACCAACAGTCAAAAATGACTTAAACCAGACCAACACAATAAACAGTTCTTCTATGAATCCCTCCTTAGGGCAATTTACATTGCTGCACATAAAAATGCATTTACCTTTTTCTAACTCTTGCTGTGGTAAATTTTAAAAACAAGATGGCGGCTCATGCATTTTCAGGCCACCTGCAAACAGGAAGTGCTGCTGGGTTTACTGTTATTGTGCATTGTTAGTTATGTCAGTTGAATCCAGGCAGCAGCATGGCTGGTCCGGTTTAATTGCTTTTTGTATCATGAGAAGTATTATGTAAGCAAGCCATTTTTTCGAATTTTCAATTCTGTTAATCTTAAAGGGACTGTAATCTGAATGGCAAAAATAAGGCAGAAAGGAACTAACCTGGTGCCTGTCACATGAATCTCTCCTCCATTTCCTGCAGCAAAGTTCTCCCTCCTTTCAATATTATTCCTCCAGCACCATGCAACAAAAGTTATCTAACAGTCACCCTGTCTCTTGTCAAGCCACAGTGGTTCAACCGGGTAAGGCAAAGTATGCTTAAGCTTTGCCATGACACACCATTCCAAACTCAGCCCTGGCCCAGATATTGAAGTGAGGAAGGTGGCTTTGCTCAGAATGATAGATGAGCATATTTCCTTAAAATGAGCTCAGTTGCCATTTTGCTAGTGTCCAAGTCACACAGGGCAACTTATAAATGTAGTTTTGTTATATTGTTTTAAAGATATTAGAGCATAAAAATAAGATGTTCTTTTATTATGAACAAGATAAAGATTAACATAAAAAAATCTAACAAAGCTGGTAATCTATAAAAATACCAAAACATCAACTTACATCACCAATCAGTAAACATTACCTTTCTTATGGGAACTTGCTGCTCATTTCAGTCCAGGTAGCTCATTCTTACCCAGGTAGTTCCTTCTGCTCATTCTGCTCATTTCAGCCCAGGTAGCTCATTCTTACCCAGATAGTTCCATCTGTTTGCCCCCCTTCAGCTCCCATTATTTATGTTATCGAAGGTCTCAATGAAGCTTTCAGGGAAACTAATTATTAACCAAACCCCTCAGTCTTCTTCTGCTTAATGATTGGATAATCAACTTTGAAGCAAACAGCAACTTAGGCCCTTATTTAACAAGGGATAGCGCCAGGTAGCGAATGGTGAGCGAACGGTAATGACGGTCACCGCCACGAATACGCCGGCTCCCCTTCGCAATCACACATTTATCAAGCCGATCCTGCTTAGCGACTGACAGAGCGCCAGATAGAGAATCATTCATCATTATTCCAGCCTCACCCCACAGCGCCAGCGAGCGACCTTGAACAGCGACAGGTATGACCTCTCGCTACCTGGCGCTCTCCAATGCATTTCAATGGAACAATCTTTAAATATTCATAATTAATTGCTATTAATGTTTTTTTTTTGTTTTTTTTTTAAATGTCAACAATTCTGTGACCACTTCTGCAATGTTAGATATTTTTTTTTAAGGTTAAAAAAAAAAAAAAAAAAAAAATTGTGCAGAATTGATATTACAGGTCTGATATTAATGTATTCATATTACAAAATGTTTTGAAAAACATGTTTTTTTTTTTTTTTTCAAAAAATATGGTTGTTTGGGGGTTAAAAAACTACTTTTAACCCATCGCCGCCAGCGCTCTGGGGTTTAAACAAGCATTTCACAGCACGAGAATTTTTTGAGCGTGATTTGTTAATGAATATGCTGGGAGCCGTTCGCTATGGCCATTCGCTGTCATGCGCTCCCATACAGCGCGGAACCTGTCAAACAGCGACTCCTAACCCCGTATTCAACATTACCGCACACCGACTGAGTCACTGTCAACAGCCGAACAACGGCCAAGAACAGCGAATACTAGCGTGCGCTGTGAAAATAACGCTACTGTCGCTCATCTGTCGCTACCTGCCGCTATTAATGAATCGGCCTCTTAGATGCGTCAGCTATTCTCACACTTTACACTGACATTACACTGATATCAGCAACATAATTTAGATAGACAGTAGAGCTAAAACGAATAAACATTGTGTAAAGATAGGTAACATCATATATTGTAAAACCTTAATATTTTAAGTACATAAGACCTCAAGATTATTAAAACACAGACAGTAGGTCTAGTCTAAATTGAGAAACCATGTGTTTTTATAACTTGTTTTAAAATACTATATACAGTTAGTGATGGTATAGAAAGGAGGGGAGCACTAGCAGTCACTACGAGAATGCATAAGGTGTTTACAGAAATTCTGAGATTATGGGATGCTTTGAAATGGCAAATTTTACACTATTCAAGATAATGAGAGAAGAAGCCTGTGTGTGCCTGGATAAGGACATTTGTTTCAAAATTATTTGTATAAAATGATGTGTCCATTATTTAAAGCTTATTGGCATTTAATTGAATTTTACAGATACTGATAATTGCGTGAAATGTCTCCACCACCAATGGCCAGATGAGAAGAAAACAAGATGTCTTCCAAAATTAGAAGAATTTCTTTCCATTACTGCTGACATGATCTCTCAGTTTTTTCTACTTGCCCCTGTATTGTTCTGCATTGTCACAGCTGTGGTATTGGGAATTTTAATTTTACATCAGAGAACACCTTTGGTGAAAGCCAACAACAAGGTCCTCAGCTTTGTCCTCCTGGTTTGCATCATGCTGGGCTTCCTCTCTGTATTCCTGTTCCTGGTTCGTCCTGTGGACTTGACTTGCTTGCTACGTCAGATATCTTTCGGAATTTCTTTCACGATAGCCGTCTCCTCTGTGTTGGGTAAAACCATCATGGTGTACATTGCCTTCAAAGCCACCAAACCTGGCAGTACCTGGAAAAAATGGCTTGGAAACAAGCCTTCTTATTATGTAGTTATTGGTTGTTCATCTGTTCAAGTTCTAATCTGTTTAGTTTGGCTGACTATCTCTCCACCCTTCCAGGAACTGGACACACATTCCTACAAAGATAAGATAATTGTTCAGTGTAATGAAGGTTCTGTTATTGGCTTCTACTCAGTTCTGGGTTATATGGGGCTTCTGGCAGCGGTTAGTTTCGTAACAGCTTTTATAACCAGGACATTACCGGACAGCTTCAATGAGGCCAAATACATCACCTTCAGCATGCTGGTCTTCTGCAGTGTCTGGATTGCCATGATCCCAGCCTATCTCAGCACCAAAGGCAAATACATGGTGACTGTTGAGATCTTTGCTATTCTGGCCTCGAATATGGGACTTCTGGGTTGTATATTTTTTCCAAAATGTTACATAATTATTTGCAGATCTCAAATGAATACAAAAGCCTATATGATGAGCAAAGGAAAATGTAATGGACCTTTCTAGGTGACCAGAAAACAAGCTATACTCACCTTTGATTCACTGCAAGAGACCAGGGCATGTGATCCACATGTGCTGTCCTCTTCTAATGCATAGAGCTGCCACAACATCATTGTGAAGGGCGTGTGCAACATTCACTGTAACAGAGGTGGAAGGCGGCCCCTTAATCGAAGCTCTCAATCTGTATATGTAAGATAAAAATTTGTTTTTTTTTTACAGAGATTGGCTTTAACCCCCTTACAGTGACTGTAAAATGCATGACAACTCAAAAATGTCCTTATATTCTGTTGAAAGTCTTTAATGTATGTCTCATGTAAATAAAGTTGGCGCATAACTTATTAACCCCTCAACGACCCAGCGAAATTTAGTAAGACAGGACAGATCAGGAACTCTGAAAGACGACTGCATGTACACTAACAGCACATGCCAGTCCAGTTTTCTCCCATCATCCTTCAGGACAGCCACGGTGAGAAGGCTCCTACCCCTAGAGAGGAAACACAAAAACAAAGTAAAAGCCCCACCCCTTCCCCCAGTCCTCAGTATTGTGTTTCCTCTCTTGGGGAAGACCGCTTGGACTACCAAATCATCCTATATTTTTTATTTATCATTTTCAACTCCTGGAGGTGTCTGCAACATGGAAAATGATTTAGCTTTACTGGATAGATGGTCAAAACTGTGGAAACTAGAGTTTAATGTCTCTAAATGTAAAATCATGCACTTGGGTAGAAGGAATCCCTGCTCTGAGTACTGTATGGGCAGCACTGTGTTAGCCAGGACCTCGGAGGAGAGAGATTTAGGGGTACTGATTACTGATAGCTGCAAGATGAATGGACAGTGTAGCCAGGCAGTGGGAAAAGCAAGCAGGATGCTCGGCTGCATAGCTCGAGGCATCACCAGTAGGAAGAGGGAGGTTGTGATGCCACTGTATAGAGCCCTGGTAAGGCCACAGCTAGAATACTGTGTGCAGTTCTGGAGACCTTACCTGCAAAAAGACATTATTCAAATAGAACGTGTCTAAAGGCGGGCAACGAAAATGATGGAAGGACTTAAACTTAAAACTTATCAGGAGAGACTTAAAGAACTTAATTTGTACAGTCTGGAGGAAAGAAGGGAGAGGGGGGACATGATTGAAACCTTTAAATATGTGAAAGGATTGAATAAGGTTCAGGAGGGAAGTGTTTTTAAGAAGAAGCTTAATGATAGAACAAGGGGGCACAACCTGAAGCTAGTCGGGGGGAAGATCAGGAGCAATGTTAGAAAATATTATTTTACAGAAAGAGTAGTAGATGCTTGGAACAAACTTCCAGCAGAGGTAGTTGAAAATTCAACAGTCACTGAATTTAAACATGCCTGGGATAAGCACACATCTATCCTAAGATAAAGAGTACAGTACTAGATGGACCGTATGGTCTCCTTCTGCCATCAACCTTCTATGTTTATATCTGGGGGGTTGCTCGCCGACCCGACTTGTGGCCGGGAGGTCCGCTAGAGCCCCAAAGCACTGGCCGAGGCCCCAGCATCACAAGTGGTGGCATACTGGCAAGACAGGTGCAGCTGGTCACTGTGTGGCAGCATTGATGGACTGCGGGTGCAGCTGGAGCACAGACAAGGGAGGGATGGGACACATGGCCGAGGTCCTTCCTGTAGCGCTGACTACTTCCGGGTTGGAGGGGACTTCCAGCCTCTACACGCATCAGCAGCGTACTTGAGCTGCAGCGGTACAGGCAAGAGATAGTGGTCCACTCAGCCACAAGGATACCATATTAGGATAAGACTGAGGTGTAGAATTTCTGTTGTCTTAAGAAAAGATACACATGGGGGGGTTATTTGAAGGTATCTAGTGCCCTAGAGCTCTGACTAATGTGGTCATTTGTTTGTTTTAATCCTGCAGCCCTCCCCTTCAAAGAGTAAGGAGAAGAAAAAGGATAAGGACCCCCCAAACCTAAACTGGATGTTAAGACGGTCAGACTCTGCATGAATTCCCCCACCATACTTGCTGATTCCTGGAATAGATCATTTTGTAAGGCCTGCTTAGAGCACAAATTAATCAGCCAGTTACTTTATTGAAATGATGGGCAATATGCAGACCGATATGGCCTTCACACTGGAGGTCTCTAGGTATCTCAACCCCTCTCCGACACCTGTGGTGGTCAGTACAGCCCCTGTTGCTACCACCCTTGTCCCTACTCCCTACTTAGTGCAAGAGCACTAAATCTGTGGACAGCGAGGGGGTGATCTCCTTAGATGAGAACTCCCTCAATGAGGGGTTTTGCATCGAGGGAGAAACCAATCCCAGGAATTCCAGGTCCAAGGTTTCAGAAGAAACATTGGCCCCATTGGATGATATTTATTACACAATGCAGTTCCAGTCAGAGGACCACAGGATCTGCACAGGATACATTGTACCATTTTTGTAAAAAAAAGGGTAAATGCCTCTTGATCCACTGTTCCTATCTAAGTGTTATGAAGAAAGAGTGACAATTCCTAGAGAAATTCCTTAGATACATCAATTGGTCAGGTATCTTATTCCTCGTGCCTCAGTTTTGAGGATTCAGGAACCTTGAAAGATCCTATGGTTCATCACACTAAGGTAAAGAAGAGTTTGGGACGCAGCGGAATTTACCTTCAAACCTACACTAGCTTCGGATTGTGTAGCCAGGAATCTAGAAGCTTGGCTTGCAAAACTGAAAATCTTCCTTGGAAAGGATACCCCAAAGCAGACCTTTGTGATATGCTTCCTTCAATGTTCAGGGCTAGCTCCTTCTTGGTAGATACGTCAGCAGTTACAGTCAACGCCAAAGCTGCAGCCTAATCAATATCACAAGAAGAGCCATTTGAAATTTTGCAGGGAGTCTTAGCCTCTAAGGCCAAGTTATGTGGGATTCCCTTTCAGGGGGATTTATGGCCTGATGCAGAGCCTCCCCCGATCCAACCTTATTTTGTTCCGTTTTTCCTATGGCCCGTTTTCCTTCCGTTTGTCTCGAGGTCCAAATGTGATTCAGAGCCGCCGTCAGGAGAGCTCCGTTACTGTTCCCTTTATGCGTCTTCAATCGGGAAGTGTTTTTTCCCCTCACAGGTGCTTTCCGTGTGGTCGTGGGTTGCGTTGCCGTTCCCACGGACGATCCGTTTTTTGCTCTTTTTTCTTGCATTACCAGACGTAGCTTCGTGCCATCTGTTTCCGTTTTCACCCAGATGTATACTTACATTTCCATGGTTTTCCTGTTGTCAATCTGGGTCCACGCAAGCGCACATCCCTAGTCCTCCCTCAAGCTTTCACCATACAACAAACTGACACTTTTAGCCACACCAAAACTTACATTCAAATAATATCCTTCTTCTTCTTCTTCCTCCTCCTCCCTGTGTTTTTACCTTAATCTGTTCTCCTTTTTCTTCTTCTTCCCTGTGTTTAATGCTTACCTGAATCTGTTCTCCTTCTTCTTTTTCTTCATCTTCCCTGTGTTTAATGCTTACCTTAATCTGTTCTCCTTCTTTTTTCTTCTTCTTCCCTGTGTTTAATGCTTACCTGAATCTATTCTCCTTCTTCTTTTTCTTCTTCTTCCCTGTGTTTAATGCTTACCTTAATCTGTTCTCCTTCTTCTTTTTCTTCTTCTTCCCTGTGTTTAATGCTTAACTGAATCTGTTCTCCTTCTTCTTTTTCTTCTTCTTCCCTGTGTTTAATTCTTACCTTAATCTGTTCTCCTTCTTCTTTTTCTTCTTCTTCCCTGTGTTTAATGCTTACCTGGATCTGTTCTCCTTCTTTTTCTTCTTCTTCTTCTCCTTCTTCTTCCTCCTATTCCTTGTCCCATATACTTACCTTTTGGGACATGTAACTGTATGGTTATGTTGTGAGAACGTGCAGCGGCGGGAAAGAGAACAAACCACAATTTTTTTTTTTACTTAAACTTTTTTTTATAAAATTTAAAATTGTAAAACTTTTTTTTTTTTTAATTTTGAACAACAGTACAGGAGGCTCTTCTTGTTGTTCATTGCTGGCCTTTTCTTTGATCTGTGAATGAAAAACATCATCAGTTTTGCCTTGTAACTATTTTGTGCTAATCTAGGGTTTTTTTTTTTTTTGGTCCATTTTTAGGGTTAATTTTGCCCTAAGTTATTTCATTAATGTGTCTTGGACCATGTTTTTTAAGTTTTGGGCAGGAGTTTGAACTACATCCTATATCCTGATATCTAGGATAAACTTACAAGGCTTGTGGCCAACAGTGCTTCTGGGGCGCAACCTCCTCCCTGGGTCCACCATCTGTTGCTGCTGTGAAGCTGTTTGGATCAAAAACACAAGGATATTATTGACTCTTTGTGCCTCCTGAATGTCAGATTAGGTTAGGCTTCTATGCATCAAATCACTAACCTTCCCCAGGCACCTCTTCAGCTTGCCCCGCTTCATCCACTCTCCTTTGGGATGGTCCTGCGACGTCATCATCTAAAAATAACAATAGTTGCACATTAGTATATGTCTTTATTGCATGTATCTGGACATATGTAGGTTTGAGAGTCTTACCGGAGTCAGGTTGCTGCTGTGGCTGGATTGACTCCCTGCCGTGTGTCTTCCCCCCCCTGTATACTGAGGTCCAGTGGCACCTCAAAGTCACTGGCAGAGGAGGGGGTGGGCGTTGGCACTGGCGTGGCACCACCTATACCTTCCCCAGTACCTCCCAACACTGGGCTGCGGGTTCTTGTCCGGGTGGGGCGGAAACGATAATTCCACTCATGCGCTGCAATATAAACACAATCATAAACACAGGCCCAGGCAAGGGCAGTGTGATTATTGCATGTCATGTATCAACACTTACCTGGAAAGTGCTTGGCAAAGTACCGCCTCACCCGGGACTATGCCTCCTCTTCAAATCAGATCAGTGTTGGGCGATCTGGGTGAAGGTATAGGTGGTTCCCGAAATCCGGGCAATCGCGTCCACCACCGCCAGTGCCAACGTCCACTTTTCGAAGTCGCACGGTAGGAAATCATAACGGTTTCTCAGCATCATCTGTTTGAAAAAAACACAAAGGCACAGCATTAGTGACACAAATAGATGACAAAGTCTCATGCCCTATCTAAAGCCAGTTTCTGACCCTCATTCCTACTCACATGTGCCTACTTAGTCTATCAGCCTCTAGGCTAGTGTGCTGCTGCGCACATGTTTACAACTAAGGTGGTCTAGTAGTTTAGTTTAACAAATCAGTTTTTCCTCACTAATCTTGCCCTACCATGGCTATTTTTTGTTTAGCAGCTTATGCGCGCACATACACGCACGCTCGCCTACTCACATCCATTATAATTTTGTCCTGCTCCTCTGTATAGATAGCGGGCAACATCTTTTACCAGCTTCCGGATCAGGTTATGACATTCCCCCGTGGTGGCGTGCGTGCACGCGCACGCATGCAGCCGTGCACGCTGCAGAACACGCCCTCATGGGAAAACTATTTCAATTTCAAGGCACTCAGCTCTGTGTTGTTTACCATATCACTATGCCCAGGCCAAAAGGGAGCCGTAAGACCCCCAAAAGCCCAGAGCAACATGCTCGCTGCATAGAGAGACATCAGGAACAACCACACAAGAGCAGGCACAGGAGCCGGGACGGACAGGGCCATAGTCAAAGGGGGGATAAGCCAGCCACACAGGCTGCTTGGACCAAACGCAGTAGCAAGGAGCCCTTGGCCCAGTCACCCCCCACCTGCTAAATCATCCAGGGCTCACAAGGGACACCAAGCTCGAGCAACCCAGCAGCCTCCACCTCCTCAACCCAGAAAGCATGTGGCTAAATCCAGCCACACCACAAAGGGTAAGCGTAGGGCCAAAACGACTAGCCCACCCAGCCCAACCACCCCTCCTCCTTGACACTCTGTGTCCCCAAGTACCACCAGCACGGGGTCACTAGAGAGCTCCACAGGTGCCAGCTCGCACCCCCCACAGTCCTTCACAGTCACCCATCAGCCCAAGAATCCGAAACTACTCCCCAGACAGCCAGCCATCAATGTTGTCTGCTGCCGGGGACACCACGCACCCATGTGGGCGCCAGCTGCGACGTGGCTCACTTACAGCCTGTTTCTGTGATGTGCAAAGCATGGCTGTAGCCACTGGTGTTTGTGAGCACTATGATGCCCTATTTGGGCGTTATTCCAAGTCAACCCCAAAGCAGGCCAAGCAGGAGATGTGGGATAAGATTTGCTGGCAAGTGAATAGTGTTGGTTCTGTGAGGAGGGATGTTGAGCAAATTAAACGTAAATTTGGGGACCTCAAATATTATGTGAAAAAAAAATGGACATGCCCCGCCAGCAGAGGTAAAGCCCATTTAGAGTGTAACTGAATGGACAGCCTGCTTTGTAGCAGTATGTAACACTTATTAGGTGTGCTTTACTCTTCCCCAGCCTGCAGACAGGGGGTGGTATCCCTACTAAAATCCTCCTAACACCAGCGGAAGAGCATGTGTTGACCTATATTCACCCGCCCAAATGAAATAGCACTTGCCTACATTTAAGTTAAAATAGTGGCCGCACTACCTGCTACCTTTCTTGGCAGACCCTACCCAGCCCACCCATTATTGAAGTAATTCGGGATTTGGAGGAGGAGGACACAAGTCTGCTGCAGCCAAGGCCACCAGACCCAGTGGGACAACATCCAACACACCAGCCTCAGCAAGTGCAGCCCCTGAAGTCCACTACCCATACCTCAGGGGCACAAACCTCTGCTGCCGTGGACATTGGCCGCACCACACACTCTGCGCCCAGCCAGCCACCTGCAGCCGCTCAATCAGTACCAGACGCACCCACCCGTGCCAGTGGCGGAACCCAGCAACGTCGCCATATCAGCCAGAGGAGACATCTGCAGATAATGGAGGAAGCATGGCACCAGGAAAACGTGAAGTTTGCAGCTAACAGACAGAGGTTTAATGAGACAGTGTGTTCACAAATCCCCTCTATGTCACAACAACTAGAGGTTTTGAATCTACATGTGTCCGGCCTGCTTGCAGAAACAAGACAACAAAGCAGGCATATGGCGGAAATGGTACAACAATGGCAGTTAATGAATCAGAGCCTTGCTCATATTGCCGCTAACATGCAGCAACCCCATCCATCAACTTCAACCTCCTACTCTACCTACCACTGAAGGCATGTGTTTATGTATTGATTCTGGGGAGCAGGACACAAGACTACCGTAACCCCAAACACATGTTCTTCCACAACCCCACATTAACAGCCTAAACATTTTTCCACAATGTTTGTCCCTTTTTTTTGTGGGGATCACACAAAATAAAAAAAGGCACACATTGCCTAAAATGCATGAAAATAGAGCAAAAACATTGTCTACAAGCTTGGAAACGGATCGCCTGTGGCGAACCACTTTGTATTCAAGAGTAGGGAGGTGTTACATCTTCTGAAATGACTAAAGCGTCCTCAGCCAGGTCACTGTATCTGGGAACCCGGCTACGGATGGCGAGGTTGTGCAGGACCCCACACGCAACAATTATTTGGAGGACCTTGGCGAGCTCATACTGCCAGGCACCCCCAGTCTGGTCCAGACAACGGAAGCGCATCTTCAACAAGCCAAAGGCACGTTCCACCACTGAGCGAGTCCTCCTATGTTCAGTGTTATACTGCTCCTGGGCCTGCAAGGATGGGTGGAGGATGGGGGTGAGTAACCAGGGGAGCAATGGATAGCCAGAATCACCTGCCAAAAAAGATATAAAAAATAAGCACACACCATAATGCAAAAAACACATGGCTGCGGCTCAGCGTAGACTGGGACATCCCCACGGAGAAGGCATCAGTCTCTGGAACGAGCCGTTTGCCAAAAACTGCAGGCAGCCAACCAATTTGGTCATACCTGCAATTGCATGCCCTTTCCTTGTGGTGCGGGCTAACCATGGCCGCAGCTGCCTATACAAGTCCTGGAGAGAAAGACGGTTAAGGTGGGTGAGCTCGAATAGCTCAAGGTCATGCATGCCACCGATGTCCAGACGTGTTCAGTGCAGCCTGGTTTCTGCCATGCTCAAAAGAACCAGGGCGCGTAGCTGACGCCTTTGATGCTCACGCACAGCAGAATGCATTTCCAAGTCACAAAGATCAAATACGGCTGCTAAGACTGCCCGTAAGTGAAGCGTCGACACCCTCGTTAAATTGGGCTTGTTTCAATCGGAAATCAAGGCTCTGAATCAATTAAAAAACGGACCAATCAACGGCCAGTCCGTTTTCACGGAGTTCAGCCTCTTGCGAGCCGTCAAACGGAAAGGCGCCTGCAGAAACACCTGAGC
Organism: Gastrophryne carolinensis; assembly: GCA_027917425.1. Taxonomy (NCBI): domain Eukaryota; kingdom Metazoa; phylum Chordata; class Amphibia; order Anura; family Microhylidae; genus Gastrophryne; species Gastrophryne carolinensis. The sequence goes on from CM051241.1 coordinate 74,789,464, forward strand.
GCATACACGCACACAAAAAGCAATGTAGCACCCTTTCCTGACCCGATCACAGCCCAAAAACCACGGGAAAACGCACGGGATAGCTGAACGAGGAGGCTCTGCATCAGGCCATTAATGTTTGTGTCGGAATTGGAAGCCACCTCTCCCAGTCCTCAAAAAAGACTAAGAACTTTATGGTAAAGCCCGGGCATTTTAGAAACAGGGGCAAATTTACCTCTGTGCCTCAGTCCCAGATTCCCAGTCATCAGGAAACCAAGAAACACAAGGGACAGCATAGGGGTTGCAAAATGAACCCCATTTGTGTCCCTCTCTTGCAGTTTAAGAGACCCCGGCCCTGACGCAACCTACCTGTGGGAGGCAGATTGCTTTTATTCTGGGAAGCCTGGCGGAGCATAAGCCAGAACCCATTAGATCTAGTTTCCTTGAGTTATTGTCTGGAGTTCATTCACAGACCTCCAGTGATCCTGAATTTAAAGGATCTAAACCTCATCATCAGATACAAGAGATTCCGGATGAAATCCTTTTTTTACGGAAAAGAACCTTGAAGGGTAATGAGTATAGATCTCCAGGATGCATATTTACACATTCCCATTTGGCCTGTCCATCACAGATTCATGATCCAGGGAGACCCTGCATTTATAACACAGGGCTCTTCCATTCGCCATTCCTTCTGCCCCCAGAATTTTCATGAAAATTTTGGCATAAGCACCAGGGGCATTGATCTTCCCTCACCTAGACAGCCAGATCAGAGACATTTGTCTCTTACAATCTCTCTCTAACCCTTTCTCTTCTGAAGGAGCTGAGATGAAGAAGAAAAATCAAACCTGAATCTCATCCAAACTCAGAAGCCTAGGTCTAATCCTGCAGTCACCTGGGCCCAGCTACACTCCAGGCCTCTACAAACTTTTCTACCTCAGTCCTGTGATTACTTGCCAGATTCTGGATAGCCAAGGAGGCAGCAGATGTGTGAACCTATAGAAACTAGCCCTTTCCTTCTTGATGCCTCTGCTTCTTTGGATCAGGTCTCTCTCTTAGCGGTCCACCTAAAAGGGTCCCAAAACTCCCTAGCAGACTTCCAAAGCAGGACTCAGGTTCGCCAGTTGGAGTGGCTGCTAAAGCCGCAGATCTATCAGCAGTTGGTGGCCAGATGGGGCACACCAGAAATAGATATTTTTGCCACAGCAGCGAACACCAAGTGTCATCATTTTTTCCCCTCAGATGGAGGGATGGGAGTGGATGCCTTATCTCATCCATGGCAGTTCAATCTAGCATATGCCTGTGGAAGTGCCCCTCCACTTCAGCTCCTGCCTCAGGTTGTCCAGAAGATTGTGTCAGAACATTGTGGTGATCTAGCCAAGAAGAAACTGGTTCACTCCCCTAAAGACAGTGTCACTAGAGGATCCCTGGGAAATCCCTCTCAGACCGGACCTATTAATACAGGGTCACATTCTGCATCCAAAACTTCTTCTTCTAAGACTTGCAGCCTGGATCCTGAGTGGACATTAAGAAACACTTTCACCAAGAGCAATCATGATGCTTCGAGGCTACTAGAAAGATATATGCCAAAATTCACTTTATTCTGTGAGGTCAACCGTTTGAGAAAAAGAGTCCATTGCATCAGTCCTCGAATTCCTTCAGGAAGCATTCAAACTAGGGTTGACAGTAAGGACCCTGAAGAAGCAGGCCTCTGCCCTCTCAGTATTTCTAGACAGGAAGCTTAGGTCTAATGAATAGGTTCTTCATTCGCAATGGCTCATAAGAAGCCAGTGCAGCACAACAGATATCCCTCCTGAGACTTAATCCTGGTGCTCAAGAGTTTCGCTAGATCCCCCTATGAACTCCTGGGGATGGTATCTGATATGGTTTAAACCCTCAAGTCCTGTCCCCTTTTAGCACTTAGGCATGTTGATCTTCAGGCCTTCTCGATTAAAGAGCCATACTGCACCATTTTTCCAGACAGAGCCATCCTAAGGCCAGATCCACTGTATCTTCCTCATTACTTAAATTGAACATCCCATAACTTCCTTAGGTCAGATCGGTTATTTATCTACTTTTTGGGGAAAAAACTGAGGTTTGGCTGTCTCCAAAAATACCCTAGCCAGATGAATTAGACAATCCATATCCCTTGTATACACTAGTATGGACACTGACTGAACAGAAGGTGGGTGTCCCACTGAACATTACATTATCACGTATAGACCAAATCATGGAGAAGGTGCAGGCCCTGACAGTGGCTGTGGAGCACCTACTGCATCGAGTGGCCACTCAGGAAATCCATCCACCTTCTACACCCTCTTCATCCCAGGGATCGGTGGCCACCTCTCCTGGGGACCCCAACATCCCTCTTCCAGAAATTCTTTTGGGGGGGCAAAGCAAATTTTCCCATTTTTAGGATTCCTGCAAACTTTACTTTCAGTTACTTCCTCATACTTCCGGCTCGCAAAAAACAATGGGTTGGCCTCTTACACAGTGACCCTCAGTCTTGGGCATTTGGGCTCTCATCTTAGTTCACGGCTTGTCTGCAGACAACTCCTTCAAAGCAATGGAGGTCCTTTATGATTATCCTGATTGCAGTGCCACCACCAAAAACAAGCTGCGCACTCTATGATGCCATGGTTAACCATCCCTTACCGGACACTCTGGGTGAGACCATGCAACTAGCTATCTGAGTTGATCGACTTAATCGGGAGAGACAGCTGGAAATAACTAGTTCTCCAACAGCTCCAGTCGGAACAGTAGCCCCAGCCTCTCTTCCTCCTGCAACTTGTAGTGCTTCTGTGGAGAGGCTGATGATCTGGACAGAACATGTCCCAAGAAGAAGGTCTCACAGCCTAGGTGGGACAGAGGAAACCCACTAAGGCTGTAAGGTATATCCTCTTATTTGTTCAAGGGTTACTCTGCCAGTTGAAATCAAAACTGGGTGGGGGTTAAAGGCTGTCAGAGCCTTTTTAGATAGTGACACTGCAGGTAACTTTATGAAAAACGGAGAGATCCAAACCCTGGGGGTCCCTCTGTTAGCTAATACAATTAGCTAATACAAATAGCTAATACAATTAGGGCCCGTGCCATTGATAATACTCCTCTTTCCCAAGACCTCATCTAGCACATCACCTCTTCTCTGTCTATTAGAGTAGGGGCTAGTCACACTGAATGGATTAGCTTCCTCCTGTTGAAAATTCTCGTAACTCCAATCATGCTGGGTCTTCCCTGGCTTCTGATACATAAACTCCAAATAAATTGGATCTCTGAGCAGTTGGTTTGATGGGGATCATGTTTCCAAAACTGCCTTGATCTACCCCTATGTGCAGCCTCTCTAACTCCGGAAGGGGTACCTCCCCCTTACTCTGATTACTCTGATGTTTTTTTCTGAGAAAGCCACTGATTTTCTTCCCCCACATAGAAGGTGTGATTGCCCAATAGATCTTCTACCTGAAACTATGCCCCCAGGGGTAAGATCTATAACCTCACCTGGGCTGAGGATAAGGGCATGAAGGAGTATATTTCCAAGAACCTCCAGAAAGGCTTTATCCGGGCCTCCAGCTCACCTGTGGAGGCTGGGGTTTTCTTGGTAGAAAAAAAGATGGGGCCTAAATAAAATCACGATCACGAATAAGTACCCCCTTTTGATTGAGGATTTATTTAGCCAGGTAATTGGGGCCTGGGTTTTCACTAAACTAGATTCTAGAGGGACCTATAATTTAGTCTGAATCAGACAGGCGGATAAATGAAAAACAGCCTTTAACACCAAAGATGGGCACATTACTAGTATCTAGTGATGCCATTCAGTCTGTGTAGTGCCCAGGTGATATTGGATAATATTTTCATTTTTTTTCCTCAACCCTTTCAGAACATAAGAAGCATATCCTTCTGGTACTGCAAAAATAATGTGAGAACCACCTTTATGCCAAGCTAAAAAAATGTGTCTTCATGCCTCAGGCCCCCTTATTACGATATGTAATTTCTAACACAAGGTTAACCATGGATCAGTCCAAGTTATCCGCAGTCCTCCAATGGGAACATTCCAAGGTTTACAAAGGTTTTTGAGGTTTGCTTTTAGAGAGGATGCTCAGACCTTGCGTGCGGGCCTGTAAAATCTGTACTTGTAGTAAAACCTCCAGGTCTGCCCCCGCTAGTACTACTACCAATGCCATCACAACCTTGGACCCATCTAGCTATGGATTTCGTTACTGATCTGCCACCGCCACAAGGGAATACTGCCATTTGGGTAGTGGCTAAAGATTTGCGTACCGAATTTTGCAAGTTTGGGTCCCCGGACCCGAACACGGACTTCGACCAGGAGTCCTTGTCGGGTTCAGTGTTTGGTTGATCCGATTTTTAGCCCGAATAACCTAACTTATTATTTTTTAATTATATTTTTTAAGTTTTAACTGTTTTACTAAATGTGTCTTATAAAAGCATCACAATTAACATTGAAACTGTGGATTTATTTTTATATATTATTTGGCAATTTGTTTGGCATTTTTTTGTTAGATACAATTTTTATCTAATAAAGAATTGCCTGACTTTTTATTTTTAATTGTATTGCGACTTTTAAAAGAATTTAACACTGAAACTGCCTGCAGGATTTTTTTTTTAGATTTTTTGGTAATATTTCAGGCATTTTTGGTTACATCCAATTTAAAATTGATCTAAAATAGAATAGCCCAACTTTTTATTTGATTGTATTCTTTCAGTTTTAAGTGCTTTACTAGATGAAGCTTTAAAAAGCAGTCAATTTATCATTGAAACTGTCTGCAGGTTTATGTCTTAAATTTTTTTTCTCTAATGAAGAATAGCCCATCTTTTTATTTTTTAATTGCACCAATTGCATTTTAGGCAATAGGGCATTGCAGTGAATGGAGGGGGGCATGGTAGCTCGCTGTGACTGTTGCCACATCAGAGCGAGACAGGAACAAAGCCCGAAGAAGAAGAAGTGGTGCTGCACAAGGTGCCGGGTGGCAAGGTACATGCATCCAGCCTTTCAGGTGAGTGCTGCAGCCCAGACTAGGAGCGATGGTCTGTGTGGAAGGAAGGTTGAGTACAGCTTTTTTTTTTATTTTCTTGAAAGCTGTCTTTAAAGCTTTAGCCACTTAATGTAAGCTTATGTGTAAGATGTCAGGTGGGACTCCCCCAGGCTTGGGCGCGGGGACACCAATCGCAGTGAGACAAGTGGCGGTCTCCTATTGGTTCAGTAGTGTATACATGTGTGTTTGGCTTGTTTGTTTCCTTGAGAAAAGGGCCTTATGTGACCCCGAAACGTGAATTGGATTTACTTTGGTCACTCAGCTGAATATTTCGTTTAAATTGCAAAAACTGAGAGTGCTGGGTCTTATTTTGGATTTTGTTTTATTAAATGTCACTCAACTGGCATTCATTAAAGCCAGGAAATAAACAAACATGGGTTCCCCCACAAAGGCTACCAGCCCGAGCACCAAACATAAGGGCTAAGGGCTATTGACAGCCTCTGTCCCTGCAAGCTCTTCCACACTCTTGATTAGGGATGAGCGAATCGATCCGGACGAACCCGGATTCGATCCGAATTTCATGAAAAATTCGATTCTGATCGAATCCGAATTTCCCCGTGCTTCGATCGCTCGAAGTTTTCCTTCAACATCCATTCATTTACATTACAGGCATTCTAAGATGGCGGACGGGACATGTCCAGACATCAACCCTGCACCAGCAAGCTGGGCAGTCACATGCAGCCTATCAGCAACCAGCAAGCCCGGTGACGTCACAGCGCTATTTAAGTCGGCGGACATCTTGCTTTTCCTCATTTCTCTATTGCATTCGTGAGAGACAGGACGCTGCTGTAGTGAGGGAGAGACAGAGAGCCAGGGACAGGCAGGAGACAGGCAGGAGACAGGCAGAAAGTCAGCGAAAAGCAGGGAAAGTTAGGAAAAATCGGAGGCAGTCACAGGGAGATTTTTTTTTTTTTCATCCAGCCTGAGTGTTACTGGCTGGCTGACTGGCTTTGTTAGCATTTTCAGGCTGCTTATACACTTACTGTGCATATATACTGAACTGATCTCAAGTCTGCTGTGAGGCATCCCATTCTGTGACTACAAAAGCCTCTATTTACTATAACCCTTTGCACTTATTCTAAAAGTAATTTGGCCTGATAAAGACACTTTTGCTGTGCATAGTAGTACTGCTCCCAGGTGCATTCTGGTTGGGGCATCCCATTCTGTGACTACACCAGCCTCTATTTACTATAACCCTTTGCACCTATTCTAAAAGTAATGTGGCCTGATAAAGACACTTTTGCTGTGCATAGTAGTACTGCTCCCAGGTGCACTCTGGTTGGGGCATCCCATTCTGTGACTACAACAGCCTCTATTTACTATAACCCTTTGCACTTATTCTAAAAGTAATGTGGCCTGATAAAGACACTTTTGCTTTGCATAGGACTACTGCTGCCAGGTGCTCTCTGGTTGGGGCATCCCATTCTGTGACTACAACAGCCTATATTTACTATAACCCTTTGCACTTTTTCTAAAAGTAACGTGGCCTGATAAAGACACTTTTGCTTTGCATAGCAGTACTGCTGCCAGGTGCTCTCTGGTTGGGGCATCCCATTCTGTGACTACAACAGCCTCTATTTACTATAACCCTTTGCACTAAATCTAAAAGTAATTTGGCCTGATAAAAGACACTTTTGCTGTGCATAGTAGTACTGCTGCCAGGTGCTCTCTGGTTGGGGCATCCCATTCTGTGACTACAACAGCCTCTAACCCTTTGCACTTATTCTAAAAGTAATTTGGCCTGATAAAGACACTTTTGCTTTGCATAGGACTACTGCTGCCAGGTGCTCTCTGGTTGGGGGCATCCCATTCTGTGACTACAACAGCCTCTATTTACTATAACCCTTTGCACTTATTCTAAAAGTAATTTGGCCTGATAAAGACACTTTTGCTGTGCATAGTAGTACTGCTCCCAGGTGCACTCTGGTTGGGGCATCCCATTCTGTGACTACAACAGCCTCTATTTACTATAACCCTTTGCACTTATTCTAAAAGTAATGTGGCCTGATAAAGACACTTTTGCTTTGCATAGGACTACTGCTGCCATGTGCTCTCTGGTTGGGGCATCCCATTCTGTGACTACAACAGCCTCTTTTTACTATAACCCTTTGCACTTATTCTAAAAGTAATGTGGCCTGATAAAGACACTTTTGCTGTGCATAGCTGTTATGCAGCCAGGTGCTCTCTGGTTGGGGCATCCCATTCTGTGACTACAACAGCCTCTATTTACTATAACCCTTTGCACTTATTCTAAAAGTAATGTGGCCTGATAAAGACACTTTTGCTGTGCATAGTAGTACTGCTGCCAGGTGCTCTCTGGTTGGGGCATCCCATTCTGTGACTACACCAGCCTCTATTTACTATAACCCTTTGCACTAATTCTAAAAGTAATTTGGCCTGATAAAAGACACTTTTGCTGTGCATAATAGTACTGCTACCAGGTGCTCTCCGGTTGGGGCATCCCATTCTGTGACTACAACAGCCTCTAACCCTTTGCACTTATTCTAAAAGTAATTTGGCCTGATAAAGACACTTTTGCTTTGCATAGGACTACTGCTGCCAGGTGCTCTCTGGTTGGGGGCATCCCATTCTGTGACTACAGCAGCCTCTATTTACTATAACCCTTTGTACTTATTCTAAAAGTAATTTGGCCTGATAAAGACACTTTTGCTGTGCATAGTAGTACTGCTCCCAGGTGCACTCTGGTTGGGGCATCCCATTCTGTGACTACAACAGCCTCTATTTACTATAACCCTTTGCACTTATTCTAAAAGTAATGTGGCCTGATAAAGACACTTTTGCTTTGCATAGGACTACTGCTGCCAGGTGCTCTCTGGTTGGGGCATCCCATTCTGTGACTACACCAGCCTCTTTTTACTATAACCCTTTGCACTTATTCTAAAAGTATTGTGGCCTGATAAAGACACTTTTGCTGTGCATAGCAGTACTGCTGCCAGGTGCTCTCTGGTTGGGGCATCCCATTCTGTGACTACACCAGCCTCTATTTACTATAACCCTTTGCACTCATTCTAAAAGTAATGTGGCCTGATAAAGACACTTTTGCTTTGCATAGCAGTACTGCTGCAAGGTGCTCTCTGGTTCGGGCATCCCATTCTGTGACTACAACAGCCTCTATTTACTATAACCCTTTGCAGTTATTCTAAAAGTAATTTGGCCTGATAAAGACACTTTTGCTGTGCATAGCAGTACTGCTGCCAGGTGCTCTCTGGTTGGGGCATCCCATTCTGTGACTACACCAGCCTCTATTTACTATAACCCTTTGCACTTATTCTAAAAGTAATTTGGCCTGATAAAGACACTTTTGCTTTGCATAGCAGTACTGCTGCCAGGTGCTCTCTGGTTGGGGCATCCCATTCTGTGACTACACCAGCCTCTATTTACTATAACCCTTTGCACTTATTCTAAAAGTAATTTGGCCTGATAAAGACACTTTTGCTGTGCATAGCAGTACTGCTGCCAGGTGCTCTCTGGTTGGGGCATCCCATTCTGTGACTACAACAGCCTCTTTTTACTATAACCCTTTGCACTTATTCTAAAAGTAATGTGGCCTGATAAAGACACTTTTGCTGTGCATAGTAGTCCTGCTGCCAGGTGCTCTCTGGTTGGGGCATCCCATTCTGTGACTACACCAGCCTCTATTTACTATAACCCTTTGCACTTATTCTAAAAGTAATGTGGCCTGATAAATACACTTTTGCTTTGCATAGCAGTACTGCTGCCAGGTGCTCTCTGGTTGGGGCATCCCATTCTGTGACTACAACAGTCTCTATTTACTATAACCCTTTGCACTTATTCTAAAAGTAATTTGGCCTGATAAAGACACTTTTGCTGTGCATAGCTGTACTGCTGCCAGGTGCTCTCTGATGGGGCATCCCATTCTGTGACTACACCAGCCTCTATTTACTATAACCCTTTGCACTTATTCTAAAAGTAATTTGGCCTGATAAAGACACTTTTGCTTTGCATAGCAGTACTGCTGCCAGGTGCTCTCTGGTTGGGGCATCCCATTCTGTGACTACACCAGCCTCTATTTACTATAACCCTTTGCACTTATTCTAAAAGTAATTTGGCCTGATAAAGACACTTTTGCTGTGCATAGCAGTACTGCTGCCAGGTGCTCTCTGGTTGGGGCATCCCATTATGTGACTACAACAGCCTCTAACCCTTTGCACTTATTCTAAAAGTAATTTGGCCTGATAAAGACACTTTTGCTTTGCATAGGACTACTGCTGCCAGGTGCTCTCTGGTTGGGGGCATCCCATTCTGTGACTACAACAGCCTCTATTTACTATAACCCTTTGCACTTATTCTAAAAGTAATTTGGCCTGATAAAGACACTTTTGCTGTGCATAGTAGTACTGCTCCCAGGTGCACTCTGGTTGGGGCATCCCATTCTGTGACTACAACAGCCTCTATTAACTATAACCCTTTGCACTTATTCTAAAAGTAATGTGGCCTGATAAAGACACTTTTGCTTTGCATAGGACTACTGCTGCCAGGTGCTCTCTGGTTGGGGCATCCCATTCTGTGACTACAACAGCCTCTATTTACTATAACCCTTTGCACTTATTCTAAAAGTAATGTGGCCTGATAAAGACACTTTTGCTGTGCATAGTAGTACTGCTGCCAGGTGCTCTCTGGTTGGGGCATCCCATTCTGTGACTACACCAGCCTCTATTTACTATAACCCTTTGCACTAATTCTAAAAGTAATTTGGCCTGATAAAAGACACTTTTGCTGTGCATAGTAGTACTGCTGCCAGGTGCTCTCCGGTTGGGGCATCCCATTCTGTGACTACAACAGCCTCTAGCCCTTTGCACTTATTCTAAAAGTAATTTGGCCTGATAAAGACACTTTTGCTTTGCATAGGACTACTGCTGCCAGGTGCTCTCTGGTTGGGGGCATCCCATTCTGTGACTACAGCAGCCTCTATTTACTATAACCCTTTGTACTTATTCTAAAAGTAATTTGGCCTGATAAAGACACTTTTGCTGTGCATAGTAGTACTGCTCCCAGGTGCACTCTGGTTGGGGCATCCCATTCTGTGACTACAACAGCCTCTATTTACTATAACCCTTTGCACTTATTCTAAAAGTAATGTGGCCTGATAAAGACACGTTTGCTTTGCATAGGACTACTGCTGCCAGGTGCTCTCTGGTTGGGGCATCCCATTCTGTGACTACACCAGCCTCTTTTTACTATAACCCTTTGCACTTATTCTAAAAGTATTGTGGCCTGATAAAGACACTTTTGCTGTGCATAGCAGTACTGCTGCCAGGTGCTCTCTGGTTGGGGCATCCCATTCTGTGACTACACCAGCCTCTATTTACTATAACCCTTTGCACTCATTCTAAAAGTAATGTGGCCTGATAAAGACACTTTTGCTTTGCATAGCAGTACTGCTGCCAGGTGCTCTCTGGTTCGGGCATCCCATTCTGTGACTACAACAGCCTCTATTTACTATAACCCTTTGCAGTTATTCTAAAAGTAATTTGGCCTGATAAAGACACTTTTGCTGTGCATAGCAGTACTGCTGCCAGGTGCTCTCTGGTTGGGGCATCCCATTCTGTGACTACACCAGCCTCTATTTACTATAACCCTTTGCACTTATTCTAAAAGTAATTTGGCCTGATAAAGACACTTTTGCTGTGCATAGCAGTACTGCTGCCAGGTGCTCTCTGGTTGGGGCATCCCATTCTGTGACTACACCAGCCTCTATTTACTATAACCCTTTGCACTTATTCTAAAAGTAATTTGGCCTGATAAAGACACTTTTGCTTTGCATAGCAGTACTGCTGCCAGGTGCTCTCTGGTAGGGGCATCCCATTCTGTGACTACACCAGCCTCTATTTACTATAACCCTTTGCACTTATTCTAAAAGTAATTTGGCCTGATAAAGACACTTTTGCTGTGCATAGCAGTACTGCTGCCAGGTGCTCTCTGGTTGGGGCATCCCATTCTGTGACTACAACAGCCTCTTTTTACTATAACCCTTTGCACTTATTCTAAAAGTAATGTGGCCTGATAAAGACACTTTTGCTGTGCATAGTAGTCCTGCTGCCAGGTGCTCTCTGGTTGGGGCATCCCATTCTGTGACTACACCAGCCTCTATTTACTATAACCCTTTGCACTTATTCTAAAAGTAATGTGGCCTGATAAATACACTTTTGCTTTGCATAGCAGTACTGCTGCCAGGTGCTCTCTGGTTGGGGCATCCCATTCTGTGACTACAACAGTCTCTATTTACTATAACCCTTTGCACTTATTCTAAAAGTAATTTGGCCTGATAAAGACACTTTTGCTGTGCATAGCAGTACTGCTGCCAGGTGCTCTCTGATGGGGCATCCCATTCTGTGACTACACCAGCCTCTATTTACTATAACCCTTTGCACTTATTCTAAAAGTAATTTGGCCTTATAAAGACACTTTTGCTTTGCATAGCAGTACTGCTGCCAGGTGCTCTCTGGTTGGGGCATCCCATTCTGTGACTACACCAGCCTCTATTTACTATAACCCTTTGCACTTATTCTAAAAGTAATTTGGCCTGATAAAGACACTTTTGCTGTGCATAGCAGTACTGCTGCCAGGTGCTCTCTGGTTGGGGCATCCCATTCTGTGACTACACCAGCCTCTATTTACTATAACCCTTTGCACTTATTCTAAAAGTAATTTGGCCTGATAAAGACACTTTTGCTTTGCATAGCAGTACTGCTGCCAGGTGCTCTCTGGTTGGGGCATCCCATTCTGTGACTACAACAGCCTCAATTTACTATAACCCATTGCACTTATTCTAAAAGTAATTTGGCCTGATAAAGACACTTTTGCTTTGCATAGCAGTACTGCTGCCAGGTGCTCTCTGGTTGGGGCATCCCATTCTGTGACTACAACAGCCTCTATTAACTATAACCCTTTGCACCTATTCTAAAAGTAATTTGGCCTGATAAAGACACTTTTGCTTTGCATAGCAGTACTGCTGCCAGGTGCTCTCTGGTTGGGGCATCCCATTCTGTGACTACACCAGCCTCTATTTACTATAACCCTTTGCACTTATTCTAAAAGTAATTTGGCCTGATAAAGACACTTTTGCTGTGCATAGCAGTACTGCTGCCAGGTGCTCTCTGGTTGGGGCATCCGATTCTGTGACTACACCAGCCTCTATTAACTATAACCCTTTGCACTTATTCTAAAAGTAATTTAGCCTGATAAAGACACTTTTGCTTTGCATAGCAGTACTGCTGCCAGGTGCTCTCTGGTTGGGGCATCCCATTCTGTGACTACAACAGCCTCTATTTACTATAACCCTTTGCACTTATTCTAAAAGTAATGTGGCCTGATAAAGACACTTTTGCTGTGCATAGTAGTACTGCTGCCAGGTGCTCTCTGGTTGGGGCATCCCATTCTGTGACTACACCAGCCTCTATTTACTATAACCCTTTGCACTTATTCTAAAAGTAATGTGGCCTGATAAAGACACTTTTGCTTTGTATAGCAGTACTGCTGCCAGGTGCTCTCTGGTTGGGGCATCCCATTCTGTCACTACAACAGCCTCTATTTACTATAACTAGAGATGAGCGAACTTTTGAAAAATTCGATTCGACTGATTCGCCGAATTTTCCGACAAAAATCGTTTCGACCCGAATTTATTCGCGACGAATCGCTATTAAAAATGGCTATTTCTGAGCCTCCTAGAGCCTCAATAGGGTTGTAAACCATTCTGCCTTGCTGTAACACGCATAGGATGCGTGCTGGGTTAGTTAATAATACTTTGAATAAATATCACATGCAGATCAGAGGCATCGCTAATAGAATCGCAGAGCGGCACAATTGCAGAGAGATGAAGTGGCATCACTATGAGGGGCAGGAGCCCAAACATTGCTTTAAAGAGACACTGGAGTTGGCAGCAGCAGAAGCCCAAAAATTGGATGAATCACACCCTGGAGTTGGCAGCAGCAGCAGCAGGAGCCCAAACATTACTTTAAAGAGACCCTGGGGTTGGCTTCAGGAGCCCAAAAATTGGATGAATCACACCCTGGAGTTGGCAGGAGTTGGCAGCAGCAGCAGCAACAGGAGCCCAAACATTACTTTAAAGAGACACTGGGGTTGGCTTCAGGAGCCCAAAAATTGGATGAATCACACCCTGGAGTTGGCAGCAGCAGCAGGAGCCCAAACATTACTTTAAAGAGACACTGGGGTTGGCTTCAGAAGCCCAAAAATTGGATGATTCACACCCTGGAGTTGGCAGCAGCAGCAGCAGCAGCAGGAGCCCAAACATTACTTTAAAGAGACCCTGGGGTTGGCTTCAGGAGCCCAAAAATTGGATGAATCACACCCTGGAGTTGGCAGCAGCAGCAGCAGGAGCCAAAACATTACTTTAAAGAGACACTGGAGTTGGCTTCAGGAGCCCAAATATTACTTTAAAGAGACCCTGGGGTTGGCTTCAGGAGCCCAAAAATTGGATGAATCACACCCTGGAGTTGGCAGCAGCAGCAGCAGGAGCCAAAACATTACTTTAAAGAGACACTGGAGTTGGCTTCAGGAGCCCAAAAATTGGATGAATCACACTCTGGAGTTGGCAGCAGCAGCAGGAGCCCAAACATTACTTTAAAGAGACACTGGAGTTGGCTTCAGGAGCCCAAAAATTGGATGATTCACACCCTGGAGTTGGCAGCAGCAGGAGCCCAAATATTACTTTAAATAGACTCTGGGGTTGGCTTCAGGAGCCCAAAAATTGGATGAATCACACCCTGGAGTTGGCAGCAGCAGCAGCAGGAGCCAAAACATTACTTTAAAGAGACACTGGAGTTGGCTTCAGGGGCCCAAAAATTGGATGATTCACACCCTGGAGTTGGCAGCAGCAGCAGCAGGAGCCCAAATATTACTTTAAAGAGACCCTGGGGTTGGCAGCAGCAGGAGACCAAAAATTGGATGAATCACACCCTGGAGTTGGCAGCAGCAGGAGCCAAAACATTACTTTAAAGAGACCCTTGGGTTGGCTTCAGGAGCCCAAACATTGGATGATTCACACCCTGGAGTTGGCAGCAGCAGCAGGAGCCCAAACATTACTTTAAAGAGACCCTGGGGTTGGCTTCAGGAGCCCAAAAATTGGATGAATCACACCCTGGAGTTGGCAGGAGTTGGCAGCAGCTGCAGCAGCAACAGGAGCCCAAACATTACTTTAAAGAGACACTGGGGTTGGCTTCAGGAGCCCAAAAATTGGATGAATCACACCCTGGAGTTGGCAGCAGCAGCAGGAGCCCAAACATTACTTTAAAGAGACACTGGGGTTGGCTTCAGGAGCCCAAAAATTGGATGATTCACACGTTGGAGTTGGCAGCAGCAGCAGCAGCAGGAGCCCAAACATTACTTTAAAGAGACCCTGGGGTTGGCTTCAGGAGCCCAAAAATTGGATGAATCACACCCTGGAGTTGGCAGCAGCAGCAGCAGGAGCCAAAACATTACTTTAAAGAGACACTGGAGTTGGCTTCAGGAGCCCAAAAATTGGATGATTCACACCCTGGAGTTGGCAGCAGCAGCAGGAGCCCAAATATTACTTTAAAGAGACCCTAGGGTTGGCTTCAGGAGCCCAAAAATTGGAAGAATCACACCCTGGAGTTGGCAGGAGTTGGCAGCAGCAGCAGCAGCAGCGACAGGAGCCCAAACATTACTTTAAAGAGACACTGGAGTTGGCTTCAGGAGCCCAAAAAATGGATGATTCACACCCTGGAGTTGGCAGCAGCAGCAGGAGCCCAAATATTACTTTAAAGAGACCCTGGGGTTGGCTTCAGGAGCCCAAAAATTGGATGAATCACACCCTGGAGTCGGCAGCAGCAGCAGCAAAAGCCCAAACATTACTTTAAAGAGACCCTGGGGTTGGCTTCAGGAGCCCAAAAATTGGATGAATCACTCCCTGGAGTTGGAAGGAGTTGGCAGCAGCAGCAGCAGCAACAGGAGCCCAACATTACTTTAAAGAGACACTGGAGTTGGCTTCAGGAGCCCAAAAAATGGATGATTCACACCCTGGAGTTGGCAGCAGCAGCAGCAGGAGCCCAAATATTACTTTAAAGAGACCCTGGGGTTGGCTTCAGGAGCCCAAAAATTGGATGATTAACACCCTGGAGTTGGCAGGAGCAGCAGCAGGAGCCCAAATATTACTTTAAAGAGACCCTGGGGTTGGCTTCAGGAGCCCAAAAATTGGATGAATCACACCCTGGAGTTGGCAGCAGCAGCAGCAGGAGCCAAAACATTACTTTAAAGAGACACTGGAGTTGGCTTCAGGAGCCCAAAAATTGGATGAATCACACTCTGGAGTTGGCAGCAGCAGCAGGAGCCCAAACATTACTTTAAAGAGACACTGGAGTTGGCTTCAGGAGCCCAAAAATTGGATGATTCACACCCTGGAGTTGGCAGCAGCAGCAGCAGGAGCCCAAACATTACTTTAAATAGACCCTGGGGTTGGCTTCAGGAGCCCAAAAATTGGATGAATCACACCCTGGAGTTGGCAGCAGCAGCAGGAGCCAAAACATTACTGTAAAGAGACACTGGAGTTGGCCTCAGGAGCCCAAAAATTGGATGAATCACACACTGGAGTTGGCAGGAGTTGGCAGCAGCAGCAGCAGCAGCAGCAACAACAGGAGCCCAAACATTACTTTAAAGAGACACTGGAGTTGGCTTCAGGCGCCCAAAAATTGGATGATTCACACCCTGGAGTTGGCAGCAACAGCAGCAGGAGCCCAAATATTACTTTAAAGAGACCCTGGGGTTGGCTTCAGGAGCCCAAAAATTGGATGAATCACACCCTGGAGTTGGCAGCAGCAGGAGCCAAAACATTACTTTAAAGAGACACTGGAGTTGGCTTCAGGAGCCCAAAAATTGGATGATTCACACCCTGGAGTTGGCAGCAGCAGCAGCAGCAGCAACAGGAGCCCAAACATTGCTTTAAAGAGACACTGGAGTTGGCTTCAGGAGCCCAAAAATTGGATGATTCACACCCTGGAGTTGGCAGCAGCAGAAGCCAAAACATTACTTTAAAGAGACACTGGAGTTGGCTTCAGGAGCCCAAAAATTGGATGAATCACACCCTGGAGTTGGCAGCAGCAGCAGGCGCCCAAACATTACTTTAAAGAGACACTGGAGTTGGCTTCAGGAGCCCAAAAATTGGATGATTCACACCCTGGAGTTGGCAGCAGCAGCGACAGGAGCCCAAATATTACTTTAAAGAGAACCTGGGGTTGGCTTCAGGAGCCCAAAAATTGGATGAATCACACCCTGGAGTTGGCAGCAGCAGCAGCAGCCAAAACATTACTTTAAAGAGACACTGGAGTTGGCCTCAGGAGCCCAAAAATTGGATGAATCACACCCTGGAGTTGGCAGGAGTTGGCAGCAGCAGCAGCAGCAACAGGAGCCCAAACATTACTTTAAAGAGACACTGGAGTTGGCTTCAGGAGCCCCAAAATTGGATGATTCACACCCTGGAGTTGGCAGCAGCAGGAGCCCAAATATTTCTTTAATGAGACCCTAGGGTTGGCTTCAGGAGCCCAAAAATTGGATGAATCACACCCTGGAGTTGGCAGCAGCAGGAGCCAAAACATTACTTTAAAGAGACACTGGAGTTGGCATCAGGATCCCAAAAATTGGATGATTCACATCCTGGAGTTGGCAGCAGCAGCAGCAGTAGGAGTTCAAATACTACTTTAAAGAGACCCTGGAGCTGGCTTCAGGAGCCCAAAATTTGGATGATTCACATCCTGGAGTTGGCAGGAGTTGGCAGCAGCAGCAACAGGAGCCCTAACATTACTTTAAAGAGACATTGGAGTTGGCTTCAGTAGCCCAAAAATTGGATGAATCACACCCTGGAGTTGGCAGCAGCAGCAGCAGGAGCCCAAATATTACTTTAAAGAGACCCTGGGGTTGGCTTCAGGAGCCCAAAAATTGGATGAATCACACCCTTGAGTTGGCAGCAGCAGCAGCAGGAGCCCAAATATTACTTTAAAGAGACCCTGGGGTTGGCTTCAGGAGCCCAAAAATTGGATGAATCACTCCCTGGAGTTGGCAGAAGTTGGCAGCAGCAGCAGCAACAGGAGCCCAAACATTACTTTAAAGAGACACTGGGGTTGGCTTCAGGAGCCCAAAAATTGGATGAATCACACCCTGGAGTTGGCAGCAGCAGCAGGAGCCCAAACATTACTTTAAAGAGACACTGGGGTTGGCTTCAGAAGCCCAAAAATTGGATGATTCACACCCTGGAGTTGGCAGCAGCAGCAGCAGGAGCCCAAACATTACTTTAAAGAGACCCTGGGGTTGGCTTCAGGAGCCCAAAAATTGGATGAATCACACCCTGGAGTTGGCAGCAGCAGCAGCAGGAGCCAAAACATTACTTTAAAGAGACACTGGAGTTGGCTTCAGGAGCCCAAATATTACTTTAAAGAGACCCTGGGGTTGGCTTCAGGAGCCCAAAAATTGGATGAATCACACCCTGGAGTTGGCAGCAGCAGCAGCAGGAGCCAAAACATTACTTTAAAGAGACACTGGAGTTGGCTTCAGGAGCCCAAAAATTGGATGAATCACACTCTGGAGTTGGCAGCAGCAGCAGGAGCCCAAACATTACTTTAAAGAGACACTGGAGTTGGCTTCAGGAGCCCAAAAATTGGATGATTCACACCCTGGAGTTGGCAGCAGCAGGAGCCCAAATATTACTTTAAATAGACTCTGGGGTTGGCTTCAGGAGCCCAAAAATTGGATGAATCACACCCTGGAGTTGGCAGCAGCAGCAGCAGCAGGAGCCAAAACATTACTTTAAAGAGACACTGGAGTTGGCCTCAGGAGCCCAAAAATTGGATGAATCACACACTGGAGTTGGCAGGAGTTGGCAGCAGCAGCAGCAGCAGCAACAGGAGCCCAAACATTACTTTAAAGAGACACTGGAGTTGGCTTCAGGGGCCCAAAAATTGGATGATTCACACCCTGGAGTTGGCAGCAGCAGCAGCAGGAGCCCAAATATTACTTTAAAGAGACCCTGGGGTTGGCAGCAGCAGGAGCCCAAAAATTGGATGAATCACACCCTGGAGTTGGCAGCAGCAGGAGCCAAAACATTACTTTAAAGAGACCCTTGGGTTGGCTTCAGGAGCCCAAACATTGGATGATTCACACCCTGGAGTTGGCAGCAGCAGCAGGAGCCCAAACATTACTTTAAAGAGACCCTGGGGTTGGCTTCAGGAGCCCAAAAATTGGATGAATCACACCCTGGAGTTGGCAGGAGTTGGCAGCAGCAGCAGCAGCAACAGGAGCCCAAACATTACTTTAAAGAGACACTGGGGTTGGCTTCAGGAGCCCAAAAATTGGATGAATCACACCCTGGAGTTGGCAGCAGCAGCAGGAGCCCAAACATTACTTTAAAGAGACACTGGGGTTGGCTTCAGGAGCCCAAAAATTGGATGATTCACACGTTGGAGTTGGCAGCAGCAGCAGCAGCAGCAGCAGCAGGAGCCCAAACATTACTTTAAAGAGACCCTGGGGTTGGCTTCAGGAGCCCAAAAATTGGATGAATCACACCCTGGAGTTGGCAGCAGCAGCAGCAGGAGCCAAAACATTACTTTAAAGAGACACTGGAGTTGGCTTCAGGAGCCCAAAAATTGGATGATTCACACCCTGGAGTTGGCAGCAGCAGCAGGAGCCCAAATATTACTTTAAAGAGACCCTAGGGTTGGCTTCAGGAGCCCAAAAATTGGAAGAATCACACCCTGGAGTTGGCAGGAGTTGGCAGCAGCAGCAGCAGCAGCGACAGGAGCCCAAACATTACTTTAAAGAGACACTGGAGTTGGCTTCAGGAGCCCAAAAAATGGATGATTCACACCCTGGAGTTGGCAGCAGCAGCAGGAGCCCAAATATTACTTTAAAGAGACCCTGGGGTTGGCTTCAGGAGCCCAAAAATTGGATGAATCACACCCTGGAGTCGGCAGCAGCAGCAGCAGGAGCCCAAACATTACTTTAAAGAGACCCTGGGGTTGGCTTCAGGAGCCCAAAAATTGGATGAATCACTCCCTGGAGTTGGAAGGAGTTGGCAGCAGCAGCAACAGGAGCCCAACATTACTTTAAAGAGACACTGGAGTTGGCTTCAGGAGCCCAAAAAATGGATGATTCACACCCTGGAGTTGGCAGCAGCAGCAGCAGGAGCCCAAATATTACTTTAAAGAGACCCTGGGGTTGGCTTCAGGAGCCCAAAAATTGGATGATTAACACCCTGGAGTTGGCAGGAGCAGCAGCAGGAGCCCAAATATTACTTTAAAGAGACCCTGGGGTTGGCTTCAGGAGCCCAAAAATTGGATGAATCACACCCTGGAGTTGGCAGCAGCAGCAGCAGGAGCCAAAACATTACTTTAAAGAGACACTGGAGTTGGCTTCAGGAGCCCAAAAATTGGATGAATCACACTCTGGAGTTGGCAGCAGCAGCAGGAGCCCAAACATTACTTTAAAGAGACACTGGAGTTGGCTTCAGGAGCCCAAAAATTGGATGATTCACACCCTGGAGTTGGCAGCAGCAGCAGCAGGAGCCCAAACATTACTTTAAATAGACCCTGGGGTTGGCTTCAGGAGCCCAAAAATTGGATGAATCACACCCTGGAGTTGGCAGCAGCAGCAGCAGGAGCCAAAACATTACTGTAAAGAGACACTGGAGTTGGCCTCAGGAGCCCAAAAATTGGATGAATCACACACTGGAGTTGGCAGGAGTTGGCAGCAGCAGCAGCAGCAGCAGCAACAACAGGAGCCCAAACATTACTTTAAAGAGACACTGGAGTTGGCTTCAGGCGCCCAAAAATTGGATGATTCACACCCTGAAGTTGGCAGCAGCAGCAGCAGGAGCCCAAATATTACTTTAAAGAGACCCTGGGGTTGGCTTCAGGAGCCCAAAAATTGGATGAATCACACCCTGGAGTTGGCAGCAGCAGGAGCCAAAACATTACTTTAAAGAGACACTGGAGTTGGCTTCAGGAGCCCAAAAATTGGATGATTCACACCCTGGAGTTGGCAGCAGCAGCAGCAGCAGCAACAGGAGCCCAAACATTGCTTTAAAGAGACACTGGAGTTGGCTTCAGGAGCCCAAAAATTGGATGATTCACACCCTGGAGTTGGCAGCAGCAGAAGCCAAAACATTACTTTAAAGAGACACTGGAGTTGGCTTCAGGAGCCCAAAAATTGGATGAATCACACCCTGGAGTTGGCAGCAGCAGCAGGAGCCCAAACATTACTTTAAAGAGACACTGGAGTTGGCTTCAGGAGCCCAAAAATTGGATGATTCACACCCTGGAGTTGGCAGCAGCAGCGACAGGAGCCCAAATATTACTTTAAAGAGAACCTGGGGTTGGCTTCAGGAGCCCAAAAATTGGATGAATCACACCCTGGAGTTGGCAGCAGCAGCAGCAGCAGGAGCCAAAACATTACTTTAAAGAGACACTGGAGTTGGCCTCAGGAGCCCAAAAATTGGATGAATCACACCCTGGAGTTGGCAGGAGTTGGCAGCAGCAGCAACAGGAGCCCAAACATTACTTTAAAGAGACACTGGAGTTGGCTTCAGGAGCCCCAAAATTGGATGATTCACACCCTGGAGTTGGCAGCAGCAGGAGCCCAAATATTTCTTTAATGAGACCCTAGGGTTGGCTTCAGGAGCCCAAAAATTGGATGAATCACACCCTGGAGTTGGCAGCAGCAGGAGCCAAAACATTACTTTAAAGAGACACTGGAGTTGGCATCAGGATCCCAAAAATTGGATGATTCACATCCTGGAGTTGGCAGCAGCAGCAGCAGTAGGAGTTCAAATACTACTTTAAAGAGACCCTGGAGCTGGCTTCAGGAGCCCAAAATTTGGATGATTCACATCCTGGAGTTGGCAGGAGTTGGCAGCAGCAGCAACAGGAGCCCTAACATTACTTTAAAGAGACATTGGAGTTGGCTTCAGTAGCCCAAAAATTGGATGAATCACACCCTGGAGTTGGCAGCAGCAGCAGCAGGAGCCCAAATATTACTTTAAAGAGACCCTGGGGTTGGCTTCAGGAGCCCAAAAATTGGATGAATCACACCCTTGAGTTGGCAGCAGCAGCAGCAGGAGCCCAAATATTACTTTAAAGAGACCCTGGGGTTGGCTTCAGGAGCCCAAAAATTGGATGAATCACTCCCTGGAGTTGGCAGAAGTTGGCAGCAGCAGCAACAGGAGCCCAAACATTACTTTAAAGAGACACTGGAGTTGGCTTCAGTAGCCCAAAAATTGGATGAATCACACCCTGGAGTTGGCAGCAGCAGCAGCAGGAGCCCAAATATTACTTTAAAGAGACCCTGGGGTTGGCTTCAGGAGCCCAAAAATTGGATGAATCACACCCTGGAGTTGGCAGCAGCAGGAGCCCAAACATTACTTTAAAGAGACACTGGAGTTGGCTTCAGGAGCCCAAAAATTGGATGAATCACACCCTGGAGTTGGCAGCAGCAGCAGCAGCAGGAGCCCAAACGTTACTTTAAAGAGACACTGGAGTTGGCTTCAGGAGCCCAAAAATTGGATGATTCACACCCTGGAGTTGGCAGCAGCAGCAGCAGGAGCCCAAATATTACTTTAAAGAGACCCTGGGGTTGGCTTCAGGAGCCCAAAAATTGGATGAATCACACCCTGGAGTTGGCAGCAGCAGCAGCAGAAGCCAAAACATTACTTTAAAGAGACACTGGAGTTGGCTTCAGGAGCCCAAAAATTGGATGAATCACACCCTGGAGTTGGCAGCAGCAGCAGCAGCAGGAGCCCAAACATTACTTTAAAGAGACACTGGAGTTGGCTTCAGGAGCCCAAAAATTGGATGAATCACACCCTGGAGTTGGCAGCAGCAGCAGCAGCAGGAGCCCAAACATTACTTTAAAGAGACACTGGAGTTGGCTTCAGGAGCCCAAAAAATGGATGATTCACACCCTGGGGTTGGCAGCAGCAGGAGCCCAAATATTACTTTAAAGAGACCCTGGGGTTGGCTTCAGGAGCCCAAAAATTGGATGAATCACTCCCTGGAGTTGGCAGTATTTGGCAGCAGCAGCAGCAACAGGAGCCCAAACATTACTTTAAAGAGACACTGGAGTTGGCTTCAGGAGCCCAAAAAATGGATGATTCACACCCTGGAGTTGGCAGCAGCAGCAGAGGGAGTCCAAATATTACTTTAAAGAGACCCTGGGGTTGGCTTCAGGAGCCCAAAAATTGGATGAATCACACCCTGGAGTTGGCAGCAGCAGCAGCAGGAGCCAAAACATTACTTTAAAGAGACACTGGGGTTGGCTTCAGGAGCCCAAAAATTGGATGAATCACACCCTGGAGTTGGCAGCAGCAGCAGCAGCAGGAGCCAAAACATTACTTTAAAGAGACACTGGAGTTGGCCTCAGGAGCCCAAAAATTGGATGAATCACACCCTGGAGTTGGCAGCAGCAGCAGGAGCCCAAACATTACTTTAAAGAGACACTGGAGTTGGCTTCAGGAGCCCAAAAATTGGATGATTCACACCCTGGAGTTGGCAGCAGCAGCGACAGGAGCCCAAATATTACTTTAAAGAGAACCTGGGGTTGGCTTCAGGAGCCCAAAAATTGGATGAATCACACCCTGGAGTTGGCAGCAGCAGCAGCAGCAGGAGCCAAAACATTACTTTAAAGAGACACTGGAGTTGGCCTCAGGAGCCCAAAAATTGGATGAATCACACCCTGGAGTTGGCAGGAGTTGGCAGCAGCAGCAACAGGAGCCCAAACATTACTTTAAAGAGACACTGGAGTTGGCTTCAGGAGCCCAAAAATTGGATGAATCACACCCTGGAGTTGGCAGCAGCAGGAGCCAAAACATTACTTTAAAGAGACACTGGAGTTGGCATCAGGATCCCAAAAATTGGATGATTCACATCCTGGAGTTGGCAGCAGCAGCAGCAGTAGGAGTTCAAATACTACTTTAAAGAGACCCTGGAGCTGGCTTCAGGAGCCCAAAATTTGGATGATTCACATCCTGGAGTTGGCAGGAGTTGGCAGCAGCAGCAACAGGAGCCCTAACATTACTTTAAAGAGACATTGGAGTTGGCTTCAGTAGCCCAAAAATTGGATGAATCACACCCTGGAGTTGGCAGCAGCAGCAGCAGGAGCCCAAATATTACTTTAAAGAGACCCTGGGGTTGGCTTCAGGAGCCCAAAAATTGGATGAATCACACCCTTGAGTTGGCAGCAGCAGCAGCAGGAGCCCAAATATTACTTTAAAGAGACCCTGGGGTTGGCTTCAGGAGCCCAAAAATTGGATGAATCACTCCCTGGAGTTGGCAGAAGTTGGCAGCAGCAGCAACAGGAGCCCAAACATTACTTTAAAGAGACACTGGAGTTGGCTTCAGTAGCCCAAAAATTGGATGAATTACACCCTGGAGTTGGCAGCAGCAGCAGCAGGAGCCCAAATATTACTTTAAAGAGACCCTGGGGTTGGCTTCAGGAGCCCAAAAATTGGATGAATCACACCCTGGAGTTGGCAGCAGCAGGAGCCCAAACATTACTTTAAAGAGACACTGGAGTTGGCTTCAGGAGCCCAAAAATTGGATGAATCACACCCTGGAGTTGGCAGCAGCAGCAGCAGCAGCAGGAGCCCAAACGTTACTTTAAAGAGACACTGGAGTTGGCTTCAGGAGCCCAAAAATTGGATGATTCACACCCTGGAGTTGGCAGCAGCAGCAGCAGGAGCCCAAATATTACTTTAAAGAGACCCTGGGGTTGGCTTCAGGAGCCCAAAAATTGGATGAATCACACCCTGGAGTTGGCAGCAGCAGCAGCAGAAGCCAAAACATTACTTTAAAGAGACACTGGAGTTGGCTTCAGGAGCCCAAAAATTGGATGAATCACACCCTGGAGTTGGCAGCAGCAGCAGCAGCAGGAGCCCAAACATTACTTTAAAGAGACACTGGAGTTGGCTTCAGGAGCCCAAAAATTGGATGAATCACACCCTGGAGTTGGCAGCAGCAGCAGCAGCAGGAGCCCAAACATTACTTTAAAGAGACACTGGAGTTGGCTTCAGGAGCCCAAAAAATGGATGATTCACACCCTGGGGTTGGCAGCAGCAGGAGCCCAAATATTACTTTAAAGAGACCCTGGGGTTGGCTTCAGGAGCCCAAAAATTGGATGAATCACTCCCTGGAGTTGGCAGTATTTGGCAGCAGCAGCAGCAACAGGAGCCCAAACATTACTTTAAAGAGACACTGGAGTTGGCTTCAGGAGCCCAAAAAATGGATGATTCACACCCTGGAGTTGGCAGCAGCAGCAGAGGGAGTCCAAATATTACTTTAAAGAGACCCTGGGGTTGGCTTCAGGAGCCCAAAAATTGGATGAATCACACCCTGGAGTTGGCAGCAGCAGCAGCAGGAGCCAAAACATTACTTTAAAGAGACACTGGGGTTGGCTTCAGGAGCCCAAAAATTGGATGAATCACACCCTGGAGTTGGCAGCAGCAGCAGCAGGAGCCCAAACATTACTTTAAAGAGACACTGGAGTTGGCTTCAGGAGCCCAAAAATTGGATGAATCACACCCTGGAGTCGGCAGCAGCAGCAGCAGGAGCCAAAACATTACTTTAAAGAGACACTGGAGTTGGCTTCAGGAGCCCAAAAATTGGATGAATCACACCCTGGAGTTGGCCGGAGTTGGTAGCAGCAGCAACAGGAGCCCAAACATTACTTTAAACAGACACTGGAGTTGGATTCAGGAGCCCAAAAATTGGATGATTCACACCCTGGAGTTGGCAGCAGAAGCAGCAGGAGCCCAAATATTACTTTAAAGAGACCCTGGGGTTGGCTTCAGGAGCCCAAAAATTGGATGAATCACACCCTGGAGTTGGCAGCAGCAGGAGCCAAAACATTACTTTAAAGAGACACTGGAGTTGGCTTCAGGAGCCCAAAAATTGGATGAATCACACCCTGGAGTTGGCAGCAGCAGCAGCAGCAGCAGCAGGAGCCCAAACATTACTTTAAAGAGACACTGGAGTTGGCTTCAGGAGCCCAAAAATTGGATGATTCACACCCTGGAGTTGGCAGCAGCAGGAGCCCAAATATTACTTTAAAGAGACCCTGGGGTTGGCTTCAGGAGCCCAAAAATTGGATGAATCACACCCTGGAGTTGGCAGCAGCAGGAGCCAAAACATTACTTTAAAGAGACACTGGAGTTGGCCTCAGGAGCCCAAAAATTGGATGAATCACACCCTGGAGTTGGCAGGAGTTGGCAGCAGCAGCAGCAACAGGAGCCCAAACATTACTTTAAAGAGACACTGGAGTTGGCTTCAGGAGCCCAAAAATTGGATGATTCACACCCTGGAGTTGGCAGCAGCAGCAACAGGAGCCCAAACATTACTTTAAAGAGACACTGGAGTTGGCTTCAGGAGCCCAAAAAAATGGATGATTCACACCCTGGTGTTGGCAGCAGCAGGAGCCCAAATATTACTTTAAAGAGACCCTGGGGTTGGCTTCAGGAGCCCAAAAATTGGATGAATCACACCCTGGAGTTGGCAGCAGCAGCAGCAGAAGCCAAAACATTAATTTAAAGAGACTCTGGAGTTGGCTTCAGGAGCCCAAAAATTGAATGATTCACACCCTGGAGTTGGCAGCAGCAGCAGCAGGAGCCCAAATATTACTTTAAAGAGACCCTGGGGTTGGCTTCAGGAGCCCAAATATTGGATGAATCACACCCTGGAGCTGGCAGCAGCAGCAGCAGGAGCCAAAACATTACTTTAAAGAGACACTGGAGTTGGCTTCAGGAGCCCAAAAATTGAATGATTCACACCCTGGAGTTGGCAGCAGCAGGAGCCCAAATATTACTTTAAAGAGACCCTTGGGTTGGCTTCAGGAGCCCAAAAATTGGATGAATCACACCCTGGAGTTGGCAGCAGCAGCAGCAGCCAAAACATTACTTTAAAGAGACACTGGAGTTGGCTTCAGGAGCCCAAAAATTGGATGAATCACACCCTGGAGTTGGCAGGAGTTGGCAGCAGCAGCAGCAGCAACAGGAGCCCAAACATCACTTTAAAGAGACACTGGAGTTGGCTTCAGGAGCCCAAAAATGGGATGATTCACACCCTGGAGTTGACAGCAGCAGCAGCAGGAGCCCAAATATTACTTTAAAGAGACCCTGGGGTTGGCTTCAGGAGCCCAAAAATTGGATGAATCACACCCTGGAGTTGGCAGCAGCAGCAGCAGCAGGAGCCCAATCATTACTTTAAAGAGACACTGGAGTTGGCTTCAGGAGCCCAAAAATTGGATGAATCACACCCTGGAGTTGGCAGCAGCAGCAGCAGCAGTCAAAACATTACTTTAAAGAGACACTGGAGTTGGCTTCAGGAGCCCAAAAATTGGATGAATCACACCCTGGAGTTGGCAGCAGCAGCAGCAGGAGCCAAAACATTACTTTAAAGAGCCACTGGAGTTTGCTTCAGGAGCCCAAAAATTTGGATGATTCACACCCTGGAGTTGGCAGCAGCAGCAGCAGGAGCCCGAATATTACTTTAAAGAGACCCTGGGGTTGGCTTCAGGAGCCCAAAAATTGGATGATTCACACCCTGGAGTTGGCAGCAGCAGCAGCAGCCAAAACATTACTTTAAAGAGACACTGGAGTTGGCTTCAGGAGCCCAAAAATTGGATGAATCACACCCTGGAGTTGGCAGGAGTTGGCAGCAGCAGCAGCAGCAACAGGAGCCCAAACATCACTTTAAAGAGACACTGGAGTTGGCTTCAGGAGCCCAAAAATGGGATGATTCACACCCTGGAGTTGACAGCAGCAGCAGCAGGAGCCCAAATATTACTTTAAAGAGACCCTGGGGTTGGCTTCAGGAGCCCAAAAATTGGATGAATCACACCCTGGAGTTGGCAGGAGTTGGCAGCAGCAGCAACAGGAGCCCAAACATTACTTTAAACAGACACTGGAGTTGGATTCAGGAGCCCAAAAATTGGATGATTCACACCCTGGAGTTGGCAGCAGAAGCAGCAGGAGCCCAAATATTACTTTAAAGAGACCCTGGGGTTGGCTTCAGGAGCCCAAAAATTGGATGAATCACACCCTGGAGTTGGCAGCAGCAGGAGCCAAAACATTACTTTAAAGAGACACTGGAGTTGGCTTCAGGAGCCCAAAAATTGGATGAATCACACCCTGGAGTTGGCAGCAGCAGCAGCAGCAGCAGCAGGAGCCCAAACATTACTTTAAAGAGACACTGGAGTTGGCTTCAGGAGCCCAAAAATTGGATGATTCACACCCTGGAGTTGGCAGCAGCAGGAGCCCAAATATTACTTTAAAGAGACCCTGGGGTTGGCTTCAGGAGCCCAAAAATTGGATGAATCACACCCTGGAGTTGGCAGCAGCAGGAGCCAAAACATTACTTTAAAGAGACACTGGAGTTGGCCTCAGGAGCCCAAAAATTGGATGAATCACACCCTGGAGTTGGCAGGAGTTGGCAGCAGCAGCAGCAACAGGAGCCCAAACATTACTTTAAAGAGACACTGGAGTTGGCTTCAGGAGCCCAAAAATTGGATGATTCACACCCTGGAGTTGGCAGCAGCAGCAGCAGCAACAGGAGCCCAAACATTACTTTAAAGAGACACTGGAGTTGGCTTCAGGAGCCCAAAAAAATGGATGATTCACACCCTGGTGTTGGCAGCAGCAGGAGCCCAAATATTACTTTAAAGAGACCCTGGGGTTGGCTTCAGGAGCCCAAAAATTGGATGAATCACACCCTGGAGTTGGCAGCAGCAGCGGCAGAAGCCAAAACATTAATTTAAAGAGACTCTGGAGTTGGCTTCAGGAGCCCAAAAATTGAATGATTCACACCCTGGAGTTGGCAGCAGCAGCAGCAGGAGCCCAAATATTACTTTAAAGAGACCCTGGGGTTGGCTTCAGGAGCCCAAATATTGGATGAATCACACCCTGGAGCTGGCAGCAGCAGCAGCAGGAGCCAAAACATTACTTTAAAGAGACACTGGAGTTGGCTTCAGGAGCCCAAAAATTGAATGATTCACACCCTGGAGTTGGCAGCAGCAGGAGCCCAAATATTACTTTAAAGAGACCCTTGGGTTGGCTTCAGGAGCCCAAAAATTGGATGAATCACACCCTGGAGTTGGCAGCAGCAGCAGCAGCCAAAACATTACTTTAAAGAGACACTGGAGTTGGCTTCAGGAGCCCAAAAATTGGATGAATCACACCCTGGAGTTGGCAGGAGTTGGCAGCAGCAGCAGCAGCAACAGGAGCCCAAACATCACTTTAAAGAGACACTGGAGTTGGCTTCAGGAGCCCAAAAATGGGATGATTCACACCCTGGAGTTGACAGCAGCAGCAGCAGGAGCCCAAATATTACTTTAAAGAGACCCTGGGGTTGGCTTCAGGAGCCCAAAAATTGGATGAATCACACCCTGGAGTTGGCAGCAGCAGCAGCAGCAGGAGCCCAATCATTACTTTAAAGAGACACTGGAGTTGGCTTCAGGAGCCCAAAAATTGGATGAATCACACCCTGGAGTTGGCAGCAGCAGCAGCAGTCAAAACATTACTTTAAAGAGACACTGGAGTTGGCTTCAGGAGCCCAAAAATTGGATGAATCACACCCTGGAGTTGGCAGCAGCAGCAGCAGGAGCCAAAACATTACTTTAAAGAGCCACTGGAGTTTGCTTCAGGAGCCCAAAAATTTGGATGATTCACACCCTGGAGTTGGCAGCAGCAGCAGCAGGAGCCCGAATATTACTTTAAAGAGACCCTGGGGTTGGCTTCAGGAGCCCAAAAATTGGATGATTCACACCCTGGAGTTGGCAGCAGCAGCAGCAGCCAAAACATTACTTTAAAGAGACACTGGAGTTGGCTTCAGGAGCCCAAAAATTGGATGAATCACACCCTGGAGTTGGCAGGAGTTGGCAGCAGCAGCAGCAGCAACAGGAGCCCAAACATCACTTTAAAGAGACACTGGAGTTGGCTTCAGGAGCCCAAAAATGGGATGATTCACACCCTGGAGTTGACAGCAGCAGCAGCAGGAGCCCAAATATTACTTTAAAGAGACCCTGGGGTTGGCTTCAGGAGCCCAAAAATTGGATGAATCACACCCTGGAGTTGGCAGCAGCAGCAGCAGCAGGAGCCCAAACATTACTTTAAAGAGACACTGGAGTTGGCTTCAGGAGCCCAAAAATTGGATGAATCACACCCTGGAGTTGGCAGCAGCAGCAGCAGTCAAAACATTACTTTAAAGAGACACTGGAGTTGGCTTCAGGAGCCCAAAAATTGGATGAATCACACCCTGGAGTTGGCAGCAGCAGCAGCAGGAGCCAAAACATTACTTTAAAGAGCCACTGGAGTTTGCTTCAGGAGCCCAAAAATATGGATGATTCACACCCTGGAGTTGGCAGCAGCAGCAGCAGGAGCCCGAATATTACTTTAAAGAGACCCTGGGGTTGGCTTCAGGAGCCCAAAAATTGGATGATTCACACCCTGGAGTTGGCAGCAGCAGCAGCAGGAGCCCAAATATTACTTTAAAGAGACCCTGGGTTTGGCTTCAGGAGCCCAAAAATTGGATGAATCACACCCTGGAGTTGGCAGCAGCAGCAGCAGGAGCCCAAATATTACTTTAAAGAGACCCTGGGGTTGGCTTCAGGAGCCCAAAAATTGGATGAATCACACCCTGGAGTTGGCAGCAGCAGCAGCAGGAGCCCAAACATTACTTTAAAGAGACACTGGAGTTGGCTTCAGGAGCCCAAAAATTGAATGATTCAAACCCTGGAGTTGGCAGCAGCAGCAGCAGGAGCCCGAATATTACTTTAAAGAGACCCTGGGGTTGGCTTCAGGAGCCCAAAAATTGGATGATTCACACCCTGGAGTTGGCAGCAGCAGCAGCAGCCAAAACACTACTTTAAAGAGACACTGGAGTTGGCTTCAGGAGCCCAAAAATTGGATGAATCACACCCTGGAGCTGGCAGGAGTTGGCAGCAGCAGCAACAGGAGCCCAAACATTACTTTAAAGAGACACTGGAGTTGGCTTCAGGAGCCCAAAAATGGGATGATTCACACCCTGGAGTTGACAGCAGCAGCAGCAGGAGCCCAAATATTACTTTAAAGAGACCCTGGGGTTGGCTTCAGGAGCCCAAAAATTGGATGAATCACACCCTGGAGTTGGCAGCAGCAGCAGCAGCAGCAGCAGCTCAAACATTACTTTAAAGAGACACTGGAGTTGGCTTCAGGAGCCCAAAAATGGGATGATTCACACCCTGGAGTTGACAGCAGCAGCAGCAGGAGCCCAAATATTACTTTAAAGAGACCCTGGGGTTGGCTTCAGGAGCCCAAAAATTGGATGAATCACACCCTGGAGTTGGCAGCAGCAGCAGCAGCAGCAGCTCAAACATTACTTTAAAGAGACACTGGAGTTGGCTTCAGGAGCCCAAAAATTGAATGATTCACACCCTGGAGTTGGCAGCAGCAGCAGCAGCAGGAGCCCAAATATTACTTTAAAGAGACCCTGGGGTTGGCTTCAGGAGCCCAAAAATTGAATGAATCACACCCTGGAGTTGGCAGCAGCAGCAGCAGCAACAGGAGCCCAAACATTACTTTAAAGAGACACTGGAGTTGGCTTCAGGAGCCCAAAAATGGGATGATTCACACCCTGGAGTTGACAGCAGCAGCAGCAGGAGCCAGAATATTACTTTAAAGAGACACTGGAGTTGGCTTCAGGAGCCCAAAAATTGAATGATTCACACCCTTGAGTTGGCAGGAGTTGGCAGCAGCAGCAGCAACAGGAGCCCAAACATTACTTTAAAGAGACACTGGGGTTGGCTTCAGGAGCCCAAAAATTGGATGATTCACACCCTGGAGTTGGCAGCAGCAGCAGCCCAAACATTACTTTAAAGAGACACTGGGGTTGGCTTCAGGAGCCCAAAAATTGGATGAATCACACCCTGGAGTTGGCAGCAGCAGCAGCAGGAGCCCAAACATTACTTTAAAGAGACACTGGAGTTGGCTTCAGGAGCCCAGAAATTGTCCCAAACTGACCACCCATCCTAAAGCATGGCTAAGCTTGGCATCCCAAACTGACCACCCACCCTAAAGCATGGCTAAGCTTGGCATCCCAAACTGACCACCCACCCTAAAGCATGGCTAAGCTGGGCATCCCAAACTGACCACCCACCCTAAAGCATGGCTAAACTGGGCATCCCAAACTGACCACCCTCCCTAAAGCATGGCTAAACTGGGCATCCCAAACTGACCACCCTAAAGCATGGCTAAACTGGGCATCCCAAACTGACCACCTTAAAGCATGGCTGAACTGGGCATCCCACACTGACCACTCTAAAGCATGGCTAAACTGGGCATCCCAAACTGACCACCCTAAAGCATGGCTAAACTGGGCATCCCAAATTGACTACACTAAAGCATGGCGAAACTGGGCATCCCAAACTGACTACCCTAAAGCATGGCAAAATCAGGCATACCAAACTGACAACCCACCCTAAAGCATGGCTAAACCGGGCATCCCAAACTGACCACCCTAATGCATGGCTAAACTGGGCATCCCAAACTGACCACCCTCCCTAAAGCATGGCTAAACTGGGCATCCCAAACTGACCACCCTAAAGCATGGCTAAATCAGGCATCCCAAACTGACCACCCACCCTAAAGCATGGCTAAGCTTGGCATCCCAAACTGACCACCCACCCTAAAGCATGGCTAAGCTGGGCATCCCAAACTGACCACCCTAAAGCATGGCTGAACTGGGCATCCCACACTGACCACCCTAAAGCATGGCTAAACTGGGCATCCCAAACTGACTACCCTAAAGCATGGCAAAATCGGGCATCCCAAACTGACCACCCACCCTAAAGCATGCCTAAACTGGGCATCCCAAACTGACCACCCTAAAGCATGGCTAAACTGGGCATCCCAAACTGACCACCTTAAAGCATGGCTGAACTGGGCATCCCACACTGACCACTCTAAAGCATGGCTAAACTGGGCATCCCAAACTGACCACCCTAAAGCATGGCTAAACTGGGCATCCCAAATTGACTACACTAAAGCATGGCGAAACTGGGCATCCCAAACTGACTACCCTAAAGCATGGCAAAATCAGGCATACCAAACTGACAACCCACCCTAAAGCATGGCTAAACCGGGCATCCCAAACTGACCACCCTAATGCATGGCTAAACTGGGCATCCCAAACTGACCACCCTCCCTAAAGCATGGCTAAACTGGGCATCCCAAACTGACCACCCTAAAGCATGGCTAAATCAGGCATCCCAAACTGACCACCCACCCTAAAGCATGGCTAAGCTTGGCATCCCAAACTGACCACCCACCCTAAAGCATGGCTAAGCTGGGCATCCCAAACTGACCACCCTAAAGCATGGCTGAACTGGGCATCCCACACTGACCACCCTAAAGCATGGCTAAACTGGGCATCCCAAACTGACTACCCTAAAGCATGGCAAAATCGGGCATCCCAAACTGACCACCCACCCTAAAGCATGCCTAAACTGGGCATCCCAAACTGACCACCCTAAAGCATGGCTAAACTGGGCATCCCAAACTGACCACCCTAAAGCATGGCTAAACTGGGCATCCCACACTGACCACCCTAAAGCATGGCTAAACTGGGCATCCCACACTGACCACCCTAAAGCATGGCTAAACTGGGCATCCCACACTCACCACCCTAAAGCATGGCTAAACTGGGCATCCCAAACTGACCACCCTAAAGCATGGCTAAACTGGGCATCCCAAACTGACCACCCTAAAGCATGGCTAAACTGGGCATCCCAAACTGACCACCCTAAAGCATGGCTAAACTGGGCATCCCAAACTGACCACCCTAAAGCATGGCTAAACTGGGCATCCCAAACTTACCAACCACCCTAAAGCATGGCTAACCTGGGCATCCCAAACTGACCACCCTCCCTAAAGCATGGTGTGACAGAGGCTCTGTCTTTTGGATGTCATCACTATTCAGTTGCCCACCGGGTCATTCACTGGCCTTTTCTTAATTAGGTTCCAGACAATGTAATTGTATTTTGATTCTGTTACAGGCAATGTCATTGTATTTTGACTGCCATTGTGTATTGTTGATTACGTCACAGTCAATGGCATTGTCCTGATTGATGGTATTACAGCCTGCTATTGTTCTACTGATTGCGTCACCGGCAGAGTTGAGGGGTTGAGGGATTGTGTGCCCTGCTGCTATTGGTCAGTGTGGTTGTCATTGCATGGAGACTTGTGTATATAAGGCCTAGAGTGGCACTAATAAAAACACTTCACCTTCACCCTCAATACTGAAGTTCTGTCTCTTATTGGGGGAAACGCTATATTACAATTCACTAGCTCTTGTAAGGGCTGTTCCTGTTTCCTCACGGACGACTCTGGAATTCCAGCAGCACCTCTTACAAATAGGAAAAGGACGTCTCGGGCGGTGAAGCCCTCCGGCGATAAGGGTTATCGCTACAATTGGTGGCAAGCGGTCGGATGGTCCTTTGTACCCAGAGAGAGTGCTACCCTGATGGAGAGTCAGTATGACAAGTTGAAAAGGCTGACCCTGAAGGATCTACTCGAGAGCCGGGGAAGGTCAGCTAGCAACCGCCCACGTCAGGAACTGATAGCCGAGCTGATCGAAATGGATCGTGCAGCAGTGAGGACCGAAACCAATATAGAGATCGATGAAGACGCTGCTCTCGTTCAAGCGGTTCAGAACAGATTGTCGGTCTATGGCCCGAATCCATCACAGGAACTGATCGACCGAGTCTTCGCCGCAGCGGAGGCAGAGGCCAGTAAGCGAAGGGAAGATCGGCGACTTTCAACCCAGCAGCCTCTCAGCCTCAGTTACACTGGGGGGAGAAAGATTCCATTTGCAGCATTTAAGTCCTTCCAGGAAAGTGACGACGAGATTGATGGATTTTTGGCCGATTTTGAACGCCAGTGCGCTTTACACCGGGTACCCACGGAGGAATGGGTCACCATATTATCAGGGAAACTATCTGGGAAAGCTTCCGATGCTTTCCGGGCCATCCCTGATGCGGACTTACCACACTACCATCTGGTAAAGGAGGCTTTGTTAGCCCGGTACGCTGTCACCCCGGAAGCCTACAGGCGACGATTTCGGGAATCCCAAAAGAAGGGAGGGGATTCTTACACGGAGTGGGCATGTCGCCTCCATCATACAGCATCACACTGGGTCACTGGATGCAAAGCCACGACCGCTGAGGATGTACTACAGTTGTTTTTACTAGAACACTTTCTCAATGCCCTGCAACCAGAGCTAAGAGAGTGGGTACGTGACCGGAGGCCTCTAACGCTACCTGAGGCTGCTCGTCTAGCCGACGAGTACACTGATGCTCGCCGGACAGAACAGTCCGCTCCAAAACCACAACCTCCCATCAAATTTCAAGCACCTGTGGCTTCAGCGCCAACTCGTGACTCTGGGCCACATAGGCCAGCGCAGCAACCGAACCTCTCCACAGTTCAGTGCCATAGTTGCAAACAATGGGGACATTATCGCAGTGATTGCGCCCTAGAGCCTCCCCGAAACACGTGGGGGCAAAAGCAACCTTCCACCTCCCGTACTCCTGTGGCACACTGTTTGGAAGCTGAGAGCAGTTCGGAAGAGTATCTGGGGGTACTGTATGAAGCTAATCCCGTACAAGCGGCCATCCAAGACAACCGACAGCACCATTGCCAGGAGGTACGAGTCAATGGGCGCACCGCGCAAGGATTACGAGACACCGGAGCCACACTTACCTTGCTCCAACCTCATTTGGTCAAGAACAAAGACCGCATTGGACACACCGTTGCAGTAAGGGTGGCGGGAGGAGCTGTGTTTCGACTCCCCACCGCCCGAGTACATCTTGACTGGGGCGCTGGATCCGGCAGGGTACAGGTGGGACTTATGGACAACTTACCAGCAGAAGTACTATTGGGAAATGATCTAGGACCAATGACTTCTGCCTACGCTACCTCTGGACCAGCAAGCGTCAACCCTGTTACAACCCAGGCTCCAGCCCGAGCTGCCGACTCCAGCCCACTGGTCGGGGAGACCCAGGGGTTTCGTCTGCATCACGTCATGTCTGTTACAAGAAGCCAAGAAGAGGATCAGCCATCAGGTTACGTCCTTCCAGAAGGGAAACGTATGCCAAACACTATTTTTGTTGGGGGCATTGGCCGTCGGATTAATCAGCCTGAAATTAAGGATGTTTTATCAAAGTATGGCGCTGTAAAGAATGTCAAAATTATTAGGGATGCCTCTGGCGTTTCTAAGGGTTATGGTTTTGTCTACTTTTACGATGATGTAGATGTGCAGAAAATTGTGGATTCTCCGATCAGCTTCCATGGAAAGAGATTGAAACTTGGGCCAGCTATAAGAAAGCAGAGCACCTGTGCACACATCCAACCAAGGACTTTGGTGCTGAACTCACCAACGCCACAATATCCCAGTGTTTGGACCCCACCCATGACCGATTCCTATGTACAGCCCACGTCAATGTTTAGTCCGGTTACTCACTATGTGCAGACTTGTCCTTACACAGAACTCTGCCCATAACAAGAGTCCGGACAGCCCCACGTTAACCCGAACAGGGTCAATCCGGGTCTGCCGGGTGTTCCACAAAAAGGGGGCATTGTGACAGAGGCTCTGTCTTTTGGATGTCATCACTATTCAGTTGCCCACCGGGTCATTCACTGGCCTTTTCTTAATTAGGTTCCAGACAATGTAATTGTATTTTGATACTGTTACAGGCAATGTCATTGTATTTTGACTGCCATTGTGTATTGTTGATTACGTCACAGTCAATGGCATTGTCCTGATTGATGGTATTACAGCCTGCTATTGTTCTACTGATTGCGTCACCGGCAGAGTTGAGGGATTGTGTGCCCTGCTGCTATTGGTCAGTGTGGTTGTCATTGCATGGAGACTTGTGTATATAAGGCCTAGAGTGGCACTAATAAAAACACTTCACCTTCACCCTCAATACTGAAGTTCTGTCTCTTAATGGGGGAAAACGCTATATTACAATTCACTAGCCCTTGTAAGGGCTGTTCCTGTTTCCTCACGGACGACTCTGGAATTCCAGCAGCACCTCTTACAAATGGGAAAAGGACGTCTCGGGCGGTGAAGCCCTCCGGCGATAAGGGTTATCGCTACACATGGCTAACCTGGGCATCCCAAACTAACCACCCACCCTAAAGCATGGCTAAACTGGGCATTCCAAACTGACCACCCACCCTAAAGCATGGCTAAACTGGGCATACCAAACTGACCACCCACCCTAAAGCATGGCTAAACTGGGCATTCCAAACTGACCACCCACCCTAAAGCATGGCTAAACTGGGCATTCCAAACTGACCACCCTAAAGCATGCCTAAACTGGGCATCCCAAACTGACCACCCACCCTAAAACATGGCTAAGCTGGGCATTCCAAACTGACCACCCTAAAGCATGCCTAAACTGGGCATCCCACACTGACCACCCACCATAAAGCATGGCTAAACTGGGCATCCCAAACTGACCACCCACCCTAAAACATGGCTAAGCTGGGCATTCCAAACTGACCACCCTAAAGCATGCCTAAACTGGGCATCCCACACTGACCACCCTAAAGCATGTCTAAACTGGGCATCCCACACTGACCACCCACCCTAAAGCATGCCTAAACTGGGCATCCCAAACTGACCACCCACCCTAAAGCATGGCTAAGCTGGGCATGCCAAACTGACCACCCTAAAGCATGCCTAAACTGGGCATCCCACACTGACCACCCACCCTAAAGCATGGCTAAACTGGGCATCCCAAACTGACCACCCACCCTAAAGCATGCCTAAACTGGGCATCCCAAACTGACCACCCTAAAGCATGCCTAAACTGGGCATCCCAAACTGACCACCCTAAAGCATGCCTAAACTGGGCATCCCAAACTGACCACCCTAAAGCATGCCTAAACTGGGCATCCCAAACTGACCACCCACCCTAAAGCATGGCTAAGCTGGGCATTCCAAACTGACCACCCTAAAGCATGGCTAAACTGGGCATCCCAAACTGACCACCCTCCCTAAAGCATGGCTAAACTGGGCATCCCAAACTGACCACCCACCCTAAAGCATGCCTAAACTGGGCATTCCAAACTGACCACCCTAAAGCATGCCTAAATTGGGCATCCCACACTGACCACCCACCATAAAGCATGCCTAAACGGGGCATCCCAAACTGACCACCCACCCTAAAGCATGGCTAAGCTGGGCATCCCAAACTGACCACCCTAAAGCATGCCTAAACTGGGCATCCCACACTGACCACCCACCATAAAGCATGGCTAAACTGGGCATCCCAAACTGACCACCCACCCTAAAGCATGCCTAAACTGGGCATCCCAAACTGACCACCCACCCTAAAGCATGCCTAAACTGGGCATCCCGAACTGACCACCCACCCTAAAGCATGCCTAAACCGGGCATTCCAAACTGACCACCCTAAAGCATGGCTAAGCTGGGCATTCCAAACTGACAACCCACCCTAAAGCATGCCTAAACTGGGCATCCCAAACTGACCACCCACCCTAAAGCATGCCTAAACTGGGCATCCCAAACTGACCACCCACCCTAAAGCATGGCTAAGCTGGGCATTCCAAACTGACCACCCTAAAGCATGCCTAAATTGGGCATCCCACACTGACCACCCACCATAAAGCATGGCTAAACTGGGCATCCCAAACTGACCACCCACCCTAAAGCATGCCTAAACTGGGCATCCCAAACTGACCACCCACCCTAAAGCATGGCTAAGCTGGGCATTCCAAACTGACCACCCTAAAGCATGCCTAAATTGGGCATCCCACACTGACCACCCACCATAAAGCATGCCTAAACGGGGCATCCCAAACTGACCACCCACCCTAAAGCATGCCTAAACCGGGCATTCCAAACTGACCACCCTAAAGCATGGCTAAGCTGGGCATTCCAAACTGACAACCCACCCTAAAGCATGCCTAAACTGGGCACCCCAAACTGACCACCCACCCTAAAGCATGGCTAAGCTGGGCATTCCAAACTGACCACCCTAAAGCATGCCTAAACTGGGCATCCCACACTGACCACCCACCATAAAGCATGACTAAACTGGGCATCCCAAACTGACCACCCACCCTAAAGCATGCCTAAACTGGGCATCCCAAACTGACCACCCACCCTAAAGCATGCCTAAACTGGGCACCCCAAACTGACCACCCACCCTAAAGCATGGCTAAGCTGGGCATTCCAAACTGACCACCCTAAAGCATGCCTAAATTGGGCATCCCACACTGACCACCCACCACAAAGCATGCCTAAACTGGGCATCCCAAACTGACCACCCACCCTAAAGCATGGCTAAGCTGGGCATTCCAAACTGACCACCCTAAAGCATGGCTAAATTGGGCATCCCACACTGACCACCCACCATAAAGCATGCCTAAACTGGGCATCCCAAACTGACCACCCACCCTAAAGCATGCCTAAACTGGGCATCCCAAACTGACCACCCACCCTAAAGCATGCCTAAACTGGGCATCCCAAACTGACCACCCACCCTAAAGCATGCCTAAGCTGGGCATCCCAAACTGACCACCCACCCTAAAGCATGCCTAAACTGGGCATCCCAAACTGACCACCCACCCTAAAGCATGCCTAAACTGGGCATCCCAAACTGACCACCCACCCTAAAGCATGCCTAAACTGGGCATCCCAAACTGACCACCCACCCTAAAGCATGGCTAAGCTGGGAATTCCAAACTGACCACCCTAAAGCATGGCTAAATTGGGCATCCCACACTGACCACCCACCATAAAGCATGCCTAAACGGGGCATCCCAAACTGACCACCCACCCTAAAGCATGGCTAAGCTGGGCATTCCAAACTGACCACCCTAAAGCATGCCTAAATTGGGCATCCCACACTGACCACCCACCATAAAGCATGCCTAAACGGGGCATCCCAAACTGACCACCCACCCTAAAGCATGACTAAGCTGGGCATGCCAAACTGACCACCCTAAAGCATGCCTAAACTGGGCATCCCACACTGACCACCCACCCTAAAGCATGGCTAAACTGGGCATCCCAAACTGACCACCCACCCTAAAGCATGCCTAAACTGGGCATCCCAAACTGACCACCCTAAAGCATGCCTAAACTGGGCATCCCAAACTGACCACCCACCCTAAAGCATGCCTAAACTGGGCACCCCAAACTGACCACCCACCCTAAAGCATGGCTAAGCTGGGCATTCCAAACTGACCACCCTAAAGCATGCCTAAATTGGGCATCCCACACTGACCACCCACCATAAAGCATGCCTAAACTGGGCATCCCAAACTGACCACCCACCCTAAAGCATGGCTAAGCTGGGCATTCCAAACTGACCACCCACCCTAAAGCATGGCTAAGCTGGGCATTCCAAACTGACCACCCTAAAGCATGGCTAAATTGGGCATCCCACACTGACCACCCACCATAAAGCATGCCTAAACTGGGCATCCCAAACTGACCACCCACCCTAAAGCATGCCTAAACTGGGCATCCCAAACTGACCACCCACCCTAAAGCATGCCTAAACTGGGCATCCCAAACTGACCACCCACCCTAAAGCATGGCTAAGCTGGGCATCCCACACTGACCACCCACCCTAAAGCATGCCTAAACTGGGCATCCCAAACTGACCACCCACCCTAAAGCATGGCTAAGCTGGGCATTCCAAACTGACCACCCACCCTAAAGCATGGCTAAGCTGGGCATTCCAAACTGACCACCCTAAAGCATGGCTAAGCTGGGCATTCCAAACTGACCACCCACCATAAAGCATGGCTAAACTGGGCATCCCAAACTGACCACCCACCCTAAAGCATGCCTAAACCGGGCATCCCAAACTGACCACCCTAAAGCATGGCTAAGCTGGGCATCCCAAACTGACCACCCACCCTAAAGCATGGCTAAACTGGGCATCCCAAACTGACCACCCACCCTAAAGCATGCCTAAACTGACCACCCACCCTAAAGCATGCCTAAACCGGGCATCCCAAACTGACCACCCTAAAGCATGCCTAAACTGGGCATCCCACACTGACCACCCACCATAAAGCATGGCTAATCTGGGCATCCCAAACTGACCACCCACCCTAAAGCATGCCTAAACTGACCACCCACCCTAAAGCATGCCTAAACCGGGCATCCCAAACTGACCACCCACCCTAAAGCATGCCTAAACTGGGCATCCCACACTGACCACCCTAAAGCATGGCTAAACTGGGCATTCCAAACTGACCACCCTAAAGCATGGCTAAATTGGGCATCCCACACTGACCACCCACCATAAAGCATGCCTAAACTGGGCATCCCAAACTGACCACCCACCCTAAAGCATGCCTAAACTGGGCATCCCAAACTGACCACCCACCCTAAAGCATGCCTAAATTGGGCATCCCACACTGACCACCCACCATAAAGCATGCCTAAACTGGGCATCCCAAACTGACCACCCACCCTAAAGCATGGCTAAGCTGGGCATCCCAAACTGACCACCCACCCTAAAGCATGGCTAAACTGGGCATCCCAAACTGACCACCCTAAAGCATGGCTAAACTGGGCATCCCAAACTGACCACCCTAAAGCATGGCTAAACTGGGCATCCCACACTGACCACCCACCATAAAGCATGGCTAATCTGGGCATCCCAAACTGACCACCCACCCTAAAGCATGCCTAAACCGGGCATCCCAAACTGACCACCCACCCTAAAGCATGGCTAAGCTGGGCATTCCAAACTGACCACCCTAAAGCATGCCTAAATTGGGCATCCCAAACTGACCACCCACCCAAAAGCATGCCTAAACCGGGCATCCCAAACTGACCACCCTAAAGCATGGCTAAGCTGGGCATCCCAAACTGACCACCCACCCTAAAGCATGGCTAAACTGGGCATCCCAAACTGACCACCCACCCTAAAGCATGCCTAAACTGACCACCCACCCTAAAGCATGCCTAAACCGGGCATCCCAAACTGACCACCCTAAAGCATGCCTAAACCGGGCATTCCAAACTGACCACCCTAAAGCATGGCTAAGCTGGGCATTCCAAACTGACCACCCACCCTAAAGCATGCCTAAACTGGGCATCCCAAACTGACCACCCACCCTAAAGCATGCCTAAACTGGGCATCCCAAACTGACCACCCACCCTAAAGCATGGCTAAGCTGGGCATTCCAAACTGACCACCCTAAAGCATGCCTAAATTGGGCATCCCACACTGACCACCCACCATAAAGCATGCCTAAACTGGGCATCCCAAACTGACCACCCACCCTAAAGCATGGCTAAGCTGGGCATCCCAAACTGACCACCCACCCTAAAGCATGGCTAAACTGGGCATCCCAAACTGACCACCCACCCTAAAGCATGCCTAAACCGGGCATTCCAAACTGACCACCCTAAAGCATGGCTAAGCTGGGCATCCCAAACTGACCACCCACCCTAAAGCATGGCTAAACTGGGCATCCCAAACTGACCACCCACCCTAAAGCATGGCTAAACTGGGCATCCCAAACTGACCACCCACCCTAAAGCATGCCTAAACTGACCACCCACCCTAAAGCATGCCTAAACCGGGCATCCCAAACTGACCACCCTAAAGCATGCCTAAACCGGGCATTCCAAACTGACCACCCTAAAGCATGGCTAAGCTGGGCATCCCACACTGACCACCCACCATAAAGCATGCCTAAACTGGGCATCCCAAACTGACCACCCACCCTAAAGCATGCCTAAACTGGGCATCCCAAACTGACCACCCACCCTAAAGCATGCCTAAATTGGGCATCCCACACTGACCACCCACCATAAAGCATGCCTAAACTGGGCATCCCAAACTGACCACCCACCCTAAAGCATGGCTAAGCTGGGCATCCCAAACTGACCACCCACCCTAAAGCATGGCTAAACTGGGCATCCCAAACTGACCACCCTAAAGCATGGCTAAACTGGGCATCCCAAACTGACCACCCTAAAGCATGGCTAAACTGGGCCTCCCACACTGACCACCCACCATAAAGCATGGCTAATCTGGGCATCCCAAACTGACCACCCACCCTAAAGCATGCCTAAACCGGGCATCCCAAACTGACCACCCACCCAAAAGCATGCCTAAACTGACCACCCACCCTAAAGCATGCCTAAACCGGGCATCCCAAACTGACCACCCTAAAGCATGCCTAAACCGGGCATTCCAAACTGACCACCCTAAAGCATGGCTAAGCTGGGCATTCCAAACTGACCACCCACCCTAAAGCATGCCTAAACTGGGCATCCCAAACTGACCACCCACCCTAAAGCATGGCTAAGCTGGGCATTCCAAACTGACCACCCTAAAGCATGCCTAAATTGGGCATCCCACACTGACCACCCACCATAAAGCATGCCTAAACTGGGCATCCCAAACTGACCACCCTAAAGCATGCCTAAACTGGGCATCCCACACTGACCACCCACCCTAAAGCATGCCTAAACCGGGCATTCCAAACTGACCACCCTAAAGCATGGCTAAGCTGGGCATTCCAAACTGACCACCCACCCTAAAGCATGCCTAAACTGGGCATCCCGAACTGACCACCCACCCTAAAGCATGCCTAAACCGGGCATTCCAAACTGACCACCCTAAAGCATGGCTAAGCTGGGCATTCCAAACTGACAACCCACCCTAAAGCATGCCTAAACTGGGCATCCCAAACTGACCACCCACCATAAAGCATGCCTAAACTGGGCATCCCAAACTGACCACCCACCCTAAAGCATGGCTAAGCTGGGCATTCCAAACTGACCACCCACCCTAAAGCATGGCTAAGCTGGGCATTCCAAACTGACCACCCTAAAGCATGCCTAAACTGGGCATCCCACACTGACCACCCACCATAAAGCATGGCTAAACTGGGCATCCCAAACTGACCACCCACCCAAAAGCATGCCTAAACCGGGCATCCCAAACTGACCACCCACCCTAAAGCATGGCTAAGCTGGGCATTCCAAACTGACCACCCACCCTAAAGCATGGCTAAGCTGGGCATTCCAAACTGACCACCCTAAAGCATGCCTAAACTGGGCATCCCACACTGACCACCCACCATAAAGCATGGCTAAACTGGGCATCCCAAACTGACCACCCACCCAAAAGCATGCCTAAACCGGGCATCCCAAACTGACCACCCTAAAGCATGGCTAAGCTGGGCATCCCAAACTGACCACCCACCCTAAAGCATGGCTAAACTGGGCATCCCAAACTGACCACCCACCCTAAAGCATGCCTAAACTGACCACCCACCCTAAAGCATGCCTAAACCGGGCATCCCAAACTGACCACCCTAAAGCATGCCTAAACTGGGCATCCCAAACTGACCACCCACCATAAAGCATGGCTAATCTGGGCATCCCAAACTGACCACCCACCCTAAAGCATGCCTAAACTGACCACCCACCCTAAAGCATGCCTAAACCGGGCATCCCAAACTGACCACCCTAAAGCATGCCTAAACCGGGCATTCCAAACTGACCACCCTAAACCATGGCTAAGCTGGGCATTCCAAACTGACCACCCACCCTAAAGCATGCCTAAACTGGGCATCCCAAACTGACCACCCACCCTAAAGCATGCCTAAACTGGGCATTCCAAACTGACCACCCTAAAGCATGCCTAAACTGGGCATCCCACACTGACCACCCACCCTAAAGCATGCCTAAACTGGGCATCCCACACTGACCACCCACCATAAAGCATGGCTAAACTGGGCATCCCAAACTGACCACCCACCCTAAAGCATGGCTAAGCTGGGCATTCCAAACTGACCACCCTAAAGCATGCCTAAATTGGGCATCCCACACTGACCACCCACCATAAAGCATGCCTAAACTGGGCATCCCAAACTGA
Organism: Gastrophryne carolinensis; assembly: GCA_027917425.1. Classification (NCBI taxonomy): domain Eukaryota; kingdom Metazoa; phylum Chordata; class Amphibia; order Anura; family Microhylidae; genus Gastrophryne; species Gastrophryne carolinensis. The sequence goes on from CM051241.1 coordinate 74,833,458, forward strand.
CCACCCACCCTAAAGCATGGCTAAGCTGGGCATTCCAAACTGACCACCCTAAAGCATGCCTAAACTGGGCATCCCACACTGACCACCCACCATAAAGCATGGCTAAACTGGGCATTCCAAACTGACCACCCACCCTAAAGCATGCCTAAACTGGGCATCCCAAACTGACCACCCACCCTAAAGCATGCCTAAACTGGGCATTCCAAACTGACCACCCTAAAGAATGCCTAAACTGGGCATCCCACACTGACCACCCACCCTAAAGCATGCCTAAACTGGGCATCCCACACTGACCACCCACCATAAAGCATGGCTAAACTGGGCATCCCAAACTGACCACCCACCCTAAAGCATGGCTAAGCTGGGCATTCCAAACTGACCACACTAAAGCATGCATAAACTGGGCATCCCACACTGACCACCCACCATAAAGCATGGCTAAACTGGGCATCCCAAACTGACCACCCACCCAAAAGCATGCCTAAACCGGGCATCCCAAACTGACCACCCTAAAGCATGGCTAAGCTGGGCATCCCAAACTGACCACCCACCCTAAAGCATGGCTAAACTGGGCATCCCAAACTGACCACCCACCCTAAAGCATGCCTAAACTGACCACCCACCCTAAAGCATGCCTAAACCGGGCATCCCAAACTGACCACCCTAAAGCATGCCTAAACCGGGCATTCCAAACTGACCACCCTAAAGCATGGCTAAGCTGGGCATTCCAAACTGACCACCCACCCTAAAGCATGCCTAAACTGGGCATCCCAAACTGACCACCCACCCTAAAGCATGTCTAAACTGGGCATCCCAAACTGACCACCCACCCTAAAGCATGGCTAAGCTGGGCATTCCAAACTGACCACCCTAAAGCATGCCTAAATTGGGCATCCCACACTGACCACCCACCATAAAGCATGCCTAAACTGGGCATCCCAAACTGACCACCCACCCTAAAGCATGGCTAAGCTGGGCATCCCAAACTGACCACCCACCCTAAAGCATGGCTAAACTGGGCATCCCAAACTGACCACCCACCCTAAAGCATGCCTAAACCGGGCATTCCAAACTGACCACCCTAAAGCATGGCTAAGCTGGGCATCCCAAACTGACCACCCACCCTAAAGCATGGCTGAACTGGGCATCCCAAACTGACCACCCACCCTAAAGCATGCCTAAACTGACCACCCACCCTAAAGCATGCCTAAACCGGGCATCCCAAACTGACCACCCTAAAGCATGCCTAAACCGGGCATTCCAAACTGACCACCCTAAAGCATGGCTAAGCTGGGCATTCCAAACTGACCACCCACCCTAAAGCATGCCTAAATTGGGCATCCCAAACTGACCACCCACCCTAAAGCATGCCTAAACTGGGCATCCCGAACTGACCACCCACCCTAAAGCATGCCTAAACCGGGCATTCCAAACTGACCACCCTAAAGCATGGCTAAGCTGGGCATCCCAAACTGACCACCCACCCTAAAGCATGCCTAAACTGGGCATCCCAAACTGACCACCCACCCTAAAGCATGCCTAAACTGGGCATCCCAAAATGACCACCCACCATAAAGCATGGCTAAGCTGGGCATCCCAAACTGACCACCCACCCTAAAGCATGCCTAAACTGGGCATCCCAAACTGACCACCCTAAAGCATGCCTAAACTGGGCATCCCGAACTGACCACCCTAAAGCATGCCTAAACTGGGCATCCCGAACTGACCACCCTAAAGCATGCCTAAACTGGGCATCCCGAACTGACCACCCTAAAGCATGCCTAAACTGGGCATCCCAAACTGACCACCCACCCCAAAGCATGCCTAAACTGGGCATCCCAAACTGACCACCCACCCTAAAGCATGGCTAAGCTGGGCATCCCAAACTGACCACCCACCCTAAAGCATGGCTAAGCTGGGCATCCCAAACTGACCACCCTAAAGCATGCCTAAACTGGGCATCCCACACTGACCACCCACCATAAAGCATGGCTAAACTGGGCATCCCAAACTGACCACCCACCCTAAAGCATGGCTAAGCTGGGCATCCCAAACTGACCACCCACCCTAAAGCATGCCTAAACTGGGCATCCCGAACTGACCACCCACCCTAAAGCATGCCTAAACCGGGCATTCCAAACTGACCACCCTAAAGCATGGCTAAGCTGGGCATTCCAAACTGACAACCCACCCTAAAGCATGCCTAAACTGGGCATCCCAAACTGACCACCCACCCTAAAGCATGCCTAAACTGGGCATCCCAAACTGACCACCCTAAAGCATGCCTAAACTGGGCATCCCGAACTGACCACCCTAAAGCATGCCTAAACTGGGCATCCCAAACTGACCACCCACCCCAAAGCATGCCTAAACTGGGCATCCCAAACTGACCACCCACCCTAAAGCATGGCTAAGCTGGGCATCCCAAACTGACCACCCACCCTAAAGCATGGCTAAGCTGGGCATCCCAAACTGACCACCCACCATAAAGCATGGCTAAACTGGGCATCCCAAACTGACCACCCACCCCAAAGCATGCCTAAACTGGGCATCCCAAACTGACCACCCACCCTAAAGCATGGCTAAGCTGGGCATCCCAAACTGACCACCCACCCTAAAGCATGCCTAAACTGGGCATCCCACACTGACCACCCACCATAAAGCATGGCTAAACTGGGCATCCCAAACTGACCACCCACCCTAAAGCATGCCTAAACTGGGCATCCCGAACTGACCACTCACCCTAAAGCATGCCTAAACCGGGCATTCCAAACTGACCACCCTAAAGCATGGCTAAGCTGGGCATCCCACACTGACAACCCACCCTAAAGCATGCCTAAACTGGGCATCCCACACTGACCACCCACCATAAAGCATGCCTAAACTGGGCATCCCAAACTGACCACCCACCCTAAAGCATGCCTAAACTGGGCATCCCGAACTGACCACCCACCCTAAAGCATGCCTAAACCGGGCATTCCAAACTGACCACCCTAAAGCATGCCTAAACTGGGCATCCCAAACTGACCACCCACCCTAAAGCATGGCTAAGCTGGGCATCCCAAACTGACCACCCACCATAAAGCATGGCTAAACTGGGCATCCCAAACTGACCACCCACCCCAAAGCATGCCTAAACTGGGCATCCCAAACTGACCACCCACCCTAAAGCATGGCTAAGCTGGGCATCCCAAACTGACCACCCACCCTAAAGCATGCCTAAACTGGGCATCCCACACTGACCACCCACCATAAAGCATGGCTAAACTGGGCATCCCAAACTGACCACCCACCCTAAAGCATGCCTAAACCGGGCATCCCAAACTGACCACCCTAAAGCATGGCTAAACTGGGCATCCCAAACTGACCACCCACCCTAAAGCATGCCTAAACTGACCACCCACCCTAAAGCATGCCTAAACCGGGCATCCCAAACTGACCACCCTAAAGCATGCCTAAACTGGGCATCCCACACTGACCACCCACCATAAAGCATGGCTAATCTGGGCATCCCAAACTGACCACCCACCCTAAAGCATGCCTAAACTGACCACCCACCCTAAAGCATGCCTAAACCGGGCATCCCAAACTGACCACCCACCCTAAAGCATGCCTAAACTGGGCATCCCACACTGACCACCCTAAAGCATGGCTAAACTGGGCATCCCACACTGACCACCCTAAAGCATGGCTAAACTGGGCATCCCAAACTGACCACCCTAAAGCATGGCTAAACTGGGCATCCCAAACTGACCACCCTAAAGCATGGCTAAACTGGGCATCCCACACTGACCACCCACCATAAAGCATGGCTAATCTGGGCATCCCAAACTGACCACCCACCCTAAAGCATGCCTAAACTGACCACCCACCCTAAAGCATGCCTAAACCGGGCATCCCAAACTGACCACCCACCCTAAAGCATGCCTAAACTGGGCATCCCACACTGACCACCCTAAAGCATGGCTAAACTGGGCATCCCACACTGACCACCCTAAAGCATGGCTAAACTGGGCATCCCAAACTGACCACCCTAAAGCATGGCTAAACTGGGCATCCCAAACTAACCACCCTAAAGCATGGCTAAACTGGGCATCCCAAACTGACCACCCTAAAGCATGGCTAAACTGGGCATCCCAAACTTACCAACCACCCTAAAGCATGGCTAAACTGGGCATCCCAAACTGACTACCCTAAAGCATGGCTAACCTGGGCATCCCAAACTGACCACCCACCCTAAAGCATGGTGTGACAGAGGCTCTGTCTTTTGGATGTCATCACTATTCAGTTGCCCACCGGGTCCTTCACTGGCCTTTTCTTAATTAGGTTCCAGACAATGTAATTGTATTTTGATTCTGTTACAGGCAATGTCATTGTATTTTGACTGCCATTGTGTATTGTTGATTACGTCACAGTCAATGGCATTGTCCTGATTGATGGTATTACAGCCTGCTATTGTTCTACTGATTGCGTCACCGGCAGAGTTGAGGGGTTGAGGAATTGTGTGCCCTGCTGCTATTGGTCAGTGTGGTTGTCATTGCATGGAGACTTGTGTATATAAGGCCTAGAGTGGCACTAATAAAAACACTTCACCCTCAATACTGAAGTTCTGTCTCTTATTGGGGGAAACGCTATATTACAATTCACTAGCCCTTGTAAGGGCTGTTCCTGTTTCCTCACGGACGACTCTGGAATTCCAGCAGCACCTCTTACAAATGGGAAAAGGACGTCTCGGGCGGTGAAGCCCTCCGGCGATAAGGGTTATCGCTACAATTGGTGGCAAGCGGTCGGATGGTCCTTTGTACCCAGAGAGAGTGCTACCCTGATGGAGAGTCAGTATGACAAGTTGAAAAGGCTGACCCTGAAGGATCTACTCGAGAGCCGGAGAAGGTCAGCTAGCAACCGCCCACGTCAGGAACTGATAGCCGAGCTGATCGAAATGGATCGTGCAGCAGTGAGGACCGAAACCAATATAGAGATCGATGAAGACGCTGCTCTCGTTCAAGCGGTTCGGAACAGATTGTCGGTCTATGGCCCGAATCCATCACAGGAACTGATCGACCGAGTCTTCGCCGCAGCGGAGGCAGAGGCCAGTAAGCGAAGGGAAGATCGGCGACTTTCAACCCAGCAGCCTCTCAGCCTCAGTTACACTGGGGGGAGAAAGATTCCATTTGCAGCATTTAAGTCCTTCCAGGAAAGTGACGACGAGATTGACAGATTTTTGGCCGATTTTGAACGCCAGTGCGCTTTACACCGGGTACCCACGGAGGAATGGGTCACCATATTATCAGGGAAACTATCTGGGAAAGCTTCCGATGCTTTCCGGGCCATCCCTGATGCGGACTTACCACACTACCATCTGGTAAAGGAGGCTTTGTTAGCCCGGTACGCTGTCACCCCGGAAGCCTACAGGCAACGATTTCGGGAATCCCAAAAGAAGGGAGGGGATTCTTACACGGAGTGGGCATGTCGTCTCCATCGTACAGCATCACACTGGGTCACTGGATGCAAAGCCATGACCGCTAAGGATGTACTACAGTTGTTTTTACTAGAACACTTTCTCAATGCCCTGCAACCAGAGCTAAGAGAGTGGGTACGTGACCGGAGGCCTCTAACGCTACCTGAGGCTGCTCGTCTAGCCGACGAGTACACTGATGCTCGCCGGACAGAACAGACCGCTCCAAAACCACAACCTCCCATCAAATTTCAAGCACCTGTGGCTTCAGCGCCAACTCGTGACTCTGGGCCACATAGGCCAGCGCAGCAACCGAACCTCTCCACAGTTCAGTGCCATAGTTGCAAACAATGGGGACATTATCGCAGTGATTGCGCCCTCGAGCCTCCCCGAAACACGTGGGGGCAAAAGCAACCTTCCACCTCCCGTACTCCTGTGGCACAATGTTTGGAAGCTGAGAGCAGTTCGGAAGAGTATCTGGGGGTACTGTATGAAGCTGATCCCGTACAAGCGGCCATCCAAGACAACCGACAGCACCATTGCCAGGAGGTACGAGTCAATGGGCGCACGGCGCAAGGATTACGCGACACCGGAGCCACACTTACCTTGCTCCAACCTCATTTGGTCAAGAACAAAGACCGCACTGGACACACCGTTGCAGTAAGGGTGGCGGGAGGAGCTGTGTTTCGACTCCCCACCGCCCGAGTACATCTTGACTGGGGCGCTGGATCCGGCAGGGTACAGGTGGGACTTATGGACAACTTACCAGCAGAAGTACTATTGGGAAATGATCTAGGACCAATGACTTCTGCCTACGCTACCTCTGGACCAGCCAGCGTCAACCCTGTTACAACCCAGGCTCCAGCCCGAGCTGCCGACTCCAGCCCACTGGTCGGGGAGACCCAGGGGTTTCGTCTGCATCACGTCATGTCTGTTACAAGAAGCCAAGAAGAGGATCAGCCATCAGGTTACGTCTTTCCAGAAGGGAAACGTATGCCAAACACTATTTTTGTTGGGGGCATTGGCCATCGGATTAATCAGCCTGAAATTAAGGATGTTTTTTCAAAGTATGGCGCTGTAAAGAATGTCAAAATTATTAGGGATGCCTCTGGCGTTTCTAAGGGTTATGGTTTTGTCTATGTAGATGTGCAGAAAATTGTGGATTCTCCGATCAGCTTCCATGGAAAGAGATTGAAACTTGGGCCAGCTATAAGAAAGCAGAGCACCTGTGCACACATCCAACCAAGGACTTTGGTGCTGAACTCACCAACGCCACAATATCCCAGTGTTTGGACCCCACCCATGACCGATTCCTATGTACAGCCCACGTCAATGTTTAGTCCGGTTACTCACTATGTGCAGACTTGTCCTTACACAGAACTCTGCCCATAACAAGAGTCCGGACAGCCCCACGTTAATCCGAACAGGGTCAATCCGGGTCTGCCGGGTGTTCCACAAAAAGGGGGCATTGTGACAGAGGCTCTGTCTTTTGGATGTCATCACTATTCAGTTGCCCACCGGGTCATTCACTGGCCTTTTCTTAATTAGGTTCCAGACAATGTAATTGTATTTTGATTCTGTTACAGGCAATGTCATTGTATTTTGACTGCCATTGTGTATTGTTGATTACGTCACAGTCAATGGCATTGTCCTGATTGATGGTATTACAGCCTGCTATTGTTCTACTGATTGCGTCACCGGCAGAGTTGAGGGATTGTGTGCCCTGCTGCTATTGGTCAGTGTGGTTGTCATTGCATGGAGACTTGTGTATATAAGGCCTAGAGTGGCACTAATAAAAACACTTCACCTTCACCCTCAATACTGAAGTTCTGTCTCTTAATGGGGGAAAACGCTATATTACAATTCACTAGCCCTTGTAAGGGCTGTTCCTGTTTCCTCACGGACGACTCTGGAATTCCAGCAGCACCTCGTACAAATGGGAAAAGGACGTCTCGGGCGGTGAAGCCCTCCGGCGATAAGGGTTATCGCTACACATGGCTAACCTGGGCATCCCAAACTAACCACCCACCCTAAAGCATGGCTAAACTGGGCATTCCAAACTGACCACCCACCCTAAAGCATGGCTAAACTGGGCATACCAAACTGACCACCCACCCTAAAGCATGGCTAAACTGGGCATTCCAAACTGACCACCCACCCTAAAGCATGGCTAAACTGGGAATTCCAAACTGACCACCCTAAAGCATGCCTAAACTGGGCATCCCAAACTGACCACCCACCCTAAAACATGGCTAAGCTGGGCATTCCAAACTGACCACCCTAAAGCATGCCTAAACTGGGCATCCCACACTGACCACCCACCATAAAGCATGGCTAAACTGGGCATCCCAAACTGACCACCCACCCTAAAGCATGGCTAAGCTGGGCATTCCAAACTGACCACCCTAAAGCATGCCTAAACTGGGCATCCCACACTGACCACCCACCATAAAGCATGGCTAAACTGGGCATCCCAAACTGACCACCCACCCAAAAGCATGCCTAAACCGGGCATCCCAAACTGACCACCCTAAAGCATGGCTAAGCTGGGCATCCCAAACTGACCACCCACCCTAAAGCATGGCTAAACTGGGCATCCCAAACTGACCACCCACCCTAAAGCATGCCTAAACCGGGCATCCCAAACTGACCACCCTAAAGCATGCCTAAACCGGGCATTCCAAACTGACCACCCTAAAGCATGGCTAAGCTGGGCATTCCAAACTGACCACCCACCCTAAAGCATGCCTAAACTGGGCATCCCAAACTGACCACCCACCCTAAAGCATGCCTAAACTGGGCATCCCAAACTGACCACCCACCCTAAAGCATGGCTAAGCTGGGCATTCCAAACTGACCACCCTAAAGCATGCCTAAACTGGGCATCCCACACTGACCACCCACCATAAAGCATGCCTAAACTGGGCATCCCAAACTGACCACCCACCCTAAAGCATGGCTAAGCTGGGCATTCCAAACTGACCACCCTAAAGCATGCCTAAACTGGGCATCCCACACTGACCACCCACCATAAAGCATGGCTAAACTGGGCATCCCAAACTGACCACCCTAAAGCATGCCTAAACCGGGCATCCCAAACTGACCACCCTAAAGCATGCCTAAATTGGGAATCCCAAACTGACCACCCACCCTAAAGCATGCCTAAACTGGGCATCCCACACTGACCACCCACCATAAAGCATGGCTAAACTGGGCATCCCAAACTGACCACCCTAAAGCATGCCTAAACCGGGCATCCCAAACTGACCACCCTAAAGCATGCCTAAATTGGGCATCCCAAACTGACCACCCACCCTAAAGCATGCCTAAACTGGGCATCCCAAACTGACCACCCACCCTAAAGCATGCCTAAACTGGGCATCCCAAACTGACCACCCACCCTAAAGCATGGCTAAGCTGGGCATTCCAAACTGACCACCCTAAAGCATGCCTAAACTGAGCATCCCACACTGACCACCCTAAAGCATGCCTAAACTGGGCATCCCACACTGACCACCCACCCTAAAGCATGCCTAAACTGGGCATCCCAAACTGACCACCCACCCTAAAGCATGGCTAAGCTGGGCATGCCAAACTGACCACCCTAAAGCATGCCTAAACTGGGCATACCACACTGACCACCCACCCTAAAGCATGCCTAAACTGGGCATCCCAAACTGACCACCCTAAAGCATGCCTAAACTGGGCATCCCAAACTGACCACCCTAAAGCATGGCTAAACTGGGCATCCCAAACTGACCACCCTAAAGCATGGCTAAACTGGGCATCCCAAACTGACCACCCACCCTAAAGCATGCCTAAACCGGGCATCCCAAACTGACCATCCTAAAGCATGGCTAAACTGGGCATCCCAAACTGACCACCCACCCTAAAGCATGGCTAAACTGGGCATCCCAAACTGACCACCCACCCTAAAGCATGGCTAAGCTGGGCATTCCAAACTGACCACCCTAAAGCATGCCTAAACTGGGCATCCCACACTGACCACCCACCATAAAGCATGGCTAAACTGGGCATCCCAAACTGACCACCCACCCTAAAGCATGCCTAAACTGGGCATCCCAAACTGACCACCCACCCTAAAGCATGCCTAAACCGGGCATTCCAAACTGACCACCCTAAAGCATGGCTAAGCTGGGCATTCCAAACTGACAACCCACCCTAAAGCATGCCTAAACTGGGCATCCCAAACTGACCACCCACCCTAAAGCATGCCTAAACTGGGCATCCCAAACTGACCACCCACCCTAAAGCATGCCTAAACTGACCACCCACCCTAAAGCATGCCTAAACCGGGCATCCCAAACTGACCACCCTAAAGCATGCCTAAACTGGGCATCCCACACTGACCACCCACCATAAAGCATGGCTAATCTGGGCATCCCAAACTGACCACCCACCCTAAAGCATGCCTAAACCGGGCATCCCAAACTGACCACCCACCCTAAAGCATGCCTAAACTGGGCATCCCACACTGACCACCCTAAAGCATGGCTAAACTGGGCATCCCACACTGACCATCCTAAAGCATGGCTAAACTGGGCATCCCAAACTGACCACCCTAAAGCATGGCTAAACTGGGCATCCCAAACTGACCACCCTAAAGCATGGCTAAACTGGGCATCCCACACTGACCACCCACCATAAAGCATGGCTAATCTGGGCATCCCAAACTGACCACCCACCCTAAAGCATGCCTAAACTGACCACCCACCCTAAAGCATGCCTAAACCGGGCATCCCAAACTGACCACCCACCCTAAAGCATGCCTAAACTGGGCATCCCACACTGACCACCCTAAAGCATGGCTAAACTGGGCATCCCACACTGACCACCCTAAAGCATGGCTAAACTGGGCATCCCAAACTGACCACCCTAAAGCATGGCTAAACTGGGCATCCCAAACTAACCACCCTAAAGCATGGCTAAACTGGGCATCCCAAACTGACCACCCTAAAGCATGGCTAAACTGGGCATCCCAAACTTACCAACCACCCTAAAGCATGGCTAAACTGGGCATCCCAAACTGACTACCCTAAAGCATGGCTAACCTGGGCATCCCAAACTGACCACCCACCCTAAAGCATGGTGTGACAGAGGCTCTGTCTTTTGGATGTCATCACTATTCAGTTGCCCACCGGGTCATTCACTGGCCTTTTCTTAATTAGGTTCCAGACAATGTAATTGTATTTTGATTCTGTTACAGGCAATGTCATTGTATTTTGACTGCCATTGTGTATTGTTGATTACGTCACAGTCAATGGCATTGTCCTGATTGATGGTATTACAGCCTGCTATTGTTCTACTGATTGCGTCACCGGCAGAGTTGAGGGGTTGAGGAATTGTGTGCCCTGCTGCTATTGGTCAGTGTGGTTGTCATTGCATGGAGACTTGTGTATATAAGGCCTAGAGTGGCACTAATAAAAACACTTCACCTTCACCCTCAATACTGAAGTTCTGTCTCTTATTGGGGGAAACGCTATATTACAATTCACTAGCCCTTGTAAGGGCTGTTCCTGTTTCCTCACGGACGACTCTGGAATTCCAGCAGCACCTCTTACAAATGGGAAAAGGACGTCTCGGGCGGTGAAGCCCTCCGGCGATAAGGGTTATCGCTACAATTGGTGGCAAGCGGTCGGATGGTCCTTTGTACCCAGAGAGAGTGCTACCCTGATGGAGAGTCAGTATGACAAGTTGAAAAGGCTGACCCTGAAGGATCTACTCGAGAGCCAGAGAAGGTCAGCTAGCAACCGCCCACGTCAGGAACTGATAGCCGAGCTGATCGAAATGGATCGTGCAGCAGTGAGGACCGAAACCAATATAGAGATCGATGAAGACGCTGCTCTCGTTCAAGCGGTTCGGAACAGATTGTCGGTCTATGGCCCGAATCCATCACAGGAACTGATCGACCGAGTCTTCGCCGCAGCGGAGGCAGAGGCCAGTAAGCGAAGGGAAGATCGGCGACTTTCAACCCAGCAGCCTCTCAGCCTCAGTTACACTGGGGGGAGAAAGATTCCATTTGCAGCATTTAAGTCCTTCCAGGAAAGTGACGACGAGATTGACAGATTTTTGGCCGATTTTGAACGCCAGTGCGCTTTACACCGGGTACCCACGGAGGAATGGGTCACCATATTATCAGGGAAACTATCTGGGAAAGCTTCCGATGCTTTCCGGGCCATCCCTGATGCGGACTTACCACACTACCATCTGGTAAAGGAGGCTTTGTTAGCCCGGTACGCTGTCACCCCGGAAGCCTACAGGCAACGATTTCGGGAATCCCAAAAGAAGGGAGGGGATTCTTACACGGAGTGGGCATGTCGTCTCCATCGTACAGCATCACACTGGGTCACTGGATGCAAAGCCATGACCGCTAAGGATGTACTACAGTTGTTTTTACTAGAACACTTTCTCAATGCCCTGCAACCAGAGCTAAGAGAGTGGGTACGTGACCGGAGGCCTCTAACGCTACCTGAGGCTGCTCGTCTAGCCGACGAGTACACTGATGCTCGCCGGACAGAACAGACCGCTCCAAAACCACAACCTCCCATCAAATTTCAAGCACCTGTGGCTTCAGCGCCAACTCGTGACTCTGGGCCACATAGGCCAGCGCAGCAACCGAACCTCTCCACAGTTCAGTGCCATAGTTGCAAACAATGGGGACATTATCGCAGTGATTGCGCCCTAGAGCCTCCCCGAAACACGTGGGGGCAAAAGCAACCTTCCACCTCCCGTACTCCTGTGGCACAATGTTTGGAAGCTGAGAGCAGTTCGGAAGAGTATCTGGGGGTACTGTATGAAGCTGATCCCGTACAAGCGGCCATCCAAGACAACCGACAGCACCATTGCCAGGAGGTACGAGTCAATGGGCGCACGGCGCAAGGATTACGCAACACCGGAGCCACACTTACCTTGCTCCAACCTCATTTGGTCAAGAACAAAGACCGCACTGGACACACCGTTGCAGTAAGGGTGGCGGGAGGAGCTGTGTTTCGACTCCCCACCGCCCGAGTACATCTTGACTGGGGCGCTGGATCCGGCAGGGTACAGGTGGGACTTATGGACAACTTACCAGCAGAAGTACTATTGGGAAATGATCTAGGACCAATGACTTCTGCCTACGCTACCTCTGGACCAGCCAGCGTCAACCCTGTTACAACCCAGGCTCCAGCCCGAGCTGCCGACTCCAGCCCACTGGTCGGGGAGACCCAGGGGTTTCGTCTGCATCACGTCATGTCTGTTACAAGAAGCCAAGAAGAGGATCAGCCATCAGGTTACGTCTTTCCAGAAGGGAAACGTATGCCAAACACTATTTTTGTTGGGGGCATTGGCCATCGGATTAATCAGCCTGAAATTAAGGATGTTTTTTCAAAGTATGGCGCTGTAAAGAATGTCAAAATTATTAGGGATGCCTCTGGCGTTTCTAAGGGTTATGGTTTTGTCTATGTAGATGTGCAGAAAATTGTGGATTCTCCGATCAGCTTCCATGGAAAGAGATTGAAACTTGGGCCAGCTATAAGAAAGCAGAGCACCTGTGCACACATCCAACCAAGGACTTTGGTGCTTAACTCACCAACGCCACAATATCCCAGTGTTTGGACCCCACCCATGACCGATTCCTATGTACAGCCCACGTCAATGTTTAGTCCGGTTACTCACTATGTGCAGACTTGTCCTTACACAGAACTCTGCCCATAACAAGAGTCCGGACAGCCCCACGTTAATCCGAACAGGGTCAATCCGGGTCTGCCGGGTGTTCCACAAAAAGGGGGCATTGTGACAGAGGCTCTGTCTTTTGGATGTCATCACTATTCAGTTGCCCACCGGGTCATTCACTGGCCTTTTCTTAATTAGGTTCCAGACAATGTAATTGTATTTTGATTCTGTTACAGGCAATGTCATTGTATTTTGACTGCCATTGTGTATTGTTGATTACGTCACAGTCAATGGCATTGTCCTGATTGATGGTATTACAGCCTGCTATTGTTCTACTGATTGCGTCACCGGCAGAGTTGAGGGATTGTGTGCCCTGCTGCTATTGGTCAGTGTGGTTGTCATTGCATGGAGACTTGTGTATATAAGGCCTAGAGTGGCACTAATAAAAACACTTCACCTTCACCCTCAATACTGAAGTTCTGTCTCTTAATGGGGGAAAACGCTATATTACAATTCACTAGCCCTTGTAAGGGCTGTTCCTGTTTCCTCACGGACGACTCTGGAATTCCAGCAGCACCTCGTACAAATGGGAAAAGGACGTCTCGGGCGGTGAAGCCCTCCGGCGATAAGGGTTATCGCTACACATGGCTAACCTGGGCATCCCAAACTAACCACCCACCCTAAAGCATGGCTAAACTGGGCATTCCAAACTGACCACCCACCCTAAAGCATGGCTAAACTGGGCATACCAAACTGACCACCCACCCTAAAGCATGGCTAAACTGGGCATTCCAAACTGACCACCCACCCTAAAGCATGGCTAAACTGGGAATTCCAAACTGACCACCCTAAAGCATGCCTAAACTGGGCATCCCAAACTGACCACCCACCCTAAAACATGGCTAAGCTGGGCATTCCAAACTGACCACCCTAAAGCATGCCTAAACTGGGCATCCCACACTGACCACCCACCATAAAGCATGGCTAAACTGGGCATCCCAAACTGACCACCCACCCTAAAGCATGGCTAAGCTGGGCATTCCAAACTGACCACCCTAAAGCATGCCTAAACTGGGCATCCCACACTGACCACCCACCATAAAGCATGGCTAAACTGGGCATCCCAAACTGACCACCCACCCAAAAGCATGCCTAAACCGGGCATCCCAAACTGACCACCCTAAAGCATGGCTAAGCTGGGCATCCCAAACTGACCACCCACCCTAAAGCATGGCTAAACTGGGCATCCCAAACTGACCACCCACCCTAAAGCATGCCTAAACCGGGCATCCCAAACTGACCACCCTAAAGCATGCCTAAACCGGGCATTCCAAACTGACCACCCTAAAGCATGGCTAAGCTGGGCATTCCAAACTGACCACCCACCCTAAAGCATGCCTAAACTGGGCATCCCAAACTGACCACCCACCCTAAAGCATGCCTAAACTGGGCATCCCAAACTGACCACCCACCCTAAAGCATGGCTAAGCTGGGCATTCCAAACTGACCACCCTAAAGCATGCCTAAACTGGGCATCCCACACTGACCACCCACCATAAAGCATGCCTAAACTGGGCATCCCAAACTGACCACCCACCCTAAAGCATGGCTAAGCTGGGCATTCCAAACTGACCACCCTAAAGCATGCCTAAACTGGGCATCCCACACTGACCACCCACCATAAAGCATGGCTAAACTGGGCATCCCAAACTGACCACCCTAAAGCATGCCTAAACCGGGCATCCCAAACTGACCACCCTAAAGCATGCCTAAATTGGGAATCCCAAACTGACCACCCACCCTAAAGCATGCCTAAACTGGGCATCCCACACTGACCACCCACCATAAAGCATGGCTAAACTGGGCATCCCAAACTGACCACCCTAAAGCATGCCTAAACCGGGCATCCCAAACTGACCACCCTAAAGCATGCCTAAATTGGGCATCCCAAACTGACCACCCACCCTAAAGCATGCCTAAACTGGGCATCCCAAACTGACCACCCACCCTAAAGCATGCCTAAACTGGGCATCCCAAACTGACCACCCACCCTAAAGCATGGCTAAGCTGGGCATTCCAAACTGACCACCCTAAAGCATGCCTAAACTGAGCATCCCACACTGACCACCCTAAAGCATGCCTAAACTGGGCATCCCACACTGACCACCCACCCTAAAGCATGCCTAAACTGGGCATCCCAAACTGACCACCCACCCTAAAGCATGGCTAAGCTGGGCATGCCAAACTGACCACCCTAAAGCATGCCTAAACTGGGCATACCACACTGACCACCCACCCTAAAGCATGCCTAAACTGGGCATCCCAAACTGACCACCCTAAAGCATGCCTAAACTGGGCATCCCAAACTGACCACCCTAAAGCATGGCTAAACTGGGCATCCCAAACTGACCACCCTAAAGCATGGCTAAACTGGGCATCCCAAACTGACCACCCACCCTAAAGCATGCCTAAACCGGGCATCCCAAACTGACCATCCTAAAGCATGGCTAAACTGGGCATCCCAAACTGACCACCCACCCTAAAGCATGGCTAAACTGGGCATCCCAAACTGACCACCCACCCTAAAGCATGGCTAAGCTGGGCATTCCAAACTGACCACCCTAAAGCATGCCTAAACTGGGCATCCCACACTGACCACCCACCATAAAGCATGGCTAAACTGGGCATCCCAAACTGACCACCCACCCTAAAGCATGCCTAAACTGGGCATCCCAAACTGACCACCCACCCTAAAGCATGCCTAAACCGGGCATTCCAAACTGACCACCCTAAAGCATGGCTAAGCTGGGCATTCCAAACTGACAACCCACCCTAAAGCATGCCTAAACTGGGCATCCCAAACTGACCACCCACCCTAAAGCATGCCTAAACTGGGCATCCCAAACTGACCACCCACCCTAAATCATGGCTAAGCTGGGCATTCCAAACTGACCACCCTAAAGCATGCCTAAATTGGGCATCCCAAACTGACCACCCACCCTAAAGCATGCCTAAACTGGGCATCCCAAACTGACCACCCACCCTAAAGCATGCCTAAACTGGGCATCCCAAACTGACCACCCACCCTAAAGCATGCCTAAACTGGGCATCCCAAACTGACCACCCTAAAGCATGCCTAAATTGGGCATCCCACACTGACCACCCACCATAAAGCATGCCTAAACTGGGCATCCCAAACTGACCACCCACCCTAAAGCATGGCTAAGCTGGGCATTCCAAACTGACCACCCACCCTAAAGCATGGCTAAGCTGGGCATTCCAAACTGACCACCCTAAAGCATGGCTAAGCTGGGCATTCCAAACTGACCACCCACCATAAAGCATGGCTAAACTGGGCATCCCAAACTGACCACCCACCCTAAAGCATGCCTAAACCGGGCATCCCAAACTGACCACCCTAAAGCATGGCTAAACTGGGCATCCCAAACTGACCACCCACCCTAAAGCATGCCTAAACTGACCACCCACCCTAAAGCATGCCTAAACCGGGCATCCCAAACTGACCACCCTAAAGCATGCCTAAACTGGGCATCCCACACTGACCACCCACCATAAAGCATGGCTAATCTGGGCATCCCAAACTGACCACCCACCCTAAAGCATGCCTAAACCGGGCATCCCAAACTGACCACCCACCCTAAAGCATGCCTAAACTGGGCATCCCACACTGACCACCCTAAAGCATGGCTAAACTGGGCATCCCACACTGACCATCCTAAAGCATGGCTAAACTGGGCATCCCAAACTGACCACCCTAAAGCATGGCTAAACTGGGCATCCCAAACTGACCACCCTAAAGCATGGCTAAACTGGGCATCCCACACTGACCACCCACCATAAAGCATGGCTAATCTGGGCATCCCAAACTGACCACCCACCCTAAAGCATGCCTAAACTGACCACCCACCCTAAAGCATGCCTAAACCGGGCATCCCAAACTGACCACCCACCCTAAAGCATGCCTAAACTGGGCATCCCACACTGACCACCCTAAAGCATGGCTAAACTGGGCATCCCACACTGACCACCCTAAAGCATGGCTAAACTGGGCATCCCAAACTGACCACCCTAAAGCATGGCTAAACTGGGCATCCCAAACTAACCACCCTAAAGCATGGCTAAACTGGGCATCCCAAACTGACCACCCTAAAGCATGGCTAAACTGGGCATCCCAAACTTACCAACCACCCTAAAGCATGGCTAAACTGGGCATCCCAAACTGACTACCCTAAAGCATGGCTAACCTGGGCATCCCAAACTGACCACCCACCCTAAAGCATGGTGTGACAGAGGCTCTGTCTTTTGGATGTCATCACTATTCAGTTGCCCACCGGGTCATTCACTGGCCTTTTCTTAATTAGGTTCCAGACAATGTAATTGTATTTTGATTCTGTTACAGGCAATGTCATTGTATTTTGACTGCCATTGTGTATTGTTGATTACGTCACAGTCAATGGCATTGTCCTGATTGATGGTATTACAGCCTGCTATTGTTCTACTGATTGCGTCACCGGCAGAGTTGAGGGGTTGAGGAATTGTGTGCCCTGCTGCTATTGGTCAGTGTGGTTGTCATTGCATGGAGACTTGTGTATATAAGGCCTAGAGTGGCACTAATAAAAACACTTCACCTTCACCCTCAATACTGAAGTTCTGTCTCTTATTGGGGGAAACGCTATATTACAATTCACTAGCCCTTGTAAGGGCTGTTCCTGTTTCCTCACGGACGACTCTGGAATTCCAGCAGCACCTCTTACAAATGGGAAAAGGACGTCTCGGGCGGTGAAGCCCTCCGGCGATAAGGGTTATCGCTACAATTGGTGGCAAGCGGTCGGATGGTCCTTTGTACCCAGAGAGAGTGCTACCCTGATGGAGAGTCAGTATGACAAGTTGAAAAGGCTGACCCTGAAGGATCTACTCGAGAGCCAGAGAAGGTCAGCTAGCAACCGCCCACGTCAGGAACTGATAGCCGAGCTGATCGAAATGGATCGTGCAGCAGTGAGGACCGAAACCAATATAGAGATCGATGAAGACGCTGCTCTCGTTCAAGCGGTTCGGAACAGATTGTCGGTCTATGGCCCGAATCCATCACAGGAACTGATCGACCGAGTCTTCGCCGCAGCGGAGGCAGAGGCCAGTAAGCGAAGGGAAGATCGGCGACTTTCAACCCAGCAGCCTCTCAGCCTCAGTTACACTGGGGGGAGAAAGATTCCATTTGCAGCATTTAAGTCCTTCCAGGAAAGTGACGACGAGATTGACAGATTTTTGGCCGATTTTGAACGCCAGTGCGCTTTACACCGGGTACCCACGGAGGAATGGGTCACCATATTATCAGGGAAACTATCTGGGAAAGCTTCCGATGCTTTCCGGGCCATCCCTGATGCGGACTTACCACACTACCATCTGGTAAAGGAGGCTTTGTTAGCCCGGTACGCTGTCACCCCGGAAGCCTACAGGCAACGATTTCGGGAATCCCAAAAGAAGGGAGGGGATTCTTACACGGAGTGGGCATGTCGTCTCCATCGTACAGCATCACACTGGGTCACTGGATGCAAAGCCATGACCGCTAAGGATGTACTACAGTTGTTTTTACTAGAACACTTTCTCAATGCCCTGCAACCAGAGCTAAGAGAGTGGGTACGTGACCGGAGGCCTCTAACGCTACCTGAGGCTGCTCGTCTAGCCGACGAGTACACTGATGCTCGCCGGACAGAACAGACCGCTCCAAAACCACAACCTCCCATCAAATTTCAAGCACCTGTGGCTTCAGCGCCAACTCGTGACTCTGGGCCACATAGGCCAGCGCAGCAACCGAACCTCTCCACAGTTCAGTGCCATAGTTGCAAACAATGGGGACATTATCGCAGTGATTGCGCCCTAGAGCCTCCCCGAAACACGTGGGGGCAAAAGCAACCTTCCACCTCCCGTACTCCTGTGGCACAATGTTTGGAAGCTGAGAGCAGTTCGGAAGAGTATCTGGGGGTACTGTATGAAGCTGATCCCGTACAAGCGGCCATCCAAGACAACCGACAGCACCATTGCCAGGAGGTACGAGTCAATGGGCGCACGGCGCAAGGATTACGCAACACCGGAGCCACACTTACCTTGCTCCAACCTCATTTGGTCAAGAACAAAGACCGCACTGGACACACCGTTGCAGTAAGGGTGGCGGGAGGAGCTGTGTTTCGACTCCCCACCGCCCGAGTACATCTTGACTGGGGCGCTGGATCCGGCAGGGTACAGGTGGGACTTATGGACAACTTACCAGCAGAAGTACTATTGGGAAATGATCTAGGACCAATGACTTCTGCCTACGCTACCTCTGGACCAGCCAGCGTCAACCCTGTTACAACCCAGGCTCCAGCCCGAGCTGCCGACTCCAGCCCACTGGTCGGGGAGACCCAGGGGTTTCGTCTGCATCACGTCATGTCTGTTACAAGAAGCCAAGAAGAGGATCAGCCATCAGGTTACGTCTTTCCAGAAGGGAAACGTATGCCAAACACTATTTTTGTTGGGGGCATTGGCCATCGGATTAATCAGCCTGAAATTAAGGATGTTTTTTCAAAGTATGGCGCTGTAAAGAATGTCAAAATTATTAGGGATGCCTCTGGCGTTTCTAAGGGTTATGGTTTTGTCTATGTAGATGTGCAGAAAATTGTGGATTCTCCGATCAGCTTCCATGGAAAGAGATTGAAACTTGGGCCAGCTATAAGAAAGCAGAGCACCTGTGCACACATCCAACCAAGGACTTTGGTGCTTAACTCACCAACGCCACAATATCCCAGTGTTTGGACCCCACCCATGACCGATTCCTATGTACAGCCCACGTCAATGTTTAGTCCGGTTACTCACTATGTGCAGACTTGTCCTTACACAGAACTCTGCCCATAACAAGAGTCCGGACAGCCCCACGTTAATCCGAACAGGGTCAATCCGGGTCTGCCGGGTGTTCCACAAAAAGGGGGCATTGTGACAGAGGCTCTGTCTTTTGGATGTCATCACTATTCAGTTGCCCACCGGGTCATTCACTGGCCTTTTCTTAATTAGGTTCCAGACAATGTAATTGTATTTTGATTCTGTTACAGGCAATGTCATTGTATTTTGACTGCCATTGTGTATTGTTGATTACGTCACAGTCAATGGCATTGTCCTGATTGATGGTATTACAGCCTGCTATTGTTCTACTGATTGCGTCACCGGCAGAGTTGAGGGATTGTGTGCCCTGCTGCTATTGGTCAGTGTGGTTGTCATTGCATGGAGACTTGTGTATATAAGGCCTAGAGTGGCACTAATAAAAACACTTCACCTTCACCCTCAATACTGAAGTTCTGTCTCTTAATGGGGGAAAACGCTATATTACAATTCACTAGCCCTTGTAAGGGCTGTTCCTGTTTCCTCACGGACGACTCTGGAATTCCAGCAGCACCTCGTACAAATGGGAAAAGGACGTCTCGGGCGGTGAAGCCCTCCGGCGATAAGGGTTATCGCTACACATGGCTAACCTGGGCATCCCAAACTAACCACCCACCCTAAAGCATGGCTAAACTGGGCATTCCAAACTGACCACCCACCCTAAAGCATGGCTAAACTGGGAATTCCAAACTGACCACCCTAAAGCATGCCTAAACTGGGCATCCCAAACTGACCACCCACCCTAAAACATGGCTAAGCTGGGCATTCCAAACTGACCACCCTAAAGCATGCCTAAACTGGGCATCCCACACTGACCACCCACCATAAAGCATGGCTAAACTGGGCATCCCAAACTGACCACCCACCCTAAAGCATGGCTAAGCTGGGCATTCCAAACTGACCACCCTAAAGCATGCCTAAACTGGGCATCCCACACTGACCACCCACCATAAAGCATGGCTAAACTGGGCATCCCAAACTGACCACCCACCCAAAAGCATGCCTAAACCGGGCATCCCAAACTGACCACCCTAAAGCATGGCTAAGCTGGGCATCCCAAACTGACCACCTACCCTAAAGCATGGCTAAACTGGGCATCCCAAACTGACCACCCACCCTAAAGCATGCCTAAACTGACCGCCCACCCTAAAGCATGCCTAAACCGGGCATCCCAAACTGACCACCCTAAAGCATGCCTAAACCGGGCATTCCAAACTGACCACCCTAAAGCATGCCTAAACTGGGCATCCCAAACTGACCACCCACCCTAAAGCATGCCTAAACTGGGCATCCCAAACTGACCACCCACCCTAAAGCATGGCTAAGCTGGGCATTCCAAACTGACCACCCTAAAGCATGCCTAAATTGGGCATCCCACACTGACCACCCACCATAAAGCATGCCTAAACTGGGCATCCCAAACTGACCACCCACCCTAAAGCATGGCTAAGCTGGGCATTCCAAACTGACCACCCACCCTAAAGCATGGCTAAGCTGGGCATTCCAAACTGACCACCCTAAAGCATGCCTAAACTGGGCATCCCACACTGACCACCCACCATAAAGCATGGCTAAACTGGGCATCCCAAACTGACCACCCACCCAAAAGCATGCCTAAACCGGGCATCCCAAACTGACCACCCTAAAGCATGGCTAAGCTGGGCATCCCAAACTGACCACCCACCCTAAAGCATGGCTAAACTGGGCATCCCAAACTGACCACCCACCCTAAAGCATGCCTAAACTGACCACCCACCATAAAGCATGCCTAAACCGGGCATCCCAAACTGACCACCCTAAAGCATGCCTAAACTGGGCATCCCACACTGACCACCCACCATAAAGCATGGCTAATCTGGGCATCCCAAACTGACCACCCACCCTAAAGCATGCCTAAACTGACCACCCACCCTAAAGCATGCCTAAACCGGGCATCCCAAACTGACCACCCACCCTAAAGCATGCCTAAACCGGGCATCCCAAACTGACCACCCACCCTAAAGCATGCCTAAACTGGGCATCCCAAACTGACCACCCACCCTAAAGCATGGCTAAGCTGGGCATCCCACACTGACAACCCTCCCTAAAGCATGCCTAAACTGGGCATCCCAAACTGACCACCCTAAAGCATGGCTAAGCTGGGCATCCCAAACTGACCACCCTAAAGCATGGCTAAGCTGGGCATCCCAAACTGACCACCCACCCTAAAGCATGCCTAAACCGGGCATTCCAAACTGACCACCCTAAAGCATGGCTAAGCTGGGCATTCCAAACTGACCACCCACCCTAAAGCATGCCTAAACTGGGCATCCCAAACTGACCACCCACCCTAAAGCATGCCTAAACTGGGCATCCCAAACTGACCACCCACCCTAAAGCATGGCTAAGCTGGGCATTCCAAACTGACCACCCTAAAGCATGCCTAAATTGGGCATCCCACACTGACCACCCACCATAAAGCATGCCTAAACTGGGCATCCCAAACTGACCACCCACCCTAAAGCATGGCTAAGCTGGGCATTCCAAACTGACCACCCACCCTAAAGCATGGCTAAGCTGGGCATTCCAAACTGACCACCCTAAAGCATGCCTAAACTGGGCATCCCACACTGACCACCCACCATAAAGCATGCCTAAACTGGGCATCCCACACTGACCACCCACCATAAAGCATGGCTAAACTGGGCATCCCAAACTGACCACCCACCCAAAAGCATGCCTAAACCGGGCATCCCAAACTGACCACCCTAAAGCATGGCTAAGCTGGGCATCCCAAACTGACCACCCACCCTAAAGCATGGCTAAACTGGGCATCCCAAACTGACCACCCACCCTAAAGCATGCCTAAACTGACCACCCACCATAAAGCATGCCTAAACCGGGCATCCCAAACTGACCACCCTAAAGCATGCCTAAACTGGGCATCCCACACTGACCACCCACCATAAAGCATGGCTAATCTGGGCATCCCAAACTGACCACCCACCCTAAAGCATGCCTAAACTGACCACCCACCCTAAAGCATGCCTAAACCGGGCATCCCAAACTGACCACCCACCCTAAAGCATGCCTAAACTGGGCATCCCAAACTGACCACCCACCCTAAAGCATGGCTAAGCTGGGCATCCCACACTGACAACCCTCCCTAAAGCATGCCTAAACTGGGCATCCCAAACTGACCACCCTAAAGCATGGCTAAGCTGGGCATCCCAAACTGACCACCCTAAAGCATGGCTAAGCTGGGCATCCCAAACTGACCACCCACCCTAAAGCATGCCTAAACCGGGCATCCCAAACTGACCACCCTAAAGCATGGCTAAGCTGGGCATCCCGAACTGACCACCCACCCTAAAGCATGGCTAAACCGGGCATCCCAAACTGACCACCCACCCTAAAGCATGCCTAAACTGGGCATCCCAAACTGACCACCCACCCTAAAGCATGCCTAAACCGGGCATCCCAAACTGACCACCCACCCTAAAGCATGCCTAAACCGGGCATCCCAAACTGACCACCCTAAAGCATGGCTAAGCTGGGCATCCCGAACTGACCACCCACCCTAAAGCATGCCTAAACTGGGCATCCCAAACTGACCACCCACCCTAAAGCATGCCTAAACTGGGCATCCCAAACTGACCACCCTAAAGCATGCCTAAACTGGGCATCCCACACTGACCACCCACCCTAAAGCATGGCTAAACTGACCACCCACCCTAAAGCATGGCTAAGCTGGGCATTCCAAACTGACCACCCTAAAGCATGGCTAAGCTGGGCATTCCAAACTGACCACCAACCATAAAGCATGCCTAAACTGGGCATCCCAAACTGACCACCCACCCTAAAGCATGGCTAAGCTGGGCATTCCAAACTGACCACCCTAAAGCATGCCTAAACTGGGCATCCCACACTGACCACCCACCATAAAGCATGGCTAAACTGGGCATCCCAAACTGACCACCCACCCAAAAGCATGCCTAAACCGGGCATCCCAAACTGACCACCCTAAAGCATGGCTAAGCTGGGCATCCCAAACTGACCACCCACCCTAAAGCATGGCTAAACTGGGCATCCCAAACTGACCACCCACCCTAAAGCATGCCTAAACTGACCACCCACCCTAAAGCATGCCTAAACCGGGCATCCCAAACTGACCACCCTAAAGCATGCCTAAACCGGGCATTCCAAACTGACCACCCTAAAGCATGGCTAAGCTGGGCATTCCAAACTGACCACCCACCCTAAAGCATGCCTAAACTGGGCATCCCAAACTGACCACCCACCCTAAAGCATGGCTAAGCTGGGCATTCCAAACTGACCACCCTAAAGCATGCCTAAATTGGGCATCCCAAACTGACCACCCACCCTAAAGCATGGCTAAGCTGGGCATCCCAAACTGACCACCCACCCTAAAGCATGGCTAAACTGGGCATCCCAAACTGACCACCCACCCTAAAGCATGCCTAAACCGGGCATTCCAAACTGACCACCCTAAAGCATGGCTAAGCTGGGCATTCCAAACTGACCACCCACCCTAAAGCATGCCTAAACTGGGCATCCCAAACTGACCACCCACCCTAAAGCATGCCTAAACCGGGCATTCCAAACTGACCACCCTAAAGCATGGCTAAACTGGGCATTCCAAACTGACAACCCACCCTAAAGCATGCCTAAACTGGGCATCCCAAACTGACCACCCTAAAGCATGCCTAAACTGGGCATCCCAAACTGACCACCCACCATAAAGCATGCCTAAACTGGGCATCCCAAACTGACCACCCACCCTAAAGCATGGCTAAGCTGGGCATTCCAAACTGACCACCCACCCTAAAGCATGGCTAAGCTGGGCATTCCAAACTGACCACCCTAAAGCATGCCTAAACTGGGCATCCCACACTGACCACCCACCATAAAGCATGGCTAAACTGGGCATCCCAAACTGACCACCCACCCAAAAGCATGCCTAAACCGGGCATCCCAAACTGACCACCCACCCTAAAGCATGGCTAAGCTGGGCATTCCAAACTGACCACCCTAAAGCATGCCTAAACTGGGCATCCCACACTGACCACCCACCATAAAGCATGGCTAAACTGGGCATCCCAAACTGACCACCCACCCAAAAGCATGCCTAAACCGGGCATCCCAAACTGACCACCCTAAAGCATGGCTAAGCTGGGCATCCCAAACTGACCACCCACCCTAAAGCATGGCTAAACTGGGCATCCCAAACTGACCACCCACCCTAAAGCATGCCTAAACTGACCACCCACCCTAAAGCATGCCTAAACCGGGCATCCCAAACTGACCACCCTAAAGCATGCCTAAACCGGGCATTCCAAACTGACCACCCTAAAGCATGGCTAAGCTGGTCATTCCAAACTGACCACCCACCCTAAAGCATGCCTAAACTGGGCATCCCAAACTGACCACCCACCCTAAAGCATGCCTAAACTGGGCATCCCAAACTGACCACCCACCCTAAAGCATGGCTAAACTGGGCATCCCAAACTGACCACCCTAAAGCATGCCTAAATTTGGCATCCCACACTGACCACCCACCATAAAGCATGCCTAAACCGGGCATCCCAAACTGATCACCCACCCTAAAGCATGGCTAAGCTGGGCATTCCAAACTGACCACCCTAAAGCATGCCTAAACTGGACATCCCACACTGACCACCCACCCTAAAGCATGGCTAAACTGGGCATCCCAAACTGACAACCCACCCTAAAGCATGCCTAAACCGGGCATCCCAAACTGACAACCCACCCTAAAGCATGGCTAAGCTGGGCGTTCCAAACTGACCACCCTAAAGCATGGCTAAACTGGGCATCCCGAACTGACCACCCACCCTAAAGCATGGCTAAACTGGGCATCCCAAACTGACCACCCACCCTAAAGCATGCCTAAACTGACCACCCACCATAAAGCATGCCTAAACCGGGCATCCCAGACTGACCACCCTAAAGCATGCCTAAACTGGGCATCCCACACTGACCACCCACCATAAAGCATGGCTAATCTGGGCATCCCAAACTGACCACCCACCCTAAAGCATGCCTAAACTGACCACCCACCCTAAAGCATGCCTAAACCGGGCATCCCAAACTGACCACCCACCCTAAAGCATGCCTAAACTGGGCATCCCAAACTGACCACCCACCCTAAAGCATGGCTAAGCTGGGCATCCCACACTGACAACCCACCCTAAAGCATGCCTAAACCGGGCATCCCAAACTGACCACCTTAAAGCATGGCTAAACTGGGCATCCCAAACTGACCACCCACCCTAAAGCATGCCTAAACTGACCACCCACCCTAAAGCATGCCTAAACCGGGCATCCCAAACTGACCACCCTAAAGCATGCCTAAACCGGGCATTCCAAACTGACCACCCTAAACCATGGCTAAGCTGGGCATTCCAAACTGACCACCCACCCTAAAGCATGCCTAAACTGGGCATCCCAAACTGAACACCCACCCTAAAGCATGCCTAAACTGGGCATTCCAAACTGACCACCCTAAAGCATGCCTAAACTGGGCATCCCACACTGACCACCCACCATAAAGCATGGCTAAACTGGGCATCCCAAACTGACCACCCACCCTAAAGCATGGCTAAGCTGGGCATTCCAAACTGACCACCCTAATGCATGCCTAAATTGGGCATCCCACACTGACCACCCACCATAAAGCATGCCTAAACTGGGCATCCCAAACTGACCACCCACCCTAAAGCATGGCTAAGCTGGGCATTCCAAACTGACCACCCTAAAGCATGCCTAAACTGGGCATCCCACACTGACCACCCACCATAAAGCATGGCTAAACTGGGCATCCCAAACTGACCACCCACCCAAAAGCATGCCTAAACCGGGCATCCCAAACTGACCACCCACCCTAAAGCATGGCTAAACTGGGCATCCCAAACTGACCACCCACCCTAAAGCATGCCTAAACTGACCACCCACCCTAAAGCATGCCTAAACCGGGCATCCCAAACTGACCACCCTAAAGCATGCCTAAACCGGGCATTCCAAACTGACCACCCTAAAGCATGGCTAAGCTGGGCATTCCAAACTGACCACCCACCCTAAAGCATGCCTAAACTGGGCATCCCAAACTGACCACCCACCCTAAAGCATGGCTAAGCTGGGCATCCCAAACTGACCACCCACCCTAAAGCATGGCTAAACTGGGCATCCCAAACTGACCACCCACCCTAAAGCATGCCTAAACCGGGCATTCCAAACTGACCACCCTAAAGCATGGCTAAGCCGGGCATCCCAAACTGACCACCCACCCTAAAGCATGGCTAAACTGGGCATCCCAAACTGACCACCCTAATGCATGCCTAAACCGGGCATTCCAAACTGACCACCCTAAAGCATGGCTAAGCTGGGCATTCCAAACTGACCACCCACCCTAAAGCATGCCTAAACTGGGCATCCCAAACTGACCACCCACCCTAAAGCATGCCTAAACTGGGCATCCCGAACTGACCACCCACCCTAAAGCATGCCTAAACTGGGCATCCCGAACTGACCACCCACCCTAAAGCATGCCTAAACCGGGCATTCCAAACTGACCACCCTAAAGCATGGCTAAGCTGGGCATTCCAAACTGACAACCCACCCTAAAGCATGGCTAAGCTGGGCATCCCGAACTGACCACCCACCCTAAAGCATGCCTAAACTCTGCATCCCAAACTGACCACCCACCCTAAAGCATGGCTAAGCTGGGCATCCCAAACTGACCACCCACCCTAAAGCATGGCTAAACTGGGCATCCCAAACTGACCACCCACCCTAAAGCATGCCTAAACCGGGCATTCCAAACTGACCACCCTAAAGCATGGCTAAGCTGGGCATCCCAAACTGACCACCCACCCTAAAGCATGGCTAAACTGTGCATCCCAAACTGACCACCCTAAAGCATGCCTAAACCGGGCATTCCAAACTGACCACCCTAAAGCATGGCTAAGCTGGGCATTCCAAACTGACCACCCACCCTAAAGCATGCCTAAACTGGGCATCCCAAACTGACCACCCACCCTAAAGCATGCCTAAACTGGGCATCCCGAACTGACCACCCACCCTAAAGCATGCCTAAACCGGGCATTCCAAACTGACCACCCTAAAGCATGGCTAAGCTGGGCATTCCAAACTGACAACCCACCCTAAAGCATGGCTAAGCTGGGCATCCCGAACTGACCACCCACCCTAAAGCATGCCTAAACCGGGCATCCCAAACTGACCACCCACCCTAAAGCATGGCTAAACTGGGCATCCCAAACTGACCACCCACCCTAAAGCATGGCTAAACCGGGCATCCCAAACTGACCACCCTAAAGCATGGCTAAGCTGGGCATCCCAAACTGACCACCCACCCTAAAGCATGGCTAAACTGGGCATCCCAAACTGACCACCCACCCTAAAGCATGCCTAAACTGACCACCCACCCTAAAGCATGCCTAAACCGGGCATCCCAAACTGACCACCCCAAAGCATGCCTAAACCGGGCATTCCAAACTGACCACCCTAAACCATGGCTAAGCTGGGCATTCCAAACTGACCACCCACCCTAAAGCATGCCTAAACTGTGCATCCCAAACTGACCACCCACCCTAAAGCATGCCTAAACTGGGCATTCCAAACTGACCACCCTAAAGCATGCCTAAACTGGGCATCCCACACTGACCACCCACCATAAAGCATGGCTAAACTGGGCATCCCAAACTGACCACCCACCCTAAAGCATGGCTAAGCTGGGCATTCCAAACTGACCACCCTAAAGCATGCCTAAATTGGGCATCCCACACTGACCACCCACCATAAAGCATGCCTAAACTGGGCATCCCAAACTGACCACCCACCCTAAAGCATGGCTAAGCTGGGCATTCCAAACTGACCACCCTAAAGCATGCCTAAACTGGGCATCCCACACTGACCACCCACCATAAAGCATGGCTAAACTGGGCATCCCAAACTGACCACCCACCCAAAAGCATGCCTAAACCGGGCATCCCAAACTGACCACCCTAAAGCATGGCTAAGCTGGGCATCCCAAACTGACCACCCACCCTAAAGCATGCCTAAACTGGGCATCCCAAACTGACCACCCACCCTAAAGCATGCCTAAACTGGGCATCCCAAACTGACCACCCACCCTAAAGCATGGCTAAGCTGGGCATCCCAAACTGACCACCCACCCTAAAGCATGCCTAAGCTGGGCATCCCAAACTGACCACCCACCCTAAAGCATGCCTAAACTGGGCATCCCGAAATGACCACCCACCCTAAAGCATGCCTAAACTGGGCATCCCAAACTGACCACCCACCATAAAGCATGGCTAAACTGGGCATCCCAAACTGACCACCCACCCTAAAGCATGGCTAAGCTGGGCATTCCAAACTGACCACCCACCATAAAGCATGGCTAAACTGGGCATCCCAAACTGACCACCCACCCTAAAGCATGGCTAAGCTGGGCATCCCAAACTGACCACCCACCCTAAAGCATGGCTAAGCTGGGCATTCCAAACTGACCACCCACCCTAAAGCATGGCTAAGCTGGGCATCCCAAACTGACCACCCTAAAGCATGCCTAAACTGGGCATCCCAAACTGACCACCCTAAAGCATGCCTAAACTGGGCATCCCAAACTGACCACCCACCCCAAAGCATGCCTAAACTGGGCATCCCAAACTGACCACCCACCCTAAAGCATGGCTAAGCTGGGCATCCCAAACTGACCACCCACCCTAAAGCATGCCTAAACCGGGCATTCCAAACTGACCACCCTAAAGCATGGCTAAGCTGGGCATCCCACACTGACAACCCACCCTAAAGCATGGCTAAACCGGGCATTCCAAACTGACCACCCTAAAGCATGGCTAAGCTGGGCATCCCAAACTGACCACCCTAAAGCATGCCTAAATTGGGCATCCCACACTGACCACCCACCATAAAGCATGCCTAAACGGGGCATCCCAAACTGACCACCCACCCTAAAGCATGGCTAAGCTGGGCATTCCAAACTGACCACCCACCCTAAAGCATGGCTAAGCTGGGCATTCCAAACTGACCACCCACCCTAAAGCATGCCTAAACTGGGCATCCCGAACTGACCACCCACCCTAAAGCATGCCTAAACCGGGCATTCCAAACTGACCACCCACCCTAAAGCATGGCTAAGCTGGGCATTCCAAACTGACCACCCACCCTAAAGCATGGCTAAGCTGGGCATTCCAAACTGACCACCCTAAAGCATGCCTAAACTGGGCATCCCACACTGACCACCCACCATAAAGCATGGCTAAGCTGGGCATCCCAAACTGACCACCCACCCTAAAGCATGCCTAAACTGGGCATCCCAAACTGACCACCCTAAAGCATGCCTAAACTGGGCATCCCGAACTGACCACCCTAAAGCATGCCTAAACTGGGCATCCCAAACTGACCACCCACCCCAAAGCATGCCTAAACTGGGCATCCCAAACTGACCACCCACCCTAAAGCATGGCTAAGCTGGGCATCCCAAACTGACCACCCACCATAAAGCATGGCTAAGCTGGGCATCCCAAACTGACCACCCACCCTAAAGCATGCCTAAACTGGGCATCCCAAACTGACCACCCACCCTAAAGCATGCCTAAACTGGGCATCCCAAACTGACCACCCACCCTAAAGCATGGCTAAGCTGGGCATTCCAAACTGACCACCATAAAGCATGCCTAAATTGGGCATCCCACACTGACCACCCACCATAAAGCATGCCTAAACGGGGCATCCCAAACTGACCACCCACCCTAAAGCATGGCTAAGCTGGGCATTCCAAACTGACCACCCACCCTAAAGCATGGCTAAGCTGGGCATTCCAAACGGACCACCCTAAAGCATGCCTAAACTGGGCATCCCACACTGACCACCCACCATAAAGCATGGCTAAGCTGGGCATCCCAAACTGACCACCCACCCTAAAGCATGCCTAAACTGGGCATCCCAAACTGACCACCCACCATAAAGCATGCCTAAACGGGGCATCCCAAACTGACCACCCTAAAGCATGCCTAAACTGGGCATCCCAAACTGACCACCCACCCCAAAGCATGCCTAAACTGGGCATCCCAAACTGACCACCCACCCTAAAGCATGGCTAAGCTGGGCATCCCAAACTGACCACCCACCATAAAGCATGGCTAAACTGGGCATCCCAAACTGACCACCCACCCTAAAGCATGCCTAAACTGGGCATCCCAAACTGACCACCCACCCTAAAGCATGGCTAAGCTGGGCATTCCAAACTGACCACCATAAAGCATGCCTAAATTGGGCATCCCACACTGACCACCCACCATAAAGCATGCCTAAACGGGGCATCCCAAACTGACCACCCACCCTAAAGCATGGCTAAGCTGGGCATTCCAAACTGACCACCCACCCTAAAGCATGGCTAAGCTGGGCATTCCAAACGGACCACCCTAAAGCATGCCTAAACTGGGCATCCCACACTGACCACCCACCATAAAGCATGGCTAAGCTGGGCATCCCAAACTGACCACCCACCCTAAAGCATGCCTAAACTGGGCATCCCAAACTGACCACCCACCATAAAGCATGCCTAAACGGGGCATCCCAAACTGACCACCCACCCTAAAGCATGGCTAAGCTGGGCATTCCAAACTGACCACCCACCCTAAAGCATGGCTAAGCTGGGCATTCCAAACTGACCACCATAAAGCATGCCTAAATTGGGCATCCCACACTGACCACCCACCATAAAGCATGCCTAAACGGGGCATCCCAAACTGACCACCCACCCTAAAGCATGGCTAAGCTGGGCATTCCAAACTGACCACCCACCCTAAAGCATGGCTAAGCTGGGCATTCCAAACGGACCACCCTAAAGCATGCCTAAACTGGGCATCCCACACTGACCACCCACCATAAAGCATGGCTAAGCTGGGCATCCCAAACTGACCACCCACCCTAAAGCATGCCTAAACTGGGCATCCCAAACTGACCACCCACCATAAAGCATGCCTAAACGGGGCATCCCAAACTGACCACCCACCCTAAAGCATGGCTAAGCTGGGCATTCCAAACTGACCACCCACCCTAAAGCATGGCTAAGCTGGGCATTCCAAACTGACCACCCTAAAGCATGCCTAAACTGGGCATCCCGAACTGACCACCCACCCTAAAGCATGCCTAAACTGGGCATCCCAAACTGACCACCCTAAAGCATGCCTAAACTGGGCATCCCACACTGACCACCCACCATAAAGCATGGCTAAACTGGGCATCCCAAACTGACCACCCACCCTAAAGCATGCCTAAACTGGGCATCCCAAACTGACCACCCACCCTAAAGCATGCCTAAACTGGGCATCCTGAACTGACCACCCACCCTAAAGCATGCCTAAACCGGGCATTCCAAACTGACCACCCTAAAGCATGGCTAAGCTGGGCATTCCAAACTGACAACCCACCCTAAAGCATGCCTAAACTAGGCATTCCAAACTGACCACCCTAAAGCATGCCTAAATTGGGCATCCCACACTGACCACCCACCATAAAGCATGCCTAAACTGGGCATCCTGAACTGACCACCCACCCTAAAGCATGCCTAAACCGGGCATTCCAAACTGACCACCCTAAAGCATGGCTAAGCTGGGCATTCCAAACTGACAACCCACCCTAAAGCATGCCTAAACTAGGCATTCCAAACTGACCACCCTAAAGCATGCCTAAATTGGGCATCCCACACTGACCACCCACCATAAAGCATGCCTAAACTGGGCATCCCAAACTGACCACCCACCCTAAAGCATGGCTAAACTGGGCATCCCAAACTGACCACCCACCCTAAAGCATGCCTAAACCGGGCATTCCAAACTGACCACCCTAAAGCATGGCTAAGCTGGGCATTCCAAACTGACCACCCACCCTAAAGCATGCCTAAACTGGGCATCCCGAACTGACCACCCACCCTAAAGCATGCCTAAACCGGGCATTCCAAACTGACCACCCTAAAGCATGGCTAAGCTGGGCATTCCAAACTGACAACCCACCCTAAAGCATGCCTAAACTGGGCATCCCAAACTGACCACCCACCCTAAAGCATGCCTAAGCTGGGCATTCCAAACTGACCACCCACCCTAAAGCATGCCTAAACTGGGCATCCCGAACTGACCACCCACCCTAAAGCATGCCTAAACCGGGCATTCCAAACTGACCACCCTAAAGCATGGCTAAGCTGGGCATTCCAAACTGACAACCCACCCTAAAGCATGCCTAAACTGGGCATCCCAAACTGACCACCCACCCTAAAGCATGCCTAAACTGGGCATCCCAAACTGACCACCCACCATAAAGCATGCCTAAACTGGGCATCCCACACTGACCACCCACCATAAAGCATGCCTAAACCGGGCATCCCAAACTGATCACCCACCCTAAAGCATGGCTAAGCTGGGCATTCCAAACTGACCACCCACCCTAAAGCATGCCTAAACCGGGCATCCCAAACTGACCACCCTAAAGCATGGCTAAGCTGGGCATCCCAAACTGACCACCCACCCTAAAGCATGGCTAAACTGGGCATCCCAAACTGACCACCCACCCTAAAGCATGCCTAAACTGACCACCCACCCTAAAGCATGCCTAAACCGGGCATCCCAAACTGACCACCCTAAAGCATGCCTAAACTGGGCATCCCACACTGACCACCCACCATAAAGCATGGCTAATCTGGGCATCCCAAACTGACCACCCACCCTAAAGCATGGCTAAGCTGGGCATTCCAAACTGACCACCCTAAAGCATGCCTAAATTGGGCATCCCACACTGACCACCCACCATAAAGCATGGCTAAGCTGGGCATCCCAAACTGACCACCCACCCTAAAGCATGGCTAAACTGGGCATTCCAAACTGACCACCCACCCTAAAGCATGCCTAAACTGGGCATCCCAAACTGACCACCCACCCTAAAGCATGCCTAAACTGGGCATCCCAAACTGACCACCCACCCTAAAGCATGCCTAAACTGGGCATCCCAAACTGACCACCCACCCTAAAGCATGGCTAAGCTGGGCATCCCAAACTGACCACCCACCCTAAAGCATGCCTAAGCTGGGCATCCCAAACTGACCACCCACCCTAAAGCATGCCTAAACTGGGCATCCCGAACTGACCACCCACCCTAAAACATGCCTAAACTGGGCATCCCAAACTGACCACCCACCCTAAAGCATGGCTAAACTGGGCATCCCAAACTGACCACCCACCCTAAAGCATGGCTAAGCTGGGCATTCCAAACTGACCACCCACCATAAAGCATGGCTAAACTGGGCATCCCAAACTGACCACCCACCCTAAAGCATGGCTAAGCTGGGCATCCCAAACTGACCACCCACCCTAAAGCATGGCTAAGCTGGGCATTCCAAACTGACCACCCACCCTAAAGCATGGCTAAGCTGGGCATCCCAAACTGACCACCCTAAAGCATGCCTAAACTGGGCATCCCAAACTGACCACCCTAAAGCATGCCTAAACTGGGCATCCCAAACTGACCACCCACCCCAAAGCATGCCTAAACTGGGCATCCCAAACTGACCACCCACCCTAAAGCATGGCTAAGCTGGGCATCCCAAACTGACCACCCACCCTAAAGCATGCCTAAACCGGGCATTCCAAACTGACCACCCTAAAGCATGGCTAAGCTGGGCATCCCACACTGACAACCCACCCTAAAGCATGGCTAAACCGGGCATTCCAAACTGACCACCCTAAAGCATGGCTAAGCTGGGCATCCCAAACTGACCACCCTAAAGCATGCCTAAATTGGGCATCCCACACTGACCACCCACCATAAAGCATGCCTAAACTGGGCATCCCAAACTGACCACCCACCATAAAGCATGCCTAAACTGGGCATCCCAAACTGACCACCCACCCTAAAGCATGGCTAAGCTGGGCATTCCAAACTGACCACCCACCCTAAAGCATGGCTAAGCTGGGCATTCCAAACTGACCACCCTAAAGCATGCCTAAACTGGGCATCCCGAACTGACCACCCACCCTAAAGCATGCCTAAACCGGGCATTCCAAACTGACCACCCTAAAGCATGGCTAAGCTGGGCATTCCAAACTGACCACCCTAAAGCATGCCTAAATTGGGCATCCCACACTGACCACCCACCATAAAGCATGCCTAAATTGGGCATCCCACACTGACCACCCACCATAAAGCATGCCTAAACGGGGCATCCCAAACTGACCACCCACCCTAAAGCATGGCTAAGCTGGGCATTCCAAACTGACCACCCACCCTAAAGCATGGCTAAACTGGGCATCCCAAACTGACAACCCACCCTAAAGCATGCCTAAACCGGGCATCCCAAACTGACAACCCACCCTAAAGCATGGCTAAGCTGGGCGTTCCAAACTGACCACCCTAAAGCATGGCTAAACTGGGCATCCCAAACTGACCACCCACCCTAAAGCATGCCTAAACTGGGCATCCCGAACTGACCACCCACCCTAAAGCATGGCTAAACTGGGCATCCCAAACTGACCACCCACCCTAAAGCATGCCTAAACTGACCACCCACCATAAAGCATGCCTAAACCGGGCATCCCAAACTGACCACCCTAAAGCATGCCTAAACTGGGCATCCCACACTGACCACCCACCATAAAGCATGGCTAATCTGGGCATCCCAAACTGACCACCCACCCTAAAGCATGCCTAAACTGACCACCCACCCTAAAGCATGCCTAAACCGGGCATCCCAAACTGACCACCCACCCTAAAGCATGCCTAAACTGGGCATCCCAAACTGACCACCCACCCTAAAGCATGGCTAAGCTGGGCATCCCACACTGACAACCCACCCTAAAGCATGCCTAAACCGGGCATCCCAAACTGACCACCCTAAAGCATGGCTAAACTGGGCATCCCAAACTGACCACCCACCCTAAAGCATGCCTAAACCGGGCATCCCAAACTGACCACCCTAAAGCATGGCTAAGCTGGGCATCCCGAACTGACCACCCACCCTAAAGCATGCCTAAACCGGGCATCCCAAACTGACCACCCACCCTAAAGCATGGCTAAACTGGGCATCCCAAACTGACCACCCACCCAAAAGCATGCCTAAACCGGGCATCCCAAACTGACCACCCTAAAGCATGGCTAAGCTGGGCATCCCAAACTGACCACCCACCCTAAAGCATGCCTAAACTGACCACCCACCCTAAAGCATGCCTAAACCGGGCATCCCAAACTGACCACCCTAAAGCATGCCTAAACCGGGCATTCCAAACTGACCACCCTAAACCATGGCTAAGCTGGGCATTCCAAACTGACCACCCACCCTAAAGCATGCCTAAACTGGGCATCCCAAACTGACCACCCACCCTAAAGCATGCCTAAACTGGGCATTCCAAACTGACCACCCTAAAGCATGCCTAAACTGGGCATCCCACACTGACCACCCACCATAAAGCATGGCTAAACTGGGCATCCCAAACTGACCACCCACCCTAAAGCATGGCTAAGCTGGGCATTCCAAACTGACCACCCTAAAGCATGCCTAAATTGGGCATCCCACACTGACCACCCACCATAAAGCATGCCTAAACTGGGCATCCCAAACTGACCACCCACCCTAAAGCATGGCTAAGCTGGGCATTCCAAACTGACCACCCTAAAGCATGCCTAAACTGGGCATCCCACACTGACCACCCACCATACAGCATGGCTAAACTGGGCATCCCAAACTGACCACCCACCCAAAAGCATGCCTAAACCGGGCATCCCAAACTGACCACCCTAAAGCATGGCTAAGCTGGGCATCCCAAACTGACCACCCACCCTAAAGCATGGCTAAACTGGGCATCCCAAACTGACCACCCACCCTAAAGCATGCCTAAACTGACCACCCACCCTAAAGCATGCCTAAACCGGGCATCCCAAACTGACCACCCTAAAGCATGCCTAAACCGGGCATTCCAAACTGACCACCCTAAAGCATGGCTAAGCTGGGCATTCCAAACTGACCACCCACCCTAAAGCATGCCTAAACTGGGCATCCCAAACTGACCACCCACCCTAAAGCATGGCTAAGCTGGGCATCCCAAACTGACCACCCACCCTAAAGCATGGCTAAACTGGGCATCCCAAACTGACCACCCACCCTAAAGCATGCCTAAACCGGGCATTCCAAACTGACCACCCTAAAGCATGGCTAAGCTGGGCATCCCAAACTGACCACCCACCCTAAAGCATGGCTAAACTGGGCATCCCAAACTGACCACCCTAAAGCATGCCTAAACCGGGCATTCCAAACTGACCACCCTAAAGCATGGCTAAGCTGGGCATTCCAAACTGACCACCCACCCTAAAGCATGCCTAAACTGGGCATCCCAAACTGACCACCCACCCTAAAGCATGCCTAAACTGGGCATCCCGAACTGACCACCCACCCTAAAGCATGCCTAAACTGGGCATCCCGAACTGACCACCCACCCTAAAGCATGCCTAAACCGGGCATTCCAAACTGACCACCCTAAAGCATGGCTAAGCTGGGCATTCCAAACTGACAACCCACCCTAAAGCATGGCTAAGCTGGGCATCCCGAACTGACCACCCACCCTAAAGCATGCCTAAACTGGGCATCCCAAACTGACCACCCACCCTAAAGCATGGCTAAGCTGGGCATCCCAAACTGACCACCCACCCTAAAGCATGGCTAAACTGGGCATCCCAAACTGACCACCCACCCTAAAGCATGCCTAAACCGGGCATTCCAAACTGACCACCCTAAAGCATGGCTAAGCTGGGCATCCCAAACTGACCACCCACCCTAAAGCATGGCTAAACTGGGCATCCCAAACTGACCACCCACCATAAAGCATGGCTAAACTGGGCATCCCAAACTGACCACCCACCCAAAAGCATGCCTAAACCGGGCATCCCAAACTGACCACCCTAAAGCATGGCTAAGCTGGGCATTCCAAACTGACCACCCTAAAGCATGGCTAAGCTGGGCATCCCAAACTGACCACCCACCCTAAAGCATGGCTAAACTGGGCATCCCAAACTGACCACCCACCCTAAAGCATGCCTAAACTGACCACCCACCATAAAGCATGCCTAACCCGGGCATCCCAAACTGACCACCCTAAAGCATGCCTAAACTGGGCATCCCACACTGACCACCCACCATAAAGCATGGCTAATCTGGGCATCCCAAACTGACCACCCACCCTAAAGCATGCCTAAACTGACCACCCACCCTAAAGCATGCCTAAACCGGGCATCCCAAACTGACCACCCACCCTAAAGCATGCCTAAACTGGGCATCCCAAACTGACCACCCACCCTAAAGCATGGCTAAGCTGGGCATCCCACACTGACAACCCACCCTAAAGCATGCCTAAACCGGGCATCCCAAACTGACCACCCTAAAGCATGGCTAAGCTGGGCATCCCAAACTGACCACCCACCCTAAAGCATGGCTAAACTGGGCATCCCAAACTGACCACCCACCCTAAAGCATGCCTAAACTGACCACCCACCCTAAAGCATGCCTAAACTGGGCATCCCAAACTGACCACCCACCCTAAAGCATGGCTAAGCTGGGCATCCCACACTGACCACCCACCATAAAGCATGCCTAAACGGGGCATCCCAAACTGACCACCCACCCTAAAGCATGGCTAAGCTGGGCATTCCAAACTGACCACCCACCCTAAAGCATGGCTAAGCTGGGCATTCCAAACTGACCACCCTAAAGCATGCCTAAACTGGGCATCCCAAACTGACCACCCACCCTAAAGCATGCCTAAACTGGGCATCCCAAACTGACCACCCACCCTAAAGCATGGCTAAACTGGGCATCCCACACTGAACACCCACCCTAAAGCATGCCTAAACTGGGCATTCCAAACTGACCACCCTAAAGCATGGCTAAGCTGGGCATCCCAAACTGACCACCCTAAAGCATGCCTAAATTGGGCATCCCACACTGACCACCCACCATAAAGCATGCCTAAACGGGGCATCCCAAACTGACCACCCACCCTAAAGCATGGCTAAGCTGGGCATTCCAAACTGACCACCCACCCTAAAGCATGGCTAAGCTGGGCATTCCAAACTGACCACCCTAAAGCATGCCTAAACTGGGCATCCCAAACTGACCACCCACCCTAAAGCATGCCTAAACTGGGCATCCCAAACTGACCACCCACCCTAAAGCATGCCTAAACTGGGCATCCCAAACTGACCACCCACCCTAAAGCATGGCTAAGCTGGGCATCCCACACTGACCACCCACCATAAAGCATGCCTAAACGGGGCATCCCAAACTGACCACCCACCCTAAAGCATGGCTAAGCTGGGCATTCCAAACTGACCACCCACCCTAAAGCATGGCTAAGCTGGGCATTCCAAACTGACCACCCTAAAGCATGCCTAAACTGGGCATCCCAAACTGACCACCCACCCTAAAGCATGCCTAAACTGGGCATCCCAAACTGACCACCCACCCTAAAGCATGGCTAAACTGGGCATCCCACACTGAACACCCACCCTAAAGCATGCCTAAACTGGGCATTCCAAACTGACCACCCTAAAGCATGGCTAAGCTGGGCATCCCAAACTGACCACCCTAAAGCATGCCTAAATTGGGCATCCCACACTGACCACCCACCATAAAGCATGCCTAAACGGGGCATCCCAAACTGACCACCCACCCTAAAGCATGGCTAAGCTGGGCATTCCAAACTGACCACCCACCCTAAAGCATGGCTAAGCTGGGCATTCCAAACTGACCACCCTAAAGCATGCCTAAACTGGGCATCCCAAACTGACCACCCACCCTAAAGCATGGCTAAGCTGGGCATCCCACACTGACCACCCACCATAAAGCATGCCTAAACGGGGCATCCCAAACTGACCACCCACCCTAAAGCATGGCTAAGCTGGGCATTCCAAACTGACCACCCACCCTAAAGCATGGCTAAGCTGGGCATTCCAAACTGACCACCCTAAAGCATGCCTAAACTGGGCATCCCAAACTGACCACCCACCCTAAAGCATGCCTAAACCGGGCATTCCAAACTGACCACCCACCCTAAAGCATGGCTAAGCTGGGCATCCCAAACTGACTACCCTAAAGCATGCCTAAACTGGGCATCCCAAACTGACCACCCACCTTAAAGCATGCCTAAACTGGGCATCCCAAACTGACCACCCTAAAGCATGCCTAAACTGGGCATCCCAAACTGACCACCCACCCTAAAGCATGCCTAAACTGGGCATCCCAAACTGACCACCCTAAAGCATGCCTAAACTGGGCATCCCAAACTGACCACCCTAAAGCATGCCTAAACTGGGCATCCCAAACTGACCACCCACCCTAAAGCATGCCTTAACTGGGCATCCCAAACTGACCACCCACCCTAAAGCATGGCTAAGCTGGGCATCCCACACTGACCACCCACCCTAAAGCATGCCTAAACCGGGCATTCCAAACTGACCACCCACCCTAAAGCATGGCTAAGCTGGGCATCCCAAACTGACCACCCACCCTAAAGCATGGCTAAGCTGGGCATTCCAAACTGACCACC
Organism: Gastrophryne carolinensis; assembly: GCA_027917425.1. Taxonomy (NCBI): domain Eukaryota; kingdom Metazoa; phylum Chordata; class Amphibia; order Anura; family Microhylidae; genus Gastrophryne; species Gastrophryne carolinensis. The sequence continues at coordinate 74,874,159 of CM051241.1, forward strand.
CTAAAGCATGCCTAAACTGGGCATCCCAAACTGACCACCCACCCTAAAGCATGCCTAAACTGGGCATCCCAAACTGACCACCCACCCTAAAGCATGGCTAAACTGGGCATCCCACACTGAACACCCACCCTAAAGCATGCCTAAACTGGGCATTCCAAACTGACCACCCTAAAGCATGGCTAAGCTGGGCATCCCAAACTGACCACCCTAAAGCATGCCTAAATTGGGCATCCCACACTGACCACCCACCATAAAGCATGCCTAAACGGGGCATCCCAAACTGACCACCCACCCTAAAGCATGGCTAAGCTGGGCATTCCAAACTGACCACCCACCCTAAAGCATGGCTAAGCTGGGCATTCCAAACTGACCACCCTAAAGCATGCCTAAACTGGGCATCCCAAACTGACCACCCACCCTAAAGCATGGCTAAGCTGGGCATCCCACACTGACCACCCACCATAAAGCATGCCTAAACGGGGCATCCCAAACTGACCACCCACCCTAAAGCATGGCTAAGCTGGGCATTCCAAACTGACCACCCACCCTAAAGCATGGCTAAGCTGGGCATTCCAAACTGACCACCCTAAAGCATGCCTAAACTGGGCATCCCAAACTGACCACCCACCCTAAAGCATGCCTAAACCGGGCATTCCAAACTGACCACCCACCCTAAAGCATGGCTAAGCTGGGCATCCCAAACTGACTACCCTAAAGCATGCCTAAACTGGGCATCCCAAACTGACCACCCACCTTAAAGCATGCCTAAACTGGGCATCCCAAACTGACCACCCTAAAGCATGCCTAAACTGGGCATCCCAAACTGACCACCCACCCTAAAGCATGCCTAAACTGGGCATCCCAAACTGACCACCCTAAAGCATGCCTAAACTGGGCATCCCAAACTGACCACCCTAAAGCATGCCTAAACTGGGCATCCCAAACTGACCACCCACCCTAAAGCATGCCTTAACTGGGCATCCCAAACTGACCACCCACCCTAAAGCATGGCTAAGCTGGGCATCCCACACTGACCACCCACCCTAAAGCATGCCTAAACCGGGCATTCCAAACTGACCACCCACCCTAAAGCATGGCTAAGCTGGGCATCCCAAACTGACCACCCTAAAGCATGCCTAAACTGGGCATCCCACACTGACCACCCACCATAAAGCATGGCTAAACTGGGCATCCCAAACTGACCACCCACCCTAAAGCATGCCTAAACTGGGCATCCCAAACTGACCACCCTAAAGCATGCCTAAACTGGGCATCCCAAACTGACCACCCTAAAGCATGCCTAAACTGGGCATCCCAAACTGACCACCCTAAAGCATGCCTAAACTGGGCATCCCAAACTGACCACCCACCCTAAAGCATGCCTTAACTGGGCATCCCAAACTGACCACCCACCCTAAAGCATGGCTAAGCTGGGCATCCCACACTGACCACCCACCATAAAGCATGCCTAAACGGGGCATCCCAAACTGACCACCCACCCTAAAGCATGGCTAAGCTGGGCATTCCAAACTGACCACCCACCCTAAAGCATGGCTAAGCTGGGCATTCCAAACTGACCACCCTAAAGCATGCCTAAACTGGGCATCCCAAACTGACCACCCACCCTAAAGCATGCCTAAACTGGGCATCCCACACTGACCACCCTAAAGCATGGCTAACCTGGGCATCCCAAACTGACTACCCTAAAGCATGGCTAAACTGGGCATCCCAAACTGACCACCCACCCTAAAGCATGGCTAAACTGGGCATCCCAAACTGACCACCCTAAAGCATGGCTAAACTGGGCATCCCAAACTGACCACCCACCCTAAAGCATGCCTAAACTGGGCATCCCAAACTGACCACCCTAAAGCATGCCTAAACTGGGCATCCCAAACTGACCACCCACCCTAAAGCATGCCTAAACTGGGCATCCCAAACTGACCACCCACCCTAAAGCATGGCTAAGCTGGGCATCCCACACTGACCACCCACCATAAAGCATGCCTAAACGGGGCATCCCAAACTGACCACCCACCCTAAAGCATGCCTAAACTGGGCATCCCACACTGACCACCCTAAAGCATGGCTAACCTGGGCATCCCAAACTGACTACCCTAAAGCATGGCTAAACTGGGCATCCCAAACTGACCACCCACCCTAAAGCATGGCTAAACTGGGCATCCCAAACTGACCACCCTAAAGCATGGCTAAACTGGGCATCCCAAACTGACCACCCACCCTAAAGCATGCCTAAACTGGGCATCCCAAACTGACCACCCTAAAGCATGCCTAAACTGGGCATCCCAAACTGACCACCCACCCTAAAGCATGCCTAAACTGGGCATCCCAAACTGACCACCCACCCTAAAGCATGGCTAAGCTGGGCATCCCACACTGACCACCCACCATAAAGCATGCCTAAACGGGGCATCCCAAACTGACCACCCACCCTAAAGCATGGCTAAGCTGGGCATTCCAAACTGACCACCCACCCTAAAGCATGGCTAAGCTGGGCATTCCAAACTGACCACCCTAAAGCATGCCTAAACTGGGCATCCCAAACTGACCACCCACCCTAAAGCATGCCTGAACTGGGCATCCCAAACTGACCACCCTAAAGCATGCCTAAACTGGGCATCCCAAACTGACCACCCACCCTAAAGCATGCCTAAACTGGGCATCCCAAACTGACCACCCTAAAGCATGCCTAAACTGGGCATCCCAAACTGACCACCCACCCTAAAGCATGCCTAAACTGGGCATCCCAAACTGACCACCCACCCTAAAGCATGGCTAAGCTGGGCATCCCACACTGACCACCCACCATAAAGCATGCCTAAACGGGGCATCCCAAACTGACCACCCACCCTAAAGCATGGCTAAGCTGGGCATTCCAAACTGACCACCCACCCTAAAGCATGGCTAAGCTGGGCATCCCAAACTGACTACCCTAAAGCATGGCTAAACTGGGCATCCCAAACTGACCACCCACCTTAAAGCATGCCTAAACTGGGCATCCCACACTGACCACCCACCTTAAAGCATGCCTAAACTGGGCATCCCACACTGACCACCCACCCTAAAGCATGCCTAAACTGGGCATCCCAAACTGACCACCCACCTTAAAGCATGCCTAAACTGGGCATCCCAAACTGACCACCCACCTTAAAGCATGCCTAAACTGGGCATCCCAAACTGACCACCCTAAAGCATGCCTAAACTGGGCATCCCAAACTGACCACCCACCCTAAAGCATGCCTAAACTGGGCATCCCAAACTGACCACCCACCCTAAAGCATGGCTAAGCTGGGCATCCCACACTGACCACCCACCATAAAGCATGCCTAAACGGGGCATCCCAAACTGACCACCCACCCTAAAGCATGGCTAAGCTGGGCATTCCAAACTGACCACCCACCCTAAAGCATGGCTAAGCTGGGCATTCCAAACTGACCACCCTAAAGCATGCCTAAACTGGGCATCCCAAACTGACCACCCTAAAGCATGCCTAAACTGGGCATCCCAAACTGACCACCCTAAAGCATGGCTAAACTGGGCATCCCAAACTGACCACCCACCCTAAAGCATGCCTAAACTGGGCATCCCAAACTGACCACCCTAAAGCATGGCTAAACTGGGCATCCCAAACTGACCACCCACCCTAATGCATGGCTAAACTGGGCATCCCAAACTGACCACCCACCCTAAAGCATGGCTAAACTGGGCATCCCAAACTGACCACCCACCCTAAAGCATGGTTAAACTGGGCATCCCAAACTGACCACCCACCCTAAAGCATGGCTAAATCAGGCATCCCAAACTGACCACCGACCCTAAAGCATGGCTAAACTGGGCATCCCAAACTGACCCCCCACCCTAAAACATGGCTAAACTGGGCATCCCAAACTGACCACCCACCCTAAAGCATGGCTAAACTGGGCATCCCAAACTGACCACCCTAAAGCATGGCTAAACTGGGCATCCCAAACTGACCACCCACCCTAAAGCATGCCTAAACTGGGCATCCCAAACTGACCACCCACCCTAAAGCATGCCTAAACTGGGCATCCCAAACTGACCACCCACCCTAAAGCATGCCTAAACTGGGCATCCCACACTGACCACCCTAAAGCATGGCTAACCTGGGCATCCCAAACTGACCACCCTAAAGCATGGCTAAACTGGGCATCCCAAACTGACCACCCACCCTAAATCATGGCTAAGCTGGGCATTCCAAACTGACCTCCCTAAAGCATGCCTAAACTGGGCATCCCAAACTGACCACCCTAAAGCATGGCTAAACTGGGCATCCCAAACTGACCACCCACCCTAAAGCATGGCTAAACTGGGCATCCCAAACTGACCACCCACCTTAAAGCATGCCTAAACTGGGCATCCCAAACTGACCACCCACCCTAAAGCATGCCTAAACTGGGCATCCCAAACTGACCACCCACCCTAAAGCATGCCTAAACTGGGCATCCCACACTGACCACCCACCCTAAAGCATGCCTAAACTGGGCATCCCAAACTGACCACCCACGTTAAAGCATGGCTAAACTGGGCATCCCAAACTGACCACCCACCCTAAAGCATGCCTAAACTGGGCATCCCAAACTGACCACCCACCCTAAAGCATGACTAAGCTGGGCATCCCAAACTGACCACCCTAAAGCATGCCTAAACTGGGCATCCCAAACTGACCACCCTAAAGCATGGCTAAACTGGGCATCCCAAACTGACCACCCACCCTAATGCATGGCTAAACTGGGCATCCCAAACTGACCACCCACCCTAAAGCATGGCTAAACTGGGCATCCCAAACTGACCACCCACCCTAAAGCATGGTTAAACTGGGCATCCCAAACTGACCACCCACCCTAAAGCATGGCTAAATCAGGCATCCCAAACTGACCACCGACCCTAAAGCATGGCTAAACTGGGCATCCCAAACTGACCCCCCACCCTAAAACATGGCTAAACTGGGCATCCCAAACTGACCACCCACCCTAAAGCATGGCTAAACTGGGCATCCCAAACTGACCACCGACCCTAAAGCATGGCTAAACTGGGCATCCCAAACTGACCACCCACCCTAAAGCATGGCTAAACTGGGCATCCCAAACTGACCACCGACCCTAAAGCATGGCTAAACTGGGCATCCCAAACTGACCACCCACCCTAAAGCATAGCTAAACTGGGCATCCCAAACTGACCACCCAATAGCATGGCAAAACTGGGCATCCCAAACTGACCACCCACCCTAAAGCATGGCTAAACTGGGCATTCCAAACTGACCACCCACCCTAAAGCATGGCTAAACTGGGCATCCCAAACTGACTACCCTAAAGCATGGCTAAACTGGGCATCCCAAACTGACCACCCACCCTAAAGCATAGCTAAACTGGGCATCCCAAACTGACCACCCAATAGCATGGCAAAACTGGGCATCCCAAACTGACCACCCACCCTAAAGCATGGCTAAACTGGGCATTCCAAACTGACTACCCTAAAGCATGGCTAAACTGGGCATCCCAAACTGACCACCCACCCTAAAGCATGGCTAAACTGGGCATCCCACACTGACCACCCTAAAGCATGGCTAAACTGGGCATTCCAAACTGACCACCCACCCTAAAGCATGGCTAAACTGGGCATCCCAAACTGACCAACCACCCTAAAGCATGGCTAAACTTGGCATCCCACACTGAAGAAACCACATACACAAAACACTTTGGTTAAATGCTAGGCTGGCGAGAAAATATAGGCAGGAACAATGTGCTGCCAGTACAACACACATTCCTTTATTAGCTAATGGGACTAAAGCACATACAAAATATACATAGATGCAAACACTATCACTGTAGGGGATTAAAAAAACAAATGCTCTGTTAAAACATAAAGAGCCCCTGCCAGGAAAACCTGGACTGCACGCATCCCTCCACACGCATACCAAGCACACCAGCTGGCCAGCCTTATGTATATTGTGGGCAAAAAAAGTCCATCAAAAATTTCCAAAAATATCAGAGGGCGAGGCATGTGCTAAACTGAACAAATGGGCTATATGCTGAGCGCACTGTGTACTAAGATGACAACCTTATAATGAAGTTTTAAGCACATTGGCGAGAAGTATACTTTAAGAAGATGTCCGTAACAGGCACAGAGCATTCAGCTCCATCAGAAACTGGGGTAAGAGTATCTGAACTCGCCAGTTCTCAGCTTCACCTTAATCTCACTTGCTGCATTGCAATTGTCACAGTATGAAGAACCTTCTAGTAACAGGAAAGATCTCACCGCCTCTGCAATATCAGCTGTGCGCTTCCTCCCTCACAGGACACCAACTCCATTACGCACACCACGCGCTGGGCTGAGAACGGGGAGCCGTACAATCACCAGTCGTCGCTAGCATCAGAAGAGGGGGCGTGGCCAAAGGCGCGTTGTCGCTGTATTTTTCGTCCTGTGTCATGAAGCGATGCGCTGGCACATAGTTCACATACTGGGCTGCAAGCAAGAAGATCATGCGGCCATGGTCCGGTAGCGTCAGGGGAGGGGGCATGTCCAAGGGTCCGTCACCAACAGCTGTTTTGCTCCACCTGGAGCTTCGTCAGGGTGGGAAGGGCCAAAGCTAGCACGCAAATTTATAGTGACAGACTGCACCTCCTGAGTGCATCATTCAATGAGCATCATTTCTTAACTCCTGATATGCCGGTCTATTGTAACCAGACACATTTGCACTCAATATAGGCACAGCCATATCTTGCATTGTAATAGCGCTAATTCACTAGCACTGTTTCCTTCAAAAGCTCTCCATGTCTTCATATATAGTCACACTGTGAGGGAATAGTATAACAATACCTCATTCCATAATATATAGATTATTCATCATAGGATTTTTTTCTCTCTGAAACGCTTATTAACACCATATGATAAAAGTATGGCTGCATTGTCAGCCTCTTTGGCATAATTAACAGCAACCTAATTCGCAGCACTCATTTTCTTACAGACCAGGGCACATTCATTCTTTATATCACAATAATGCGTTTGTTAGTTATTAAAGGCACTCCAACCCTACATCAAACTCATGGGGAATATGCTACACTCTAATCAGAAGAAAAGATTAGGGGCAACGTATATATGCACAAATTAGGAGCAGCATGTATATACAATACGCATATATGGTTTACTCTCACATGCATTTTCTATATTCCCTCATGCAGTAGCCCCTCATAGACAGTGCACATGTACCAACACCAAGATGAGAGTAAGTATAACAGAAGGAGATCTATATGGAGTTTGCCTATACTAGCTAGGTTCAACCCCATGCAAAGGTAAATATCAAGGTGAACCTACATATTCCGTAGTAAATTAATGTATATATACCATGACTAGAGGTGAGCAAACTTTTTAAAAATTCGATTCTGCTGATTCGCCGAATTTTCCGACAAAATTTGTTTCGGTCCGAATTTATTTGCGACGAATCGCTATTAAAAACGGCTATTTCTGAGCCTCCTAGAGCCTCAATAGGGTTGTAAACCATTCTGCCTTGCTTTAACACGCATAGGATGCGTGCTGGGTTAGTTAAATAATACTGTAAATAAATATCACATGCAGATCAGAGGCATCGCTAATAGAATCGCAGAGCGGCACAATTGCAGAGAGTTGAAGTGGCATCACTATGAGGGGCAGGAGCCCAAACATTGCTTTAAAGAGACACTGGAGTTGGCTGCAGGAGGCCAAAAATTGGATGAATCACACCCTGGAGTTGCAAGCAGCAGCAGGAGCACAAACATTGCTTTAAAGAGACACTGGAGTTGGCTGCAGGAGGCCAAAAATTGGATGAATCCCACCCTGGAGTTGCAAGCAGCAGCAGCAGCAGCAGGAGCCCAAACATAGCTTGAAAGAGACACTGGAGTTGGCTGCAGGAGCCCAAAGATTGGATGAATCACATCCTGGAGTTGCAAGCAGCAGCAGCAGGAGCCCAAACATTGGCTGAAAAAGACACTGGAGTTGGCAGCAGGAGCCCAAAATTGGATGAATCACACCCTGGAGTTGCAAGCAGCAGCAGGAGCCCAAACATAGCTTGAAAGAGACACTGGAGTTGGCAGCAGGAGCCCAAAAATTGGATGAATTACACCCTGGAGTTGCAAGAAGCAGCAGGAGCCAAAACATTACTTTAAAGAGACACTGGAGTTGGCAGCAGGAGCCCAAAAATTGGATGAATCACACCCTGGAGTTGCAAGCAGCAGCAGGAGCCCAAACATTACTTTAAAGAGACACTGGAGTTGGCAGCAGGAGTCCAAAAATTGACTGACACACCCTGGAGTTGGCAGCAGCAACAGCAGGAACCTAGAAATTGGCTGGAAGGCACCCTGAAGTTGGCAGCAGCAGGAGCACATACATTAGCTGGAAGGCACACCCTGGAGTTGGCAGCAGCATAAGCAGGAGCCCAAACATTGCTTGAAAGACACCCTGGAGTTGGCAGCAGCAGCATCAGGAGGCCAAAAATTGGCTGAGAGAGACACTGGAGTTGGCAGCAGGAGCCCAAAAATTGGATGAATCACACCCTGGAGTTGCAAGCAGAAGCAGCAGGACCCCAAACATTACTTTAATGAGACACTGGAGTTGGCAGCAGGAGCCCAAAAATTGGATGAATCACACCCTGGAGTTGCAAGCAGCAGCAGCAGGAGCCCAAACATTACTTTAAAGAGACACTGGAGTTGGCAGCAGGAGCCCAAAAATTGGATGAATCACACCCTGGAGTTGCAAGCAGCAGGAGCCCGAACATTACTTTAAAGAGACATTGGGGTTGGCTTCAGGAGCCCAAAAATTTGATGAATCACACCCTAGAGTTGCAAGCAGCAGAAGGAACCTGAACATTACTTTAAAGAGACACTGGAGTTTGCAGCAGGAGCCCAAAAATTGGATGAATCACACCCTGGAGTTGCAAGCAGCAGCAGCAGGAGCCCAAACACTACTTTAAAGAGACACTGGAGTTGGCAGCAGGAGGCCAAAAATTGGATGAATCACACCCTGGAGTTGCAAGCAGCAGGAGCCCGAACATTACTTTAAAGAGACACTGGGGTTGGCTTCAGGAGCCCAAAAATTGGATGAATCACACCCTGGAGTTGCAAGCAGCAGCAGGACCCCGAACATTACTTTAAAGAGACACTGGAGTTGGCAGAAGAAGCCCAAAAATTGGATGAATCACACCCTGGAGTTGCAAGCAGCAGGAGCCCGAACATTACTTTAAAGAGACATTGGGGTTGGCTTCAGGAGCCCAAAAATTGGATGAATCACACGCTGGAGTTGCAAGCAGCAGTAGGAGCACAAACATTACTTTAAAGAGAAACTGGAGTTGGCAGCAGAAGCCCAAAAATTGGATGAATCACACCCTGGAGTTGCAAGCAGCAGCAGCAGGAGCCCAAACATTGCTTTAAAGAGACACTGGAGTTGGCAGCAGGAGCCCAAAAATTGGATGAATCACACCCTGGAGTTGCAAGCAGCAGCAGCCCAAATATAGCTTGAAAGAGACACTGGAGTTGGCAGCAAAAGCCCACAAATTGGATGAATCACACCCTGGAGTTGCAAGCAGCAGCAGCAGGAGCCCAAACATTACTTTAAAGAGACACTGGAGTTGGCAGCAGGAGACCAAAAATTGACTGACACACCCTGGAGATGGCAGCAGCAGCAGCAGGAACCTAGAAATTGGCTGGAAGGCACCCTGAAGTTGGCAGCAGCAGAAGCACATACATTAGCTGGAAGGCACACCCTGGAGTTGGCAGCAGCATAAGCAGGAGCCCAAACATTGCTTGAAAGACACCCTGGAGTTGGCAGCAGCAGCAGCAGCAGGAGGCCAAAAATTGGCTGAGAGAGACACTGCAGTTGGCATCAGGAGCCCAAAAATTGGATGAATCACACCCTGGAGTTGCAAGCAACAGCAGCAGGAGCCCAAACATTGGCTGAAAGTCACACCCTGAAGTTGGCATCAGCAGGAGACCAAAAATTGGTTGGATGGCACACCCTGAAGTTGGCATCAGCAGGAGCCCAAAAATTGGCCTAAAGACATAAATATGTTTTGCACCATTTGGATAGTGTAAAACGTGGCACCATGCTGAATCTAGTCGCATGCATCAGGCATTGGTGGGTGGAAATCCTGGCTGATCCATCCCTGATTCATTTTGACAAAGGTGAGTCTCTCCACATTTTTAGTTGACAGACGAGTTCTCCTCGCTGTAACTATGGCCCCCGCCGCACTAAACACCCGCTCAGAGCCGCTGGGAGCACCCGCGCGAGGCAGGAACTTTAATAAAAACACCGCAGCTCTGGCTTCACTGACAGCGGGAGGAGGCGGGGCTATCCAGCCAGGCGGGAGATCACCACGGCCGGCTATGCTTTTTGCAGGAGCCGGTGAAAGTTGTCAAAAAATAAAAAAACACCAAAATTAAGCCACAGTTAGAGCGGGGCTAGGGAGACCCCCCAGGCATGAGCGGGCCCTTCTGGGGGCTGTAGGGGCCCCCGCGCGGGATTGCGGGAAATGGCGGCAATTTTGAAAAAAACTCCCGCTCCGGAGGCTACAGGGGGAGCGGGACGAGGTGGGAGGCTCATGCCGGGCGGGAGGCTATTTGCCCGGTTAAGGTCCCGGCCACGAGCCGGTAAAAATTGTCAAAAACAGAAAAAAATCCAAAACTTAAACCTAATGCACTGCGGGCCCAGGCGGACCCGCGGGTGCCCTGCCTGCGGGCTGGGAGCACCCGCGGGAAGCAGGAACTTTAACAAAAACACTGTCGCTCCGGCTTCACTGACAGCGGGAGGAGGCGGGACTATTAAGCCGGGCGGGAGATCACCGCGGCCGGCTATGCTTTATGCTGCAGCCGGTGAAAGTTGTAAAAAAATAAAAAAAACACCAACATTAAGCCAAAGTTAGAGCGGGGCTAGGGAGACCCCCCGAGGCATGAGCGGGCCCTTCTGGGGGCTGTAGGGGCCCCCGCGCGGGAATGCGCGAAATGGCGGGAATTTTGAAAAAACCTCCCACTCCGGAGCTACAGGGGGAGCGGTACGAGGCGGGAGGCTCATGCCGGGTGGGAGGCTATTTGCCCGGGTAAGGTCCCGGCCACGAGCCGGTAAAAAAAATGTCAAAAATAGAAAAAAATCCAAAACTTAAGCCTAATGCACTGGGGGCCCAGGCGGACCCGCAGGTGCCCTGCCGGCGGGCTGGGAGCACCCGCGGGTGGCAGGAACTGTAATAGAATCACCCTCGCTCCGGCTTCACTGACAGCGGGAGGAGGCGGGACTATTAAGCCGGGCGGGAGATCACCGCCGCCGGTTATGCTTTATGCAGGTGCCGGTGAAAACTGTAAAAAAATAAAAAACACACCAAAATTAAGTCAAAGTTAGAGCGGGGCTAGGGGGACACCCCGAGGCATGAGCGGGCCCTTCTGGGGGCTGTAGGGGCCCCCGCGCGGGAATGCGCGAAATGGCGGGAATTTTGAAAAAACCTCCCGCTCCGGAGGCTACAGGGGGAGTGGGACGAGGCGGGAGGCTCATGCCGGGCGGGAGGCTATTTGCCCGGGTAAGGTCCCGGCCACGAGCCGGTAAAAATTGTCAAAAACAGAAAAAAATCCAAAACTTAAACCTAATGCACTGCGGGCCCAGGCGGACCCGCGGGTGCCCTGACGGCGGGCTGGGAGCACCCGCGGGAGGCAGGAACTTTAACAAAAACACAGTCGCTCTGGCTTCACTGACAGCGGGAGGAGGCGGGACTATTAAGCCGGGCGGGAGATCACCGCGGCCGGCTATGCTTTATGCTGCAGCCGGTGAGAGTTGTAAAAAAATAAAAAAAAAACAAAATTAAGCCAAAGTTAGAGCGGGGCTAGGGGGACCCCCCAAGGCATGAGCGGGCCCTTCTGGGGGCTGTAGGGGCCCCCGCGCGGGAATGGGCGAAATGGCGGGAATTTTGAAAAAACCTCCCGCTCCGGAGCTACAGGGGGAGCGGGACGAGGCGGGAGGCTCATGCCGGGCGGGAGGCTATTTGCCCGGGTAAGGGCCCGGCCAAGAGCCGGTAAAAAAAATGTCAAAAATAGAAAAAAATCCAAAACTTAAGCCTAATGCACTGTGGGCCAAGGCGGACCCGCGGGTGCCCTGCCGGCGGGCTGGGAGCACCCGCGGGTGGCAGTACCTGTAATAGAATCACCCTCGCTCCGGCTTGACTGACAGCGGGAGGAGGCGGGACTGTTAAGCCGGGCGGGAGATCACCGCCGCCGGCTATGCTTTATGCTGCAGCCGGTGAAAACTGTAAAAAAAATAAAAACACACCAAAATTAAGCCACAGTTAGAGCGGGGCTAGGGGGACCCCCCGAGGCATGAGCGGGCCCTTCTGGGGGCTGTAGGGGCCCCCGCGCGGGAATGCGCGAAATGGCGGGAATTTGAAAAAAACCTCCCGCTCCGGAGCTACAGGGGGAGCGGGACGAGGCGGGAGGCTCATGCCGGGCGGGAGGCTATTTGCCCGGGTAAGGGCCCGGCCAAGAGCCGGTAAAAAAAATGTCAAAAATAGAAAAAAATCCCAAACTTAAGCCTAATGCACTGTGGGCCCAGGCGGACCCGCGGGTGCCCTGCCGGTGGGCTGGGAGCACCCGCGGGTGGCAGTACCTGTAATAGAATCACCCTCGCTCCGGCTTGACTGACAGCGGGAGGAGGCGGGACTGTTAAGCCGGGCGGGAGATCACCGCCGCCGGCTATGCTTTATGCTGCAGCCGGTGAAAACTGTAAAAAAAATAAAAACACACCAAAATTAAGCCACAGTTAGAGCGGGGCTAGGGGGACCCCCCGAGGCATGAGCGGGCCCTTCTGGGGGCTGTAGGGGCCCCCGCGCGGGAATGCGCGAAATGGCGGGAATTTGAAAAAAACCTCCCACTCCGGAGCTACAGGGGGAGCGGGACAAGGCGGGAGGCTCATGCCGGGCGGGAGGCTATTTGCCCGGGTAAGGGCCCGGCCAAGAGCCGGTAAAAAAAATGTCAAAAATAGAAAAAAATCCAAAACTTAAGCCTAATGCACTGTGGGCCCAGGCGGACCCGGGGGTGCCCTGCCGGCGGGCTGGGAGCACCCGCGGGCGGCAGGAAATGTAAGAGAATCACCCTCGCTCCGGCTTCACTGACAGCGGGAGGAGGCGGGACTGTTAAGCCGGGCGGGAGAATACCGCCGCCGGCTATGCTTTATGCTGCAGCCGGTGAATACTGTAAAAAAATAAAAAAACACACCAAAATTAAGCCAAAGTTAGAGCGGGGCTAGGGGGACCCCCCGAAGCATGAGCGGGCCCTTCTGGGGGCTGTAGGGGCCCCCGCGCGGGAATGCGCGAAATGGCGGGAATTTGAAAAAAACCTCCCGCTCCGGAGCTACAGGGGGAGCGGGACGAGGCGGGAGGCTCATGCCGGGCGGGAGGCTATTTGCCCGGGTAAGGGCCCGGCCAAGAGCCGGTAAAAAAAATGTCAAAAATAGAAAAAAATCCAAAACTTAAGCCTAATGCACTGTGGGCGCAGGCAGACCCGCGGGTGCCCTGCCGGCGGGCTGGGAGCACCCGCGGGCGGCAGGAAATGTAAGCGAATCACCCTCGCTCCGGCTTCACTGACAGCGGGAGGAGGCGGGACTGTTAAGCCGGGCGGGAGATCACCGCCGCCGGCTATGCTTTATGCTGCAGCCGGTGAATACTGTAAAAAAATAAAAAACACACCAAAATTAAGCCAAAGTTAGAGCGGGGCTAGGGGGACCCCCCTAGGCATGAGCGGGCCCTTCTGGGGGCTGTAGGGGCCCCCGCGCGGGAATGCGCGAAATGGCGGGAATTTGAAAAAAACCTCCCGCTCCGGAGCTACAGGGGGAGCGGGACGAGGCGGGAGGCTCATGCCGGGCGGGAGGCTATTTGCCCGGGTAAGGGCCCGGCCAAGAGCCGGTAAAAAAAATGTCAAAAATAGAAAAAAATCCAAAACTTAAGCCTAATGCACTGTGGGCCAAGGCGGACCCGCGGGTGCCCTGCCGGCGGGCTGGGAGCACCCGCGGGTGGCAGTACCTGTAATAGAATCACCCTCGCTCCGGCTTGACTGACAGCGGGAGGAGGCGGGACTGTTAAGCCGGGCGGGAGATCACCGCCGCCGGCTATGCTTTATGCTGCAGCCGGTGAAAACTGTAAAAAAAATAAAAACACACCAAAATTAAGCCACAGTTAGAGCGGGGCTAGGGGGACCCCCCGAGGCATGAGCGGGCCCTTCTGGGGGCTGTAGGGGCCCCCGCGCGGGAATGCGCGAAATGGCGGGAATTTGAAAAAAACCTCCCGCTCCGGAGCTACAGGGGGAGCGGGACGAGGCGGGAGGGTCATGCCGGGCGGGAGGCTATTTGCCCGGGTAAGGGCCCGGCCACGAGCCGGTAAAAAAAATGTCAAAAATAGAAAAAAATCCCAAACTTAAGCCTAATGCACTGTGGGCCCAGGCGGACCCGCGGGTGCCCTGCCGGCGGGCTGGGAGCACCCGCGGGTGGCAGTACCTGTAATAGAATCACCCTCGCTCCGGCTTGACTGACAGCGGGAGGAGGCGGGACTGTTAAGCCGGGCGGGAGATCACCGCCGCCGGCTATGCTTTATGCTGCAGCCGGTGAAAACTGTAAAAAAAATAAAAACACACCAAAATTAAGCCACAGTTAGAGCGGGGCTAGGGGGACCCCCCGAGGCATGAGCGGGCCCTTCTGGGGGCTGTAGGGGCCCCCGCGCGGGAATGCGCGAAATGGCGGGAATTTGAAAAAAACCTCCCGCTCCGGAGCTACAGGGGGAGCGGGACGAGGCGGGAGGCTCATGCCGGGCGGGAGGCTATTTGCCCGGGTAAGGGCCCGGCCACGAGCCGGTAAAAAAAAATGTCAAAAATAGAAAAAAATCCAAAACTTAAGCCTAATGCACTGTGGGCCCAGGCGGACCCGCGGGTGCCCTGCCGGCGGGCTGGGAGCACCCGCGGGCGGCAGGAAATGTAAGAGAATCACCCTCGCTCCGGCTTCACTGACAGCGGGAGGAGGCGGGACTGTTAAGCCGGGCGGGAGAATACCGCCGCCGGCTATGCTTTATGCTGCAGCCGGTGAATACTGTAAAAAAATAAAAAACACACCAAAATTAAGCCAAAGTTAGAGCGGGGCTAGGGGGACCCCCCTAGGCATGAGCGGGCCCTTCTGGGGGCTGTAGGGGCCCCCGCGCGGGAATGCGCGAAATGGCGGGAATTTTAAAAAAACCTCCTGCTCCGGAGCTACAGGGGGAGCGGGACGAGGCGGGAGGCTCATGCCGGGCGGGAGGCTATTTGCCCGGGTAAGGGCCCGGCCAAGAGCCGGTAAAAAAAATGTCAAAAATAGAAAAAAATCCCAAACTTAAGCCTAATGCACTGTGGGCCAAGGCGGACCCGCGGGTGCCCTGCCGGCGGGCTGGGAGCACCCGCGGGTGGCAGTACCTGTAATAGAATCACCCTCGCTCCGGCTTGACTGACAGCGGGAGGAGGCGGGACTGTTAAGCCGGGCGGGAGATCACCGCCGCCGGCTATGCTTTATGCTGCAGCCGGTGAATACTGTAAAAAAATAAAAAACACACCAAAATTAAGCCAAAGTTAGAGCGGGGCTAGGGGGACCCCCCGAGGCATGAGCGGGCCCTTCTGGGGGCTGTAGGGGCCCCCGCGCGGGAATGCGCGAAATGGCGGGAATTTGAAAAAAACCTCCCGCTCCGGAGCTACAGGGGGAGCGGGACGAGGCGGGAGGCTCATGCCGGGCGGGAGGCTATTTGCCCGGGTAAGGGCCCGGCCACGAGCCGGTAAAAAAAAATGTCAAAAATAGAAAAAAATCCAAAACTTAAGCCTAATGCACTGTGGGCCCAGGCGGACCCGCGGGTGCCCTGCCGGCGGGCTGGGAGCACCCGCGGGCGGCAGGAAATGTAAGAGAATCACCCTCGCTCCGGCTTCACTGACAGCGGGAGGAGGCGGGACTGTTAAGCCGGGCGGGAGAATACCGCCGCCGGCTATGCTTTATGCTGCAGCCGGTGAATACTGTAAAAAAATAAAAAACACACCAAAATTAAGCCAAAGTTAGAGCGGGGCTAGGGGGACCCCCCTAGGCATGAGCGGGCCCTTCTGGGGGCTGTAGGGGCCCCCGCGCGGGAATGCGCGAAATGGCGGGAATTTTAAAAAAACCTCCTGCTCCGGAGCTACAGGGGGAGCGGGACGAGGCGGGAGGCTCATGCCGGGCGGGAGGCTATTTGCCCGGGTAAGGGCCCGGCCAAGAGCCGGTAAAAAAAATGTCAAAAATAGAAAAAAATCCCAAACTTAAGCCTAATGCACTGTGGGCCAAGGCGGACCCGCGGGTGCCCTGCCGGCGGGCTGGGAGCACCCGCGGGTGGCAGTACCTGTAATAGAATCACCCTCGCTCCGGCTTGACTGACAGCGGGAGGAGGCGGGACTGTTAAGCCGGGCGGGAGATCACCGCCGCCGGCTATGCTTTATGCTGCAGCCGGTGAATACTGTAAAAAAATAAAAAACACACCAAAATTAAGCCAAAGTTAGAGCGGGGCTAGGGGGACCCCCCGAGGCATGAGCGGGCCCTTCTGGGGGCTGTAGGGGCCCCCGCGCGGGAATGCGCGAAATGGCGGGAATTGGAAAAAAACCTCCCGCTCCGGAGCTACAGGGGAAGCGGGACGAGGCGGGAGGCTCATGCCGGGCGGGAGGCTATTTGCCCGGGTAAGGGCCCGGCCAAGAGCCGGTAAAAAAAATGTCAAAAATAGAAACAAATCCAAAACTTAAGCCTAATGCACTGTGGGCCCAGGCGGACCCGCGGGTGCCCTGCCGGCGGGCTGGGAGCACCCGCGGGCGGCAGGAAATGTAAGAGAATCACCCTCGCTCCGGCTTCACTGACAGCGGGAGGAGGCGGGACTGTTAAGCCGGGCGGGAGAATACCGCCGCCGGCTATGCTTTATGCTGCAGCCGGTGAATACTGTAAAAAAATAAAAAACACACCAAAATTAAGCCAAAGTTAGAGCGGGGCTAGGGGGACCCCCCTAGGCATGAGCGGGCCCTTCTGGGGGCTGTAGGGGCCCCCGCGCGGGAATGCGCGAAATGGCGGGAATTTTAAAAAAAACCTCCCGCTCCGGAGCTACAGGGGGAGCGGGACGAGGCGGGAGACTCATGCCGGGCGGGAGGCTATTTGCCCGGGTAAGGGCCCGGCCAAGAGCCGGTAAGAAAAATGTCAAAAATAGAAAAAAATCCAAAACTTAAGCCTAATGCACTGTGGGCGCAGGCGGACCCGCGGGTGCCCTGCCGGCGGGCTGGGAGCACCCGCGGGCGGCAGGAAATGTAAGAGAATCACCCTCGCTCCGGCTTCACTGACAGCGGGAGGAGGCGGGACTGTTAAGCCGGGCGGGAGAATACCGCCGCCGGCTATGCTTTATGCTGCAGCCGGTGAATACTGTAAAAAAATAAAAAACACACCAAAATTAAGCCAAAGTTAGAGCGGGGCTAGGGGGACCCCCCGAAGCATGAGCGGGCCCTTCTGGGGGCTGTAGGGGCCCCCGCGCGGGAATGCGCGAAATGGCGGGAATTTGAAAAAAACCTCCCGCTCCGGAGCTACAGGGGGAGCGGGACGAGGCGGGAGGCTCATGCCGGGCGGGAGGCTATTTGCCCGGGTAAGGGCCCGGCCAAGAGCCGGTAAAAAAAATGTCAAAAATAGAAAAAAATCCAAAACTTAAGCCTAATGCACTGTGGGCCAAGGCGGACCCGCGGGTGCCCTGCCGGAGGGCTGGGAGCACCCGCGGGTGGCAGTACCTGTAATAGAATCACCCTCGCTCCGGCTTCACTGACAGCGGGAGGAGGCGGGACTGTTAAGCCGGGCGGGAGAATACCGCCGCCGGCTATGCTTTATGCTGCAGCCGGTGAATACTGTAAAAAAATAAAAAACACACCAAAATTAAGCCACAGTTAGAGCGGGGCTAGGGGGACCCCCCTAGGCATGAGCGGGCCCTTCTGGGGGCTGTAGGGGCCCCCGCGCGGGAATGCGCGAAATGGCGGGAATTTGAAAAAAACCTCCCGCTCCGGAGCTACAGGGGGAGCGGGACGAGGCGGGAGGCTCATGCCGGGCGGGAGGCTATTTGCCCGGGTAAGGGCCCGGCCACGAGCCGGTAAAAAAAAATGTCAAAAATAGAAAAAAATCCAAAACTTAAGCCTAATGCACTGTGGGCCCAGGCGGACCCGCGGGTGCCCTGCCGGCGGGCTGGGAGCACCCGCGGGCGGCAGGAAATGTAAGAGAATCACCCTCGCTCCGGCTTCACTGACAGCGGGAGGAGGCGGGACTGTTAAGCCGGGCGGGAGAATACCGCCGCCGGCTATGCTTTATGCTGCAGCCGGTGAATACTGTAAAAAAATAAAAAACACACCAAAATTAAGCCAAAGTTAGAGCGGGGCTAGGGGGACCCCCCTAGGCATGAGCGGGCCCTTCTGGGGGCTGTAGGGGCCCCCGCGCGGGAATGCGCGAAATGGCGGGAATTTTAAAAAAACCTCCTGCTCCGGAGCTACAGGGGGAGCGGGACGAGGCGGGAGGCTCATGCCGGGCGGGAGGCTATTTGCCCGGGTAAGGGCCCGGCCAAGAGCCGGTAAAAAAAATGTCAAAAATAGAAAAAAATCCCAAACTTAAGCCTAATGCACTGTGGGCCAAGGCGGACCCGCGGGTGCCCTGCCGGCGGGCTGGGAGCACCCGCGGGTGGCAGTACCTGTAATAGAATCACCCTCGCTCCGGCTTGACTGACAGCGGGAGGAGGCGGGACTGTTAAGCCGGGCGGGAGATCACCGCCGCCGGCTATGCTTTATGCTGCAGCCGGTGAATACTGTAAAAAAATAAAAAACACACCAAAATTAAGCCAAAGTTAGAGCGGGGCTAGGGGGACCCCCCGAGGCATGAGCGGGCCCTTCTGGGGGCTGTAGGGGCCCCCGCGCGGGAATGCGCGAAATGGCGGGAATTGGAAAAAAACCTCCCGCTCCGGAGCTACAGGGGAAGCGGGACGAGGCGGGAGGCTCATGCCGGGCGGGAGGCTATTTGCCCGGGTAAGGGCCCGGCCAAGAGCCGGTAAAAAAAATGTCAAAAATAGAAACAAATCCAAAACTTAAGCCTAATGCACTGTGGGCCCAGGCGGACCCGCGGGTGCCCTGCCGGCGGGCTGGGAGCACCCGCGGGCGGCAGGAAATGTAAGAGAATCACCCTCGCTCCGGCTTCACTGACAGCGGGAGGAGGCGGGACTGTTAAGCCGGGCGGGAGAATACCGCCGCCGGCTATGCTTTATGCTGCAGCCGGTGAATACTGTAAAAAAATAAAAAACACACCAAAATTAAGCCAAAGTTAGAGCGGGGCTAGGGGGACCCCCCTAGGCATGAGCGGGCCCTTCTGGGGGCTGTAGGGGCCCCCGCGCGGGAATGCGCGAAATGGCGGGAATTTTAAAAAAAACCTCCCGCTCCGGAGCTACAGGGGGAGCGGGACGAGGCGGGAGACTCATGCCGGGCGGGAGGCTATTTGCCCGGGTAAGGGCCCGGCCAAGAGCCGGTAAGAAAAATGTCAAAAATAGAAAAAAATCCAAAACTTAAGCCTAATGCACTGTGGGCGCAGGCGGACCCGCGGGTGCCCTGCCGGCGGGCTGGGAGCACCCGCGGGCGGCAGGAAATGTAAGAGAATCACCCTCGCTCCGGCTTCACTGACAGCGGGAGGAGGCGGGACTGTTAAGCCGGGCGGGAGAATACCGCCGCCGGCTATGCTTTATGCTGCAGCCGGTGAATACTGTAAAAAAATAAAAAACACACCAAAATTAAGCCAAAGTTAGAGCGGGGCTAGGGGGACCCCCCGAAGCATGAGCGGGCCCTTCTGGGGGCTGTAGGGGCCCCCGCGCGGGAATGCGCGAAATGGCGGGAATTTGAAAAAAACCTCCCGCTCCGGAGCTACAGGGGGAGCGGGACGAGGCGGGAGGCTCATGCCGGGCGGGAGGCTATTTGCCCGGGTAAGGGCCCGGCCAAGAGCCGGTAAAAAAAATGTCAAAAATAGAAAAAAATCCAAAACTTAAGCCTAATGCACTGTGGGCCAAGGCGGACCCGCGGGTGCCCTGCCGGAGGGCTGGGAGCACCCGCGGGTGGCAGTACCTGTAATAGAATCACCCTCGCTCCGGCTTCACTGACAGCGGGAGGAGGCGGGACTGTTAAGCCGGGCGGGAGAATACCGCCGCCGGCTATGCTTTATGCTGCAGCCGGTGAATACTGTAAAAAAATAAAAAACACACCAAAATTAAGCCACAGTTAGAGCGGGGCTAGGGGGACCCCCCTAGGCATGAGCGGGCCCTTCTGGGGGCTGTAGGGGCCCCCGCGCGGGAATGCGCGAAATGGCGGGAATTTTAAAAAAAAACCTCCCGCTCCGGAGCTACAGGGGGAGCGGGACGAGGCGGGAGACTCATGCCGGGCGGGAGGCTATTTGCCCGGGTAAGGGCCCGGCCAAGAGCCGGTAAAAAAAATGTCAAAAATAGAAAAAAATCCAAAACTTAAGCCTAATGCACTGTGGGCGCAGGCGGACCCGCAGGTGCCCTGCCGGCGGGCTGGGAGCACCCGCGGGCGGCAGGAAATGTAAGAGAATCACCCTCGCTCCGGCTTCACTGACAGCGGGAGGAGGCGGGACTGTTAAGCCGGGCGGGAGATCACCGCCGCCGGCTATGCTTTATGCTGCAGCCGGTGAAAACTGTAAAAAAAATAAAAACACACCAAAATTAAGCCACAGTTAGAGCGGGGCTAGGGGGACCCCCCGAGGCATGAGCGGGCCCTTCTGGGGGCTGTAGGGGCCCCCGCGCGGGAATGCGCAAAATGGCGGGAATTTGAAAAAAACCTCCCGCTCCGGAGCTACAGGGGGAGCGGGACGAGGCGGGAGGGTCATGCCGGGCGGGAGGCTATTTGCCCGGGTAAGGGCCCGGCCACGAGCCGGTAAAAAAAATGTCAAAAATAGAAAAAAATCCCAAACTTAAGCCTAATGCACTGTGGGCCCAGGCGGACCCGCGGGTGCCCTGCCGGCGGGCTGGGAGCACCCGCGGGTGGCAGTACCTGTAATAGAATCACCCTCGCTCCGGCTTGACTGACAGCGGGAGGAGGCGGGACTGTTAAGCCGGGCGGGAGATCACCGCCGCCGGCTATGCTTTATGCTGCAGCCGGTGAAAACTGTAAAAAAAATAAAAACACACCAAAATTAAGCCACAGTTAGAGCGGGGCTAGGGGAACCCCCCCGAGGCATGAGCGGGCCCTTCTGGGGGCTGTAGGGGCCCCGCGCGGGAATGCGCGAAATGGCGGGAATTTGAAAAAAACCTCCCGCTCCGGAGCTACAGGGGGAGCGGGACGAGGCGGGAGGCTCATGCCGGGCGGGAGGCTATTTGCCCGGGTAAGGGCCCGGCCAAGAGCCGGTAAAAAAAATGTCAAAAATAGAAAAAAATCCAAAACTTAAGCCTAATGCACTGTGGGCCCAGGCGGACCCGCGGGTGCCCTGCCGGCGGGCTGGGAGCACCCGCGGGCGGCAGGAAATGTAAGAGAATCACCCTCGCTCCGGCTTCACTGACAGCGGGAGGAGGCGGGACTGTTAAGCCGGGCGGGAGAATACCGCCGCCGGCTATGCTTTATGCTGCAGCCGGTGAATACTGTAAAAAAATAAAAAACACACCAAAATTAAGCCACAGTTAGAGCGGGGCTAGGGGGACCCCCCTAGGCATGAGCGGGCCCTTCTGGGGGCTGTAGGGGCCCCCGCGCGGGAATGCGCGAAATGGCGGGAATTTGAAAAAAACCTCCCGCTCCGGAGCTACAGGGGGAGCGGGACGAGGCGGGAGACTCATGCCGGGCGGGAGGCTATTTGCCCGGGTAAGGGCCCGGCCAAGAGCCGGTAAAAAAAAATGTCAAAAATAGAAAAAAATCCAAAACTTAAGCCTAATGCACTGTGGGCCCAGGCGGACCCGCGGGTGCCCTGCCGGCGGGCTGGGAGCACCCGCGGGCGGCAGGAAATGTAAGAGAATCACCCTCGCTCCGGCTTCACTGACAGCGGGAGGAGGCGGGACTGTTAAGCCGGGCGGGAGAATACCGCCGCCGGCTATGCTTTATGCTGCAGCCGGTGAATACTGTAAAAAAATAAAAAACACACCAAAATTAAGCCAAAGTTAGAGCGGGGCTAGGGGGACCCCCCTAGGCATGAGCGGGCCCTTCTGGGGGCTGTAGGGGCCCCCGAGCGGGAATGCGCGAAATGGCGGGAATTTTAAAAAAACCTCCTGCTCCGGAGCTACAGGGGGAGCGGGACGAGGCGGGAGGCTCATGCCGGGCGGGAGGCTATTTGCCCGGGTAAGGGCCCGGCCAAGAGCCGGTAAAAAAAATGTCAAAAATAGAAAAAAATCCAAAACTTAAGCCTAATGCACTGTGGGCCAAGGCGGACCCGCGGGTGCCCTGCCGGCGGGCTGGGAGCACCCGCGGGTGGCAGTACCTGTAATAGAATCACCCTCGCTCCGGCTTGACTGACAGCGGGAGGAGGCGGGACTGTTAAGCCGGGCGGGAGATCACCGCCGCCGGCTATGCTTTATGCTGCAGCCGGTGAATACTGTAAAAAAATAAAAAACACACCAAAATTAAGCCAAAGTTAGAGCGGGGCTAGGGGGACCCCCCGAGGCATGAGCGGGCCCTTCTGGGGGCTGTAGGGGCCCCCGCGCGGGAATGCGCGAAATGGCGGGAATTTGAAAAAAACCTCCCGCTCCGGAGCTACAGGGGGAGCGGGACGAGGCGGGAGGCTCATGCCGGGCGGGAGGCTATTTGCCCGGGTAAGGGCCCGGCCAAGAGCCGGTAAAAAAAATGTCAAAAATAGAAAAAAATCCAAAACTTAAGCCTAATGCACTGTGGGCCCAGGCGGACCCGCGGGTGCCCTGCCGGCGGGCTGGGAGCACCCGCGGGCGGCAGGAAATGTAAGAGAATCACCCTCGCTCCGGCTTCACTGACAGCGGGAGGAGGCGGGACTGTTAAGCCGGGCGGGAGAATACCGCCGCCGGCTATGCTTTATGCTGCAGCCGGTGAATACTGTAAAAAAATAAAAAACACACCAAAATTAAGCCAAAGTTAGAGCGGGGCTAGGGGGACCCCCCTAGGCATGAGCGGGCCCTTCTGGGGGCTGTAGGGGCCCCCGCGCGGGAATGCGCGAAATGGCGGGAATTTAAAAAAAAACCTCCCGCTCCGGAGCTACAGGGGGAGCGGGACGAGGCGGGAGACTCATGCCGGGCGGGAGGCTATTTGCCCGGGTAAGGGCCCGGCCAAGAGCCGGTAAAAAAAATGTCAAAAATAGAAAAAAATCCAAAACTTAAGCCTAATGCACTGTGGGCCCAGGCGGACCCGCGGGTGCCCTGCCGGCGGGCTGGGAGCACCCGCGGGCGGCAGGAAATGTAAGAGAATCACCCTCGCTCCGGCTTCACTGACAGCGGGAGGAGGCGGGACTGTTAAGCCGGGCGGGAGAATACCGCCGCCGGCTATGCTTTATGCTGCAGCCGGTGAATACTGTAAAAAAATAAAAAACACACCAAAATTAAGCCAAAGTTAGAGCGGGGCTAGGGGGACCCCCCGAGGCATGAGCGGGCCCTTCTGGGGGCTGTAGGGGCCCCCGCGCGGGAATGCGCGAAATGGCGGGAATTTGAAAAAAACCTCCCGCTCCGGAGCTACAGGGGAAGCGGGACGAGGCGGGAGGCTCATGCCGGGCGGGAGGCTATTTGCCCGGGTAAGGGCCCGGCCACGAGCCGGTAAAAAAAATGTCAAAAATAGAAAAAAATCCAAAACTTAAGCCTAATGCACTGTGGGCCCAGGCGGACCCGCGGGTGCCCTGCCGGCGGGCTGGGAGCACCCGCGGGTGGCAGTACCTGTAATAGAATCACCCTCGCTCCGGCTTGACTGACAGCGGGAGGAGGCGGGACTGTTAAGCCGGGCGGGAGATCACCGCCGCCGGCTATGCTTTATGCTGCAGCCGGTGAAAACTGTAAAAAAAATAAAAACACACCAAAATTAAGCCACAGTTAGAGCGGGGCTAGGGGGACCCCCCGAGGCATGAGCGGGCCCTTCTGGGGGCTGTAGGGGCCCCCGCGCGGGAATGCGCGAAATGGCGGGAATTTGAAAAAAAACCTCCCGCTCCGGAGCTACAGGGGGAGCGGGACGAGGCGGGAGACTCATGCCGGGCGGGAGGCTATTTGCCCGGGTAAGGGCCCGGCCAAGAGCCGGTAAAAAAAATGTCAAAAATAGAAAAAAATCCAAAACTTAAGCCTAATGCACTGTGGGCCAAGGCGGACCCGCGGGTGCCCTGCCGGCGGGCTGGGAGCACCCGCGGGTGGCAGTACCTGTAATAGAATCACCCTCGCTCCGGCTTGACTGACAGCGGGAGGAGGCGGGACTGTTAAGCCGGGCGGGAGATCACCGCCGCCGGCTATGCTTTATGCTGCAGCCGGTGAAAACTGTAAAAAAAATAAAAACACACCAAAATTAAGCCACAGTTAGAGCGGGGCTAGGGGGACCCCCCGAGGCATGAGCGGGCCCTTCTGGGAGCTGTAGGGGCCCCCGCGCGGGAATGCGCGAAATGGCGGGAATTTGAAAAAAAACTCCCGCTCCGGAGCTACAGGGGGAGCGGGACGAGGCGGGAGGCTCATGCCGGGCGGGAGGCTATTTGCCCGGGTAAGGGCCCGGCCAAGAGCCGGTAAAAAAAATGTCAAAAATAGAAAAAAATCCAAAACTTAAGCCTAATGCACTGTGGGCCAAGGCGGACCCGGGGGTGCCCTGCCGGCGGGCTGGGAGCACCCGCGGGCGGCAGGAAATGTAAGAGAATCACCCTCGCTCCAGCTTCACTGACAGCGGGAGGAGGCGGGACTGTTAAGCCGGGCGGGAGAATACCGCCGCCGTCTATGCTTTATGCTGCAGCCGGTGAATACTGTAAAAAAATAAAAAACACACCAAAATTAAGCCAAAGTTAGAGCGGGGCTAGGGGGACCCCCCGAAGCATGAGCGGGCCCTTCTGGGGGCTGTAGGGGCCCCCGCGCGGGAATGCGCGAAATGGCGGGAATTTGAAAAAAACCTCCCGCTCCGGAGCTACAGGGGGAGCGGGACGAGGCGGGAGGCTCATGCCGGGCGGGAGGCTATTTGCCCGGGTAAGGGCCCGGCCAAGAGCCGGTAAAAAAAATGTCAAAAATAGAAAAAAATCCAAAACTTAAGCCTAATGCACTGTGGGCCCAGGCGGACCCGCGGGTGCCCTGCCGGCGGGCTGGGAGCACCCGCGGGCGGCAGGAAATGTAAGAGAATCACCCTCGCTCCGGCTTCACTGACAGCGGGAGGAGGCGGGACTGTTAAGCCGGGCGGGAGAATACCGCCGCCGGCTATGCTTTATGCTGCAGCCGGTGAATACTGTAAAAAAATAAAAAACACACCAAAATTAAGCCAAAGTTAGAGCGGGGCTAGGGGGACCCCCCGAGGCATGAGCGGGCCCTTCTGGGGGCTGTAGGGGCCCCCGCGCGGGAATGCGCGAAATGGCGGGAATTTGAAAAAAACCTCCCGCTCCGGAGCTACAGGGGAAGCGGGACGAGGCGGGAGGCTCATGCCGGGCGGGAGGCTATTTGCCCGGGTAAGGGCCCGGCCACGAGCCGGTAAAAAAAATGTCAAAAATAGAAAAAAATCCAAAACTTAAGCCTAATGCACTGTGGGCCCAGGCGGACCCGCGGGTGCCCTGCCGGCGGGCTGGGAGCACCCGCGGGTGGCAGTACCTGTAATAGAATCACCCTCGCTCCGGCTTGACTGACAGCGGGAGGAGGCGGGACTGTTAAGCCGGGCGGGAGATCACCGCCGCCGGCTATGCTTTATGCTGCAGCCGGTGAAAACTGTAAAAAAAATAAAAACACACCAAAATTAAGCCACAGTTAGAGCGGGGCTAGGGGGACCCCCCGAGGCATGAGCGGGCCCTTCTGGGGGCTGTAGGGGCCCCCGCGCGGGAATGCGCGAAATGGCGGGAATTTGAAAAAAACCTCCCGCTCCGGAGCTACAGGGGGAGCGGGACGAGGCGGGAGGCTCATGCCGGGCGGGAGGCTATTTGCCCGGGTAAGGGCCCGGCCAAGAGCGGTAAAAAAAAATGTCAAAAATAGAAAAAAATCCAAAACTTAAGCCTAATGCACTGTGGGCCCAGGCGGACCCGGGGGTGCCCTGCCGGCGGGCTGGGAGCACCCGCGGGCGGCAGGAAATGTAAGAGAATCACCCTCGCTCCGGCTTCACTGACAGCGGGAGGAGGCGGGACTGTTAAGCCGGGCGGGAGAATACCGCCGCCGGCTATGCTTTATGCTGCAGCCGGTGAATACTGTAAAAAAATAAAAAACACACCAAAATTAAGCCAAAGTTAGAGCGGGGCTAGGGGGACCCCCCGAAGCATGAGCGGGCCCTTCTGGGGGCTGTAGGGGCCCCCGCGCGGGAATGCGCGAAATGGCGGGAATTTGAAAAAAACCTCCCGCTCCGGAGCTACAGGGGGAGCGGGACGAGGCGGGAGGCTCATGCCGGGCGGGAGGCTATTTGCCCGGGTAAGGGCCCGGCCAAGAGCCGGTAAAAAAAATGTCAAAAATAGAAAAAAAATCCAAAACTTAAGCCTAATGCACTGTGGGCCCAGGCGGACCCGCGGGTGCCCTGCCGGCGGGCTGGGAGCACCCGCGGGTGGCAGTACCTGTAATAGAATCACCCTCGCTCCGGCTTGACTGACAGCGGGAGGAGGCGGGACTGTTAAGCCGGGCGGGAGATCACCGCCGCCGGCTATGCTTTATGCTGCAGCCGGTGAAAACTGTAAAAAAAATAAAAACACACCAAAATTAAGCCACAGTTAGAGCGGGGCTAGGGGGACCCCCCGAGGCATGAGCGGGCCCTTCTGGGGGCTGTAGGGGCCCCCGCGCGGGAATGCGCGAAATGGCGGGAATTTGAAAAAAAACTCCCGCTCCGGAGCTACAGGGGGAGCGGGACGAGGCGGGAGGCTCATGCCGGGCGGGAGGCTATTTGCCCGGGTAAGGGCCCGGCCAAGAGCCGGTAAAAAAAATGTCAAAAATAGAAAAAAATCCAAAACTTAAGCCTAATGCACTGTGGGCCAAGGCGGACCCGGGGGTGCCCTGCCGGCGGGCTGGGAGCACCCGCGGGCGGCAGGAAATGTAAGAGAATCACCCTCGCTCCAGCTTCACTGACAGCGGGAGGAGGCGGGACTGTTAAGCCGGGCGGGAGAATACCGCCGCCGTCTATGCTTTATGCTGCAGCCGGTGAATACTGTAAAAAAATAAAAAACACACCAAAATTAAGCCAAAGTTAGAGCGGGGCTAGGGGGACCCCCCGAAGCATGAGCGGGCCCTTCTGGGGGCTGTAGGGGCCCCCGCGCGGGAATGCGCGAAATGGCGGGAATTTGAAAAAAACCTCCCGCTCCGGAGCTACAGGGGGAGCGGGACGAGGCGGGAGGCTCATGCCGGGCGGGAGGCTATTTGCCCGGGTAAGGGCCCGGCCAAGAGCCGGTAAAAAAAATGTCAAAAATAGAAAAAAATCCAAAACTTAAGCCTAATGCACTGTGGGCCCAGGCGGACCCGCGGGTGCCCTGCCGGCGGGCTGGGAGCACCCGCGGGCGGCAGGAAATGTAAGAGAATCACCCTCGCTCCGGCTTCACTGACAGCGGGAGGAGGCGGGACTGTTAAGCCGGGCGGGAGAATACCGCCGCCGGCTATGCTTTATGCTGCAGCCGGTGAATACTGTAAAAAAATAAAAAACACACCAAAATTAAGCCAAAGTTAGAGCGGGGCTAGGGGGACCCCCCGAGGCATGAGCGGGCCCTTCTGGGGGCTGTAGGGGCCCCCGCGCGGGAATGCGCGAAATGGCGGGAATTTGAAAAAAACCTCCCGCTCCGGAGCTACAGGGGAAGCGGGACGAGGCGGGAGGCTCATGCCGGGCGGGAGGCTATTTGCCCGGGTAAGGGCCCGGCCACGAGCCGGTAAAAAAAATGTCAAAAATAGAAAAAAATCCAAAACTTAAGCCTAATGCACTGTGGGCCCAGGCGGACCCGCGGGTGCCCTGCCGGCGGGCTGGGAGCACCCGCGGGTGGCAGTACCTGTAATAGAATCACCCTCGCTCCGGCTTGACTGACAGCGGGAGGAGGCGGGACTGTTAAGCCGGGCGGGAGATCACCGCCGCCGGCTATGCTTTATGCTGCAGCCGGTGAAAACTGTAAAAAAAATAAAAACACACCAAAATTAAGCCACAGTTAGAGCGGGGCTAGGGGGACCCCCCGAGGCATGAGCGGGCCCTTCTGGGGGCTGTAGGGGCCCCCGCGCGGGAATGCGCGAAATGGCGGGAATTTGAAAAAAACCTCCCGCTCCGGAGCTACAGGGGGAGCGGGACGAGGCGGGAGGCTCATGCCGGGCGGGAGGCTATTTGCCCGGGTAAGGGCCCGGCCAAGAGCGGTAAAAAAAATGTCAAAAATAGAAAAAAATCCAAAACTTAAGCCTAATGCACTGTGGGCCCAGGCGGACCCGGGGGTGCCCTGCCGGCGGGCTGGGAGCACCCGCGGGCGGCAGGAAATGTAAGAGAATCACCCTCGCTCCGGCTTCACTGACAGCGGGAGGAGGCGGGACTGTTAAGCCGGGCGGGAGAATACCGCCGCCGGCTATGCTTTATGCTGCAGCCGGTGAATACTGTAAAAAAATAAAAAACACACCAAAATTAAGCCAAAGTTAGAGCGGGGCTAGGGGGACCCCCCGAAGCATGAGCGGGCCCTTCTGGGGGCTGTAGGGGCCCCCGCGCGGGAATGCGCGAAATGGCGGGAATTTGAAAAAAACCTCCCGCTCCGGAGCTACAGGGGGAGCGGGACGAGGCGGGAGGCTCATGCCGGGCGGGAGGCTATTTGCCCGGGTAAGGGCCCGGCCAAGAGCCGGTAAAAAAAATGTCAAAAATAGAAAAAAAATCCAAAACTTAAGCCTAATGCACTGTGGGCCCAGGCGGACCCGCGGGTGCCCTGCCGGCGGGCTGGGAGCACCCGCGGGTGGCAGTACCTGTAATAGAATCACCCTCGCTCCGGCTTGACTGACAGCGGGAGGAGGCGGGACTGTTAAGCCGGGCGGGAGATCACCGCCGCCGGCTATGCTTTATGCTGCAGCCGGTGAAAACTGTAAAAAAAATAAAAACACACCAAAATTAAGCCACAGTTAGAGCGGGGCTAGGGGGACCCCCCGAGGCATGAGCGGGCCCTTCTGGGGGCTGTAGGGGCCCCCGCGCGGGAATGCGCGAAATGGCGGGAATTTGAAAAAAACCTCCCGCTCCGGAGCTACAGGGGGAGCGGGACGAGGCGGGAGGCTCATGCCGGGCGGGAGGCTATTTGCCCGGGTAAGGGCCCGGCCAAGAGCGGTAAAAAAAATGTCAAAAATAGAAAAAAATCCAAAACTTAAGCCTAATGCACTGTGGGCCCAGGCGGACCCGGGGGTGCCCTGCCGGCGGGCTGGGAGCACCCGCGGGCGGCAGGAAATGTAAGAGAATCACCCTCGCTCCGGCTTCACTGACAGCGGGAGGAGGCGGGACTGTTAAGCCGGGCGGGAGAATACCGCCGCCGGCTATGCTTTATGCTGCAGCCGGTGAATACTGTAAAAAAATAAAAAAC
This sequence comes from Gastrophryne carolinensis, assembly GCA_027917425.1. Classification (NCBI taxonomy): domain Eukaryota; kingdom Metazoa; phylum Chordata; class Amphibia; order Anura; family Microhylidae; genus Gastrophryne; species Gastrophryne carolinensis. The sequence goes on from CM051241.1 coordinate 74,903,871, forward strand.
ACACCAAAATTAAGCCAAAGTTAGAGCGGGGCTAGGGGGACCCCCCGAAGCATGAGCGGGCCCTTCTGGGGGCTGTAGGGGCCCCCGCGCGGGAATGCGCGAAATGGCGGGAATTTGAAAAAAACCTCCCGCTCCGGAGCTACAGGGGGAGCGGGACGAGGCGGGAGGCTCATGCCGGGCGGGAGGCTATTTGCCCGGGTAAGGGCCCGGCCAAGAGCCGGTAAAAAAAATGTCAAAAATAGAAAAAAAATCCAAAACTTAAGCCTAATGCACTGTGGGCCCAGGCGGACCCGCGGGTGCCCTGCCGGCGGGCTGGGAGCACCCGCGGGCGGCAGGAAATGTAAGAGAATCACCCTCGCTCCGGCTTCACTGACAGCGGGAGGAGGCGGGACTGTTAAGCCGGGCGGGAGAATACCGCCGCCGGCTATGCTTTATGCTGCAGCCGGTGAATACTGTAAAAAAATAAAAAACACACCAAAATTAAGCCAAAGTTAGAGCGGGGCTAGGGGGACCCCCCTAGGCATGAGCGGGCCCTTCTGGGGGCTGTAGGGGCCCCCGCGCGGGAATGCGCGAAATGGCGGGAATTTTAAAAAAAACCTCCCGCTCCGGAGCTACAGGGGGAGCGGGACGAGGCGGGAGACTCATGCCGGGCGGGAGGCTATTTGCCCGGGTAAGGGCCCGGCCAAGAGCCAGTAAAAAAAATGTCAAAAATAGAAAAAAATCCAAAACTTAAGCCTAATGCACTGTGGGCGCAGGCGGACCCGCGGGTGCCCTGCCGGCGGGCTGGGAGCACCCGCGGGCGGCAGGAAATGTAAGAGAATCACCCTCGCTCCGGCTTCACTGACAGCGGGAGGAGGCGGGACTGTTAAGCCGGGCGGGAGAATACCGCCGCCGGCTATGCTTTATGCTGCAGCCGGTGAATACTGTAAAAAAATAAAAAACACACCAAAATTAAGCCAAAGTTAGAGCGGGGCTAGGGGGACCCCCCGAGGCATGAGCGGGCCCTTCTGGGGGCTGTAGGGGCCCCCGCGCGGGAATGCGCGAAATGGCGGGAATTTGAAAAAAACCTCCCGCTCCGGAGCTACAGGGGGAGCGGGACGAGGCGGGAGGCTCATGCCGGGCGGGAGGCTATTTGCCCGGGTAAGGGCCCGGCCAAGAGCCGGTAAAAAAAATGTCAAAAATAGAAAAAAATCCCAAACTTAAGCCTAATGCACTGTGGGCCAAGGCGGACCCGCGGGTGCCCTGCCGGCGGGCTGGGAGCACCCGCGGGTGGCAGTACCTGTAATAGAATCACCCTCGCTCCGGCTTGACTGACAGCGGGAGGAGGCGGGACTGTTAAGCCGGGCGGGAGATCACCGCCGCCGGCTATGCTTTATGCTGCAGCCGGTGAATACTGTAAAAAAATTAAAAAACACACCAAAATTAAGCCAAAGTTAGAGCGGGGCTAGGGGGACCCCCCGAAGCATGAGCGGGCCCTTCTGGGGGCTGTAGGGGCCCCCGCGCGGGAATTTGAAAAAAACCTCCCGCTCCGGAGCTACAGGGGGAGCGGGACGAGGCGGGAGGCTCATGCCGGGCGGGAGGCTATTTGCCCGGGTAAGGGCCCGGCCAAGAGCCGGTAAAAAAAATGTCAAAAATAGAAAAAAATCCAAAACTTAAGCCTAATGCACTGTGGGCGCAGGCGGACCCGCGGGTGCCCTGCCGGCGGGCTGGGAGCACCCGCGGGCGGCAGGAAATGTAAGAGAATCACCCTCGCTCCGGCTTCACTGACAGCGGGAGGAGGCGGGACTGTTAAGCCGGGCGGGAGATCACCGCCGCCGGCTATGCTTTATGCTGCAGCCGGTGAATACTGTAAAAAAATAAAAAACACACCAAAATTAAGCCAAAGTTAGAGCGGGGCTAGGGGGACCCCCCTAGGCATGAGCGGGCCCTTCTGGGGGCTGTAGGGGCCCCCGCGCGGGAATGCACGAAATGGCGGGAATTTGAAAAAAACCTCCCGCTCCGGAGCTACAGGGGGAGCGGGACGAGGCGGGAGGCTCATGCCGGGCGGGAGGCTATTTGCCCGGGTAAGGGCCCGGCCAAGAGCCGGTAAAAAAAATGTCAAAAATAGAAAAAAATCCAAAACTTAAGCCTAATGCACTGTGGGCCAAGGCGGACCCGCGGGTGCCCTGCCGGCGGGCTGGGAGCACCCGCGGGTGGCAGTACCTGTAATAGAATCACCCTCGCTCCGGCTTGACTGACAGCGGGAGGAGGCGGGACTGTTAAGCCGGGCGGGAGATCACCGCCGCCGGCTATGCTTTATGCTGCAGCCGGTGAAAACTGTAAAAAAAATAAAAACACACCAAAATTAAGCCACAGTTAGAGCGGGGCTAGGGGGACCCCCCGAGGCATGAGCGGGCCCTTCTGGGGGCTGTAGGGGCCCCCGCGCGGGAATGCGCGAAATGGCGGGAATTTGAAAAAAACCTCCCGCTCCGGAGCTACAGGGGGAGCGGGACGAGGCGGGAGGGTCATGCCGGGCGGGAGGCTATTTGCCCGGGTAAGGGCCCGGCCACGAGCCGGTAAAAAAAATGTCAAAAATAGAAAAAAATCCCAAACTTAAGCCTAATGCACTGTGGGCCCAGGCGGACCCGCGGGTGCCCTGCCGGCGGGCTGGGAGCACCAGCGGGTGGCAGTACCTGTAATAGAATCACCCTCGCTCCGGCTTGACTGACAGCGGGAGGAGGCGGGACTGTTAAGCCGGGCGGGAGATCACCGCCGCCGGCTATGCTTTATGCTGCAGCCGGTGAAAACTGTAAAAAAAATAAAAACACACCAAAATTAAGCCACAGTTAGAGCGGGGCTAGGGGGACCCCCCGAGGCATGAGCGGGCCCTTCTGGGGGCTGTAGGGGCCCCGCGCGGGAATGCGCGAAATGGCGGGAATTTGAAAAAAACCTCCCGCTCCGGAGCTACAGGGGGAGCGGGACGAGGCGGGAGGCTCATGCCGGGCGGGAGGCTATTTGCCCGGGTAAGGGCCCGGCCACGAGCCGGTAAAAAAAATGTCAAAAATAGAAAAAAATCCAAAACTTAAGCCTAATGCACTGTGGGCCCAGGCGGACCCGCGGGTGCCCTGCCGGCGGGCTGGGAGCACCCGCGGGCGGCAGGAAATGTAAGAGAATCACCCTCGCTCCGGCTTCACTGACAGCGGGAGGAGGCGGGACTGTTAAGCCGGGCGGGAGAATACCGCCGCCGGCTATGCTTTATGCTGCAGCCGGTGAATACTGTAAAAAAATAAAAAACACACCAAAATTAAGCCAAAGTTAGAGCGGGGCTAGGGGGACCCCCCTAGGCATGAGCGGGCCCTTCTGGGGGCTGTAGGGGCCCCCGCGCGGGAATGCGCGAAATGGCGGGAATTTTAAAAAAACCTCCCGCTCCGGAGCTACAGGGGGAGCGGGACGAGGCGGGAGACTCATGCCGGGCGGGAGGCTATTTGCCCGTGTAAGGGCCCGGCCAAGAGCCGGTAAAAAAAATGTCAAAAATAGAAAAAAATCCCAAACTTAAGCCTAATGCACTGTGGGCCCAGGCGGACCCGCGGGTGCCCTGCCGGCGGGCTGGGAGCACCCGCGGGCGGCAGGAAATGTAAGAGAATCACCCTCGCTCCGGCTTCACTGACAGCGGGAGGAGGCGGGACTGTTAAGCCGGGCGGGAGAATACCGCCGCCGGCTATGCTTTATGCTGCAGCCGGTGAATACTGTAAAAAAATAAAAAACACACCAAAATTAAGCCAAAGTTAGAGCGGGGCTAGGGGGACCCCCCGAGGCATGAGCGGGCCCTTCTGGGGGCTGTAGGGGCCCCCGCGCGGGAATGCGCGAAATGGCGGGAATTTGAAAAAAAACTCCCGCTCCGGAGCTACAGGGGGAGCGGGACGAGGCGGGAGGCTCATGCCGGGCGGGAGGCTATTTGCCCGGGTAAGGGCCCGGCCAAGAGCCGGTAAAAAAAATGTCAAAAATAGAAAAAAATCCAAAACTTAAGCCTAATGCACTGTGGGCCAAGGCGGACCCGCGGGTGCCCTGCCGGCGGGCTGGGAGCACCCGCGGGTGGCAGTACCTGTAATAGAATCACCCTCGCTCCGGCTTGACTGACAGCGGGAGGAGGCGGGACTGTTAAGCCGGGCGGGAGATCACCGCCGCCGGCTATGCTTTATGCTGCAGCCGGTGAAAACTGTAAAAAAAATAAAAACACACCAAAATTAAGCCACAGTTAGAGCGGGGCTAGGGGGACCCCCCGAGGCATGAGCGGGCCCTTCTGGGGGCTGTAGGGGCCCCCGCGCGGGAATGCGCGAAATGGCGGGAATTTGAAAAAAACCTCCCGCTCCGGAGCTACAGGGGGAGCGGGACGAGGCGGGAGGCTCATGCCGGGCGGGAGGCTATTTGCCCGGGTAAGGGCCCGGCCAAGAGCGGTAAAAAAAATGTCAAAAATAGAAAAAAATCCAAAACTTAAGCCTAATGCACTGTGGGCCCAGGCGGACCCGGGGGTGCCCTGCCGGCGGGCTGGGAGCACCCGCGGGCGGCAGGAAATGTAAGAGAATCACCCTCGCTCCGGCTTCACTGACAGCGGGAGGAGGCGGGACTGTTAAGCCGGGCGGGAGAATACCGCCGCCGGCTATGCTTTATGCTGCAGCCGGTGAATACTGTAAAAAAATAAAAAACACACCAAAATTAAGCCAAAGTTAGAGCGGGGCTAGGGGGACCCCCCGAAGCATGAGCGGGCCCTTCTGGGGGCTGTAGGGGCCCCCGCGCGGGAATGCGCGAAATGGCGGGATTTTCAAAAAAACCTCCCGCTCCGGAGCTACAGGGGGAGCGGGACGAGGCGGGAGGCTCATGCCGGGCGGGAGGCTATTTGCCCGGGTAAGGGCCCGGCCAAGAGCCGGTAAAAAAAATGTCAAAAATAGAAAAAAATCCAAAACTTAAGCCTAATGCACTGTGGGCGCAGGCGGACCCGCGGGTGCCCTGCCGGCGGGCTGGGAGCACCCGCGGGCGGCAGGAAATGTAAGAGAATCACCCTCGCTCCGGCTTCACTGACAGCGGGAGGAGGCGGGACTGTTAAGCCGGGCGGGAGAATACCGCCGCCGGCTATGCTTTATGCTGCAGCCGGTGAATACTGTAAAAAAATAAAAAACACACCAAAATTAAGCCAAAGTTAGAGCGGGGCTAGGGGGACCCCCCGAGGCATGAGCGGGCCCTTCTGGGGGCTGTAGGGGCCCCCGCGCGGGAATGCGCGAAATGGCGGGAATTTGAAAAAAACCTCCCGCTCCGGAGCTACAGGGGGAGCGGGACGAGGCGGGAGGCTCATGCCGGGCGGGAGGCTATTTGCCCGGGTAAGGGCCCGGCCAAGAGCCGGTAAAAAAAATGTCAAAAATAGAAAAAAATCCCAAACTTAAGCCTAATGCACTGTGGGCCAAGGCGGACCCGCGGGTGCCCTGCCGGCGGGCTGGGAGCACCCGCGGGTGGCAGTACCTGTAATAGAATCACCCTCGCTCCGGCTTGACTGACAGCGGGAGGAGGCGGGACTGTTAAGCCGGGCGGGAGATCACCGCCGCCGGCTATGCTTTATGCTGCAGCCGGTGAATACTGTAAAAAAATAAAAAAACACACCAAAATTAAGCCAAAGTTAGAGCGGGGCTAGGGGGACCCCCCGAAGCATGAGCGGGCCCTTCTGGGGGCTGTAGGGGCCCCCGCGCGGGAATTTGAAAAAAACCTCCCGCTCCGGAGCTACAGGGGGAGCGGGACGAGGCAGGAGGCTCATGCCGGGCGGGAGGCTATTTGCCCGGGTAAGGGCCCGGCCAAGAGCCGGTAAAAAAAATGTCAAAAATAGAAAAAAATCCAAAACTTAAGCCTAATGCACTGTGGGCGCAGGCGGACCCGCGGGTGCCCTGCCGGCGGGCTGGGAGCACCCGCGGGCGGCAGGAAATGTAAGAGAATCACCCTCGCTCCGGCTTCACTGACAGCGGGAGGAGGCGGGACTGTTAAGCCGGGCGGGAGATCACCGCCGCCGGCTATGCTTTATGCTGCAGCCGGTGAATACTGTAAAAAAATAAAAAACACACCAAAATTAAGCCAAAGTTAGAGCGGGGCTAGGGGGACCCCCCTAGGCATGAGCGGGCCCTTCTGGGGGCTGTAGGGGCCCCCGCGCGGGAATGCACGAAATGGCGGGAATTTGAAAAAAACCTCCCGCTCCGGAGCTACAGGGGGAGCGGGACGAGGCGGGAGGCTCATGCCGGGCGGGAGGCTATTTGCCCGGGTAAGGGCCCGGCCAAGAGCCGGTAAAAAAAATGTCAAAAATAGAAAAAAATCCAAAACTTAAGCCTAATGCACTGTGGGCCAAGGCGGACCCGCGGGTGCCCTGCCGGCGGGCTGGGAGCACCCGCGGGTGGCAGTACCTGTAATAGAATCACCCTCGCTCCGGCTTGACTGACAGCGGGAGGAGGCGGGACTGTTAAGCCGGGCGGGAGATCACCGCCGCCGGCTATGCTTTATGCTGCAGCCGGTGAAAACTGTAAAAAAAATAAAAACACACCAAAATTAAGCCACAGTTAGAGCGGGGCTAGGGGGACCCCCCGAGGCATGAGCGGGCCCTTCTGGGGGCTGTAGGGGCCCCCGCGCGGGAATGCGCGAAATGGCGGGAATTTGAAAAAAACCTCCCGCTCCGGAGCTACAGGGGGAGCGGGACGAGGCGGGAGGGTCATGCCGGGCGGGAGGCTATTTGCCCGGGTAAGGGCCCGGCCACGAGCCGGTAAAAAAAATGTCAAAAATAGAAAAAAATCCCAAACTTAAGCCTAATGCACTGTGGGCCCAGGCGGACCCGCGGGTGCCCTGCCGGCGGGCTGGGAGCACCAGCGGGTGGCAGTACCTGTAATAGAATCACCCTCGCTCCGGCTTGACTGACAGCGGGAGGAGGCGGGACTGTTAAGCCGGGCGGGAGATCACCGCCGCCGGCTATGCTTTATGCTGCAGCCGGTGAAAACTGTAAAAAAAATAAAAACACACCAAAATTAAGCCACAGTTAGAGCGGGGCTAGGGGGACCCCCCGAGGCATGAGCGGGCCCTTCTGGGGGCTGTAGGGGCCCCGCGCGGGAATGCGCGAAATGGCGGGAATTTGAAAAAAACCTCCCGCTCCGGAGCTACAGGGGGAGCGGGACGAGGCGGGAGGCTCATGCCGGGCGGGAGGCTATTTGCCCGGGTAAGGGCCCGGCCACGAGCCGGTAAAAAAAATGTCAAAAATAGAAAAAAATCCAAAACTTAAGCCTAATGCACTGTGGGCCCAGGCGGACCCGCGGGTGCCCTGCCGGCGGGCTGGGAGCACCCGCGGGCGGCAGGAAATGTAAGAGAATCACCCTCGCTCCGGCTTCACTGACAGCGGGAGGAGGCGGGACTGTTAAGCCGGGCGGGAGAATACCGCCGCCGGCTATGCTTTATGCTGCAGCCGGTGAATACTGTAAAAAAATAAAAAACACACCAAAATTAAGCCAAAGTTAGAGCGGGGCTAGGGGGACCCCCCTAGGCATGAGCGGGCCCTTCTGGGGGCTGTAGGGGCCCCCGCGCGGGAATGCGCGAAATGGCGGGAATTTAAAAAAAAACCTCCCGCTCCGGAGCTACAGGGGGAGCGGGACGAGGCGGGAGACTCATGCCGGGCGGGAGGCTATTTGCCCGGGTAAGGGCCCGGCCAAGAGCCGGTAAAAAAAATGTCAAAAATAGAAAAAAATCCAAAACTTAAGCCTAATGCACTGTGGGCCCAGGCGGACCCGCGGGTGCCCTGCCGGCGGGCTGGGAGCACCCGCGGGCGGCAGGAAATGTAAGAGAATCACCCTCGCTCCGGCTTCACTGACAGCGGGAGGAGGCGGGACTGTTAAGCCGGGCGGGAGAATACCGCCGCCGGCTATGCTTTATGCTGCAGCCGGTGAATACTGTAAAAAAATAAAAAACACACCAAAATTAAGCCAAAGTTAGAGCGGGGCTAGGGGGACCCCCCGAGGCATGAGCGGGCCCTTCTGGGGGCTGTAGGGGCCCCCGCGCGGGAATGCGCGAAATGGCGGGAATTTGAAAAAAACCTCCCGCTCCGGAGCTACAGGGGAAGCGGGACGAGGCGGGAGGCTCATGCCGGGCGGGAGGCTATTTGCCCGGGTAAGGGCCCGGCCACGAGCCGGTAAAAAAAATGTCAAAAATAGAAAAAAATCCAAAACTTAAGCCTAATGCACTGTGGGCCCAGGCGGACCCGCGGGTGCCCTGCCGGCGGGCTGGGAGCACCCGCGGGTGGCAGTACCTGTAATAGAATCACCCTCGCTCCGGCTTGACTGACAGCGGGAGGAGGCGGGACTGTTAAGCCGGGCGGGAGATCACCGCCGCCGGCTATGCTTTATGCTGCAGCCGGTGAAAACTGTAAAAAAAATAAAAACACACCAAAATTAAGCCACAGTTAGAGCGGGGCTAGGGGGACCCCCCGAGGCATGAGCGGGCCCTTCTGGGGGCTGTAGGGGCCCCCGCGCGGGAATGCGCGAAATGGCGGGAATTTGAAAAAAAACCTCCCGCTCCGGAGCTACAGGGGGAGCGGGACGAGGCGGGAGACTCATGCCGGGCGGGAGGCTATTTGCCCGGGTAAGGGCCCGGCCAAGAGCCGGTAAAAAAAATGTCAAAAATAGAAAAAAATCCAAAACTTAAGCCTAATGCACTGTGGGCCAAGGCGGACCCGCGGGTGCCCTGCCGGCGGGCTGGGAGCACCCGCGGGTGGCAGTACCTGTAATAGAATCACCCTCGCTCCGGCTTGACTGTTAAGCCGGGCGGGAGATCACCGCCGCCGGCTATGCTTTATGCTGCAGCCGGTGAAAACTGTAAAAAAAATAAAAACACACCAAAATTAAGCCACAGTTAGAGCGGGGCTAGGGGGACCCCCCGAGGCATGAGCGGGCCCTTCTGGGGGCTGTAGGGGCCCCCGCGCGGGAATGCGCGAAATGGCGGGAATTTGAAAAAAAACTCCCGCTCCGGAGCTACAGGGGGAGCGGGACGAGGCGGGAGGCTCATGCCGGGCGGGAGGCTATTTGCCCGGGTAAGGGCCCGGCCAAGAGCCGGTAAAAAAAATGTCAAAAATAGAAAAAAATCCAAAACTTAAGCCTAATGCACTGTGGGCCAAGGCGGACCCGGGGGTGCCCTGCCGGCGGGCTGGGAGCACCCGCGGGCGGCAGGAAATGTAAGAGAATCACCCTCGCTCCGGCTTCACTGACAGCGGGAGGAGGCGGGACTGTTAAGCCGGGCGGGAGAATACCGCCGCCGGCTATGCTTTATGCTGCAGCCGGTGAATACTGTAAAAAAATAAAAAACACACCAAAATTAAGCCAAAGTTAGAGCGGGGCTAGGGGGACCCCCCTAGGCATGAGCGGGCCCTTCTGGGGGCTGTAGGGGCCCCCGCGCGGGAATGCGCGAAATGGCGGGAATTTTAAAAAAACCTCCCGCTCCGGAGCTACAGGGGGAGCGGGACGAGGCGGGAGACTCATGCCGGGCGGGAGGCTATTTGCCCGTGTAAGGGCCCGGCCAAGAGCCGGTAAAAAAAATGTCAAAAATAGAAAAAAATCCCAAACTTAAGCCTAATGCACTGTGGGCCCAGGCGGACCCGCGGGTGCCCTGCCGGCGGGCTGGGAGCACCCGCGGGCGGCAGGAAATGTAAGAGAATCACCCTCGCTCCGGCTTCACTGACAGCGGGAGGAGGCGGGACTGTTAAGCCGGGCGGGAGAATACCGCCGCCGGCTATGCTTTATGCTGCAGCCGGTGAATACTGTAAAAAAATAAAAAACACACCAAAATTAAGCCAAAGTTAGAGCGGGGCTAGGGGGACCCCCCGAGGCATGAGCGGGCCCTTCTGGGGGCTGTAGGGGCCCCCGCGCGGGAATGCGCGAAATGGCGGGAATTTGAAAAAAAACTCCCGCTCCGGAGCTACAGGGGGAGCGGGACGAGGCGGGAGGCTCATGCCGGGCGGGAGGCTATTTGCCCGGGTAAGGGCCCGGCCAAGAGCCGGTAAAAAAAATGTCAAAAATAGAAAAAAATCCAAAACTTAAGCCTAATGCACTGTGGGCCAAGGCGGACCCGCGGGTGCCCTGCCGGCGGGCTGGGAGCACCCGCGGGT